>CAKLNU010000784.1:0-370512 GCA_922788865.1 Poeciliopsis turneri
GTTACAAAGCTTATCATTGAACTCATCTTCATTGCAGTCGCTCGGATCTTCAAAATAGTGCTATCAAATTGTTTAACTTTAAATTACTCGCGCTGCATTTTTGGCAGTCGCGCAGATAACACAACTTTTCGAATGACGTCATTAGCCCAGCGTTTATCGCCAGTTAGTCAGCTACATCAATGAACACGCTGTTTGCCGGTGATTTGTGGTTAAACAAACATTGCCTTACACCGGGTCTCTAAGTAATGGGTCTCTGCCAAAATCATTTGAATGCATAGACCAGCGGTACAATAAATTTTCAGGGAGCAGCAATGTTGTACCGTACCCTAGCTACTCCTTCGAGTAGTCATGGGATAACACACAGTGCACCGCTAAGAAGAGCCCAGCTAATCAGTACGGGATGGCCACCGTTGTCTCTCTGATTTAAAAGAGTCAATTTATTGATGATGATAGCGTTGTGGCACGGCAAGAAATACGAGTTGGCACAGAGCGCGTCACATCGCCTCACCGTGTGCAGAAGAGTATTCATTTTTTAAACTTGTTGGCTTATAAAGACAGGGGATAAGATGACCACGTGATCGACGATTCATGATCCTCAAAATTGTTAGGGTCACGCCAGAAACACCGGTTGATAAACAGTTGCCGGGTCAAATGGTCCTGGATGCAATACATAAACAGCACGTTAGCAGATGCAAGAAGCAGGCAGGTGTGCGAATGATTTGATTGTACCAGTCCACAGCCCAAATCACATTTCCGCTTAGCCTCATGGAAGCAATGCTGACGAGCTGGTGGTTTGCCAGAGCAGAAGAGCCGTCGCCGGGTCGGTTTTTGTTGATGCAGCTGTGCCACCTGTGCTTATCATTTCATATTGCTTTTGTTTTTTGCATGTTTTAGTTTGCGCCCCCAGGGTTAATATTTATGTGTAATTACATTATTATTTGTCAGTCAAAGGTTAACCAGCCGCTAATTTATAATACCTAATCATTACGCGTTCTTTGGGGAATGCAGCTGCTTGTGTAGCTACAGTAGCTATAATTCTGTATTTGAAACACGTCTCCACATTACGGCCTGATTTGTGTGCGGAGGAATCTCGAGCACAGCAGTCCTGGCTGTGGCATTTGGATGCTGTCTCTCATTACTATCCTCACCTAAAGATATACAAAGCTGTCCCACTGACACTGAGTTACCCGTAAACAAATCAGCCAATTATTGTCCCGTCTAAGAAAACATATTTGTGAAATACAAAATTCAACATCAGATAAAGGAAAATATTTCATTACTTAAATAAACATGTTTAAATGTCAAATTAATCAATGTCAAATGAATAAAAACAAGGTAGCCTGGGATTTAGTCGCTTCACGATCGCTCATCTTAGAATTCAAATCAAATCTCTGGGTAAAAATGCAGGGCATGTGATTTATGATTTGTCTTGTTTTATTTTAAACTTGTGATAGCGTATTAGTATTAAAGATCGCGATCAGTTATGCCAATCTGCGCCAACTCAATGTTATCGCACCACCATAGCAATTTCATAATATGCACATTAATAAACATCTCGCTAGTCGCTTCTGACACTTCACTCATTTAGGTATAACGAGTCAACTGGGCCACTATCAGGAACAGCATAAAAATACTTGTCATACCAGCCACCACTCAATGCAATGCTGCAGGGATGTCTTCCGTATGGGTATCCATGGTGGCTTTGCCCGAAAAATGGAATAGCAGCCAGCCGAGTTAATGTGTCATCATTTACTCGAAATACATTATAATTTCATACTCTTTGCACATTTGATGGAGAGATTTCAACACCAATGGTCCAAAGTCATGAACTTTATAGTTCTACAGTTCAAAGTACTTTATAGATCGTGTTGTCAAGTGAGCACCGAACAGAGCGAAGTCAGGCTTGCAGATTGTTATCTCAAGAAGATTTCATATAGCTATTGCGCATTGGTTTGATAATAAACTGCAGGAGCAAACACGAAGTAGTGCAAGATAAGTTAATAACCATCGTTATCGGTTATATTATGACAGCGCCTGTTCGAGCAGCATTCTGTAATTTGCTGCCAAGGTGGCAGCAGCGCTGAGGTAAAGAAATAAAAGAGAATTGCAGAAATATCGTTCGAGTAAAACACCTTCGCAGCGTTCCTTCAGACCGTTAATAATAAAGCGTTCATTTGAATTGACGATTACAACAACATTTAATTTCTTTGAATATATTTGATTTGAATTTTCCTTCATTTATTTTCTAAAAGATAGATCTGTTTGTAGCCAGCACGGCCAGGTATTAACGTTTTCAGAATTTACTTATTTCAGAGTAGTGTATCCTCTTTGAATCATGTTAAAGATCACTTCATTATACCAGAATAAATATTACTGTACAGTAGATTATTGAAAAATGAAGTCAAAGTATTACAATAGTTCTCTTCAAGACAGTATTTGTTCAGCCAGAACTTCATTATTTTTAATCAGTCTAAGATAACAAACTTACAGATGCCGTACGTATATAAAATAAATATTTTGTTACCGAACAGCTTTGGAGAGGATCCAGTGTTACGCAGTACATTGGTTTTGTCTGGATGATCTACTTCCTGTTTAACATGTACAGTGGTAAGACAGTGTATAGTTATGGTTTCCATGATACAACTGTTGTCGCGTGATCTCTGAGCAATAATGACACTCACATTTATGCCACCCGCTACGTGAGGCAGCTTGTGCCGCATTAAAACTGCTAAAATGCCAGCCTGATTTTAAACAGATCTGCTGCGTTCATTTCGTTTGAGTCTCCCGAGTCTCCCGCAGCCGTCCTCCGCGCCGACACCCTCACCCACCTGCAACTTTCAAACATGTTGCGTCACTGCGGCAAGACAGGCAGATCAGGAAGCGTGCAGGTCAATATTCTTACTTCGAACCTTAGGGCAATGGGCAACTAGTTTACTGAGAGCGCAGTACAACACCAGCTTCAGAGTACGAGTTCAAAATAGTTACACAATACCAACAAAACGAACAGCTTTCTGTTTGGTTCAACCTTTCGAAGAGGCAGAAACACACTTAACAGTTCTTGTAATAATGATTACTTAGTAAGTTAGCATCTCTTTAATGACAAAACACGCATTTAGAGCATCACCCTCTTGTCAACAGGCAGTAAGCACATTCATAAACACTCCTTTGAAAGTGTGTTTATGCCCATGTTTATGGCAGCACTTCAAGCCTGCTACCTGTCAGTCAGTGTTACCGGGTTCATTTTCTTTTTCCTACCATGGGATGGAAACAGCGACATTCGCCATCATGGCTGCACCTGAGGCCGTATTACATGTTACTTATAGTCATTATTTGAGCTGGACTTCCAGCCAATAGTGCATCTATTTTTTAAACAGATGTCTTCATGTTCACAAACTTTCGACAGACAGTTGTGAATACTGCCAACACTCACACAGAACGGTTAAACAGCTCTTTCACTGGGATTATTGTTTCACATCATACAGAGAAAATTATACAATATGAGCTATCGACAGCCTGGCAACACGAATAGAAACATAGCCAATAAAAGAAGGCCTGAAAGCTTTCATCAGAAGTTGATCAGTAGATTACGCCCATTGTACCAGATGGGGCGAAGGAATTTCAGAACACAACAGTACAAATAACAGCCTGAATAGTTGAACAGTATTTATATCTGAACCATGTAGTATATTTATAGACATGTCCACATTGCCCGGTAATATAGACAGTCATATGATCTGAAATACTGTCGGTGCGCTCGGTGCTGGCACCTCATATGACTAGCCAGAGCAGTTGTTTGAAAGCATACAAATCTGTATGCTTTTCAGCAGCCAATTATTTCAGGTTGGTTCACACCACAGAAGCCGACCTAAATGGCTGACTCCTCAGAGGCAAGTGAGTTGTGTTATTTTTAGTAAATGCACAATTATTTATGTTAATGTGTTTGACTATTTGTAAATTACTTACTTGCTTTTAGTTCGTATATGTTTCGCAAATTTGGTATACAGATTTAGTGTCAGGAAGACAACATTTAGTAATAGTCGCGCCATTTACTGTAATATATCATTATTTATGTGCCAGCCTGCTTGACTATTTTGCAAATACTATTTCATTTAAACTGTATAATAAATTATGCTAGAGTGTCATACCGTATTTCTTGTTAATGCAGGAACACAGTACCAGCAGCAACCCCATTAAAAACATGATTTGTACAGAGCGCAGTGGAAACACACAACCAGTGCTGGAGGCACTCCATCTGCCAAGTGCCGACTGGCCTAGTGGGTGCAGCAGGTGAAATGTCGTCAGCTTGCTGGAGAACAACATTGGGTAGCAAAATAATATAGCCTGTCTGATGTGATTGCTGCCTTGGGTGTCAAAATATTTGAAAATACTAATGATGTGACAGCGCAAGCAGATTAAGGTCACGCAAATCCAGACAGCGCTCACCTATGTGCCAAAGCCTGAGATTGTTGATCCACGCTTTCCAGACGGTCGGGCTTTCAGATCAGCTAAACCGTTTTACTAGGATGTTGTTTTTCATCTACTAGATAGCGCGAGGCCACATCAATTCCCCAGCTGTTGCAGCCTCTATGCACCATCTAGTGGATGAAAAGGGAAGCAGCAGGCAACAGAAAAATCCCCACAAATAGCCAAAACCCCGGTTCCCAACAGTCACAAGAGAGTACATTTTTAAAAAATTGCCAAAAAAGGAGAAACGTGGATCAACAATCTCAGACTGAGAAACATAAGGTGTGGAAACTAACAATGCCAAAGTTTGCGGCGACCGCTGTCTAACACATAATGATCGCATCATTTAAATTGTATTTTCAAATATTTTATTGGACACTTACTTAGAAAGACAAGCAATCACATGTAAGGTAAGATATATTATTTTTATACTAATGTTGTTAGCACTCAAACCAGCTTAGAGCTGACATTGGCATTTCACACCTTACTTTACAATTTTTTAGGTAGTCCGAGCGCAACCGGTGATATAGATTCCCAAGACTGGGCCTGTACTGTTAACCTGGATTGTGAGTATTTCTCCACTCGCTCTGGCCACAAATCATGTTTTTAATGGGGTTGCTGTAGATCGTTGCTGGTGCTTGCTAGTGATTTCTACCTCCATTGTAGAAATACAGTATGACACATTAACATACAACTCTAGCATGAATTTGGTATACAGTTTAAAGAAGCTAAGTAAATTATTTACAAATAGATCCAAGCAGATAGCACATAAATAGTTGTGCTATTTACTAAAAATAGCACAACTCACTACTCACCTTCTGAGAGTCAACCATTTAGGTCAGCCTAAAATGGTTGAACCAACCTGAAAATAATAATTGTATGCTTTTGAAAAGCATACAATTTGTATGCTTTTCAAACAACTGTATGCTTTTGAAAACTTTCATCTGGCTAGTCATATAATATGGGGTCTGCAGCACCAGTTATGTTGATTGCCTCGATGCCAGATAAATCCTCAAGATTATATGACAGTCTGTATTACCGAGGCAATGTGGACCATGTCCTAAATATACCCATAGTTTTTCAAGATACTTCATCTGTTCCAGCCTATTCAGGGTATTGACATACTTGTTGTGGTCTATTTTGCTTTGCTTTGAACCAGAGAAATTCACTTCCTTACCCCCATCTGAATTTTAATCGTCATCCGGGTCATGAGTCTGCAATCAAGCAATAGTTTCCTGATAAGCCAGCAATAGTTTCTTTTGATGTGTTTCATCTGGTTCATTGTTGCCAGATGTACGATAACTCATATTTTAACCATAATTTTTTCCTCTGTATGATGTAGAAACAATAATCCCAGTAAAGGCCAAATATAGCATAATTTGACCATTCTGTGTATAAGTGATTGTAATTGATTGTAATCAGCCTGTCACAACTGTCTGTCAGAGGTTTTTTTGTGAACCATGAAGGCATCTGTTTCCAAAAATAGATGCACTATTGGCTGGAAAGTCCAGCTTTTCTAAATGTGAGCTATAAGTGACATGTATGCATTGCCTCAGATTAACGGCCATGATTGGCTGAATAGTCCGCTGTTTCCATCCCATGAATAAGGAAAAAAAAAAAAGAAATGAACATATTAGCCCGTAACACTTTATTTGACAGAGTGTGCATAAGGCTGACAGGATACTGCCATAAACATGACATAAACATAAAGGAGTGTTTATGAATGTCTCTGCCTGTTGTCATGAAGTGTCTCTAAAAGTTGCATTGACAGTCCATTAAAAGTGCTAACTTCGCATTAAATTGTCATTATTTACAAAATTTGTTAGAATGTGTTTTTCCCTTGTTTCTGCCTCTTGAGGGTTAATTGGTGCAGCTGTTTGTGATTTTGTTAATTGTGTTGTGCCAGCTATTTTAGTTCAGCTATACTCCTAAGCTGGTGTTGGATTCTCTGCACTCTCAGTAGAAGCTAAGTTGTACATTGCCTAAGTTCAGAAATAAAGAAGTCTTATTTTCTACCTTCCTGAGTCTACCTGTCTTGCCCTGAGATGACACAACATGACAGAGACACAGGTGGGGTTAAATACACTGAGGGTAATCATGGAAACAAGACACACCTGGGAATAATCAAGGAGAGACAGGACAACAGGAGACTCAGGGACTCAAAAACTCAAAAATGAACACAGAAAAACAGATCCTGACAAAATCAGGCAAAACTGGCATTTTTAACGGATTTTTAATGCAACTTTTAAAGCCACCTCACATGAAGTGCGAGGTGGCATAAATAATGAGTGTCATTATTTATCGAATCACACTCCATGACAACAGTTCAATCATAAGGCTCCTCTTATGCAATTTTTATATGCTACCACTTGTACATGTTAAAACAGGAAGTAAGATCATCAAACAAAATGAGCATGATCTGGATGATTATTGTACTCTGTGCCTGGATCTATCTCCAAAACTGTTCAGTAATATAAAATATTTATTTTACATATACATTTTCAACATCATGTTATTAAAGTTTGTTATCATCTTAAGATTTGGTTAAAAATAATAAGTTCCTGAAAATGAGACAAATGCATATCTTGGAGAACTATTATGAAATACTTTGACTTGGTATTTTTCCAATAATCTACTGTACAATTATTAAATATTTATTCTGGTTATAGTAGAAGTGATCTTTTAACATGATTCAAAGAGAGTTGTTACTTCTCACAAATAGGAAAATAAATTCCTGAAAATGACATATGCACATTGAAGATAAGCATTATGAGATACTTTTAATCTATTTCTAAATAGATCTATCTTTTTAGAAAATAAATAAAGAGAAAATTCAAAATCAAAAATACTTTATTTATTCCAAAGGGAAATTAAATGTTGTTGTAACTCATTAATTCACAGGATAGACCCTTGTATTACAGCAATTCTGAAGAGGCCTCTGGCTGAAGATTCTGTTTTACCTCAGACAGTCTATTGAAGAGTATGGTCAGGGTTGTCTATAATTCTCTTTATTTTATGAAAAATCCTTCTTTGCACTCCAGCGTACTGCCACCTTGAGCAGCCAATTCTAGAATGCATATCGAATAAGTATGTCATAAATATATGTCTTTGATGGTTGTGCTTATGCTTACTTTTTTTTTTCACCTTCATGGGCACTCCTACTGGTTTATTATCGTAATGCACCATGAACATATGAAGCTAATCTTTAATGCGGGGCTAATGTCTGCAAACCTGACCATGTATTTAGAAGTGTTGACTCACTTGACAGCCGTACTATAAAGTACTGAACTATAGAACTATAAAGTTCATGACTTTTTAAGTTATTAGTTATTTAAGAATCTCTCCATCAAATGTACAAAGAGTATGAAATTATGTGTATTTCAGTCATGTGCGTGGCAGGTATATGTCTCGTGATGCTGTGCTTCAGCTGGCTGCTGTCCATTTTCAGGGCAAAGTACCATGGATACCCATACAGGTAGACATCCCTGCAACATTGCAATTGAATGGGTGAAGCATTTCTAATTATGGTAAAAATATTTTTTGTCTCTGTTGCAGCTTCCTGATGGGTTAAAGATCCCAATTGGCCTCCGGTTATACCTAAATGTGAAATTGAAGAGAGGAATCTCTAAAGTGTCAAATAGTTTATTGCGAGATGTTGTGAAAATGTCACATAATTTATATAAATTGCTATGGGTAGTTGCATTAACATTGGGTTGTAGGAAAAAGCAAGATTAGCAGCTATACTTGGTCCTTTGATCTTGAAAAAATATATACATATCACAAGTTTAAAATAAAAAAACAAGACAAAATCACTAAAGTCACATGCCCTGCAGTGATTACCTCCCCATAAGCAATTTAAGTTTAGAGATTTGGTTTGAATTCTAAGATGAAACCGGTAATGAAATGACTTCCATTTCCCACAAGATTTTCTGTTTTGTTCATTTTGACATTGATTGAATTTGACATTTTAAACATGACATTTTAGAAATAATAAATATTTTCCCCCTTTTATCCTGATGTTGAATTTTTTTTTGTAATTTATGTCATATATTTCCTAAATATAATTTTCTTAGACTTGTGGAACTGTAATGAAGATTGAAGCTGGTTTGTTTACAGATTAATAATCACTCCAGGGTGTCAGGTTAGGACAGCTGGTATATATGTTTAGGTGAGTTAGTGAAATGAGATAACATCCAAGTACAGTATTGAGGTTTACTTGTCTTCAATTAAATCTTGAGATTCCTCCACACACACAAATAAGGCCATGTGTGGAGTTATGGGTGTGTGGTTTCAAATACAAATTATAAGTACTTGCCTGTATACTTTTACAAATAACACCAAATTGTTCCCAAAGGGAGTAAATGTGATTAAAGATTATTATAAATTAGCAGCTGGTTAACATCTGACTATTAGAATGTAAATAATAATTACACATAAATATTAATCAACCCTGCTAATAATAGGGGCACAGAATAAAACATGCAAGAGAAACAAAGCACCTCTATTGGAAATGATAAACACAGACAACAGCTGCATCCAACCACTTGAAACCGAGCCCAATAAACGACTAGCTTTTAGCTCTTCACAATACAAGTAAACCACCAACATCGATCAGGGCCGGCCCAAGCTTCCATGGGGCCCTAAGCGAAATGTGGTTTTGGGGCCCTCAAGTTCTGCTAATATTGTGGACTGGTTGCAATCAAATCATTCACACACCTGCTATAAATTTCTTGCATCTCTGGCAGTGCTGTTTATATTATGTACATGTATAATAGGATACATTTATTGGCCAACTGATTTATCAACCAGTTGATTTCTGGGCGCTGATTTTCTTAATTTTGAGGGATCATGATCGATCGATACTTACATGTGAAGTCCATCTTATCCCCTAATCTTATCGCCAACAAAGGTTTAAAAATCAGTCTCTGTCCTCTTCTGCTTTACAGTGAGACGTGTGACTGACAGACCAGCCCACCAGGTCACCCTTCTGTTGCCAACTCATTAATTTTCTTGCCATTATTTTGCAACATATCAGAAAAAAAACATCATATCAATCAAAATATAAATTGGCTCTTTAAAGATCCGGGGATTGGCCAGAAAACTGCAATTGGTGCAGCCGACATTCTTTGATTAAATAAATTTCTCTTAAGCGTTACTCCAATTGTGTTACTCCCATATTCTCAAGAAAGAAAGAATAGCTAAAAGTACAATTTTTAGCTATTCTTTCTCCCCTGAGAATTTGGATTAGTACTGTACTGATTCTATGCATTCAAATGATTTTAACAGAAGTTTTACATTACTTAGAAGTTGATGTAAAGATAATGTTTGTTTTAGCCACAAAATGATTATGCTCACCAGCAAACAACATGTCCCCAGCTGTGGCATAGAGTCACTCATTGATGTAGCAGCTATGTAGCCTGACGTAAAAAATTTTGCTAGACAATGTCAATCATTCAGAAGTTTTAATTATTGTTATCACACGCGGCCTTTGATAACAAAGCCAAAATACTTTAGAAATATACAGAGCCAACCATGAGAATGAACTAATTTAAAGTTTAAACTAATTTGAATGCTTATATTTTGAATCAGATATTTGACTGCAGTAGGGATAGAGTTCAATACTGTATTAAACTGAATACATAAGCGGTCCAGATAATACTTCAATCAAACTTGCTCACAGGACAACCAATCTCCATTACCATTAGGAAGTATCTTATGGACCAAATACCTTTTTCCATCCAGTGATCAATATACAGAGACTTATTTTTGTGTGGCACATATTTATTATTCCAGACAGGAGTTTGGTGAGGAGTAAAACTATGGGTGTACATAAGTTTCCAACATAACAAATCCTGTTTGTGAAACGTACATAGCTTAATAGGGACTCTGTCAACACCAAAGTCACATCTCAGAACAAAATCTATGTATCCAAACAAACCTTTGGCAAGACAATTCCATTCATTAAAAAGAATTTCAACTAGTTTACTTTTAAGACCACATTTAATAAGGTTAATAATTGTTTATTTTATTTATGTTTTGTTTTATTATTCTTCTTAATAATTTTTTTTGTTTTCTTTTTAAGTCAGACAGGAAGTAATGTGGGTCAGTCCACTTTCTATAAATGTAGGGGCCTGATAAAGGACCAGCAGGCATTTGGGTTTGGGGCCCATGGTTTTTACAAGAGCAAGAGAATTAGGTAGGAGAACAAAGGAAAGTTTGAAAGTTGTAATTGCTTGCTGAAAAGGAAAATAAAAGCAACTAAGACAGTGAACAAGTTTGGACATTAAACTTATTTAATGCCTGATAGTGGCTGATGGAACTTTTTATTGGATGTTTGGTTTGACAAACAATCGCCACTATATTGCGGATTGCTGATTATGTAGTACTGACGTTATGCAACGCATAATGATGGTCAGGAAATAAATGCAGTCCATTTATCTCTGTTGATCCAGCTTCAAAATGCCTGAAGTCTGTCGTGTAGGGTTGCTCCAAACGTTCTAAAAGAGAGAAAGATACACGTTATTTTTGTGTTATGAAGGTAATTGGTCAAAATGGATTTAATTTTTAAAAAAACGTACTGATAAAAGATCAGAAAAGTGGATCAACAATCTACAGCTAAAAACAGGAGGTGCGAATATTAAAAATGCTAGAGTTTGCAGCGCCCACTTTCTAACACATAATGATTGCATCTTTTGAATTGTATTTTAAAATATTTTATTGGACACTTACTTAGAAAAACAAGCAATCACATGTAAGGTAACATATATTATTTTTATGCCGTAGCACTTAAGGCCACTTTCAAAAACATAATAATATCATTGTTTAAATTGTATTTTCAGATATTTTATTTACTTAGTTACTTAGAAAGACAAGCATTTATATGTAAGGTAAGGTTTGTAGGTTATACCCTAGCTTGGTTGTCCCACGGTTTGAAATCTAATATTGTTAGCAGCTAGCTTAGTGCTGACATTGGCATTTTACATTTACTTTACTATGTTTTAGGTTGTCTAAGCACATTGGGTTATGTAAATTCCCAAGACTGGGCTGTAACTATTTCCCCACTCTCTCTGGCCACAAACCATATTTTAATGTGGTTTCTGTAGATTGCTGCAAATGGTTGACCTCCATTGTAGAGATAGAGTAGGGCATAACATTAACATAAATACATACATACAACTCTAGCACATGGGCAGAAATCCTGGGGGGATCTAGACTTTTCCTTCTTGGAAAAGTCTGCAATTGGCCTCCCTTCTCCACCCCCTCCCCAAAAAAAAAAAAAAAAAAAAAGAAACCTTTCTAAACAATATCAATATGAAAAGGCAATAGAAAACAAAGAACAAAATAAATCTGCCATACATCTAAGAAAAAATTCAAAATGAAATTTTAGGTCCACTTCTACCATTGTTAAAACAATGGTTCAGTCCTAAGAATAGGAGGAGCAACGCTGCCAGGGCACAGGCTCTGTCAGAGTCGCTGAAGTGAACTAGCTGTGGCTCTGCAGTACAAATAACAAAACCCTCCTATATGTAAATACTTAAAGTTTTATTTCTTTGTTGTGGATCCTACCCAAAAGTTACCTGCCTGCTCTGCCGTTCCTCAATTATTCACCCTGCTCCGTCAAACCCTTCTCTCTCTGTCGCTACCCTCCTCGCACTGGTCTAAGGAATCACCATCAGTCATTCTCCAGGACCCTTTCCATTTTTTCCTCCATGCCTTTTAAAGTAAGCTCTCTCTTATTTCATCCCTCCATCCATCCTTGTCCCTCAAGGTCGGGAGTTGCCGGTGCCTATCTCCAGCTGCATTCCAGGCGAGAGGCGGGGTACACCCTGGACAGGTCGCTAGTTTGTCGCAGGGCAACATAGAAACAAACAGTCACACCTAGGTTAACTAACAGTCACATTTTTGGACTGTGGGAGGAAGCCGACAGGGAGGAAGCACACAGGGAGAACATGCAAACTCCGTGCAGAAAGATCCTGGGCTGGGAATCGAACCCAGGACCTTCTTGCTGCAAAGCAACATTAACTACCATTAACTCCACTCTTATTCCATACATACATCACCAATCATATGGACCCTTTCCACCCTCCAGAAAGATCAAGATCTGTCAATTGTTGAAAATAAAAGCAATTCTTTATTTGGATTCCAAATAAGAATCTGGGGGTCAGAAGGTTAAATTTAAAAATGTCATAATGTTTCAGTTGTCAGGAATTTTGATATTTTGAAAAATTGCTTTGCAAAATTTGCAATTCGCATCTTGGGGAATGACTGCCATTTCTATGCGACAATATCAGCGACAGAAATGTAAACAATCGAGGGAAGCGGAAATGCGCTTTTTGTTGATGGAAAAACATAAACTGTTCTGAATTTCGGTTGCCAAGTCTAATTATTATAAGCAGCTTTAGGCCTGTTTTTTCTAAAGTTGCTTGTTTTCAAATGTGAAGTTGCTCATTTGGGCTTTCAAATAAGCAGACATAGAATTTGTCTCCCAATCAGTTAGTTTTAGTCAGGGCTTCCAAGTCCATCTATTCCCGGATGATCAGTCCCACTGTGTCTTTGCTAATGTCAATTTAATATATTACCTGTGAATTACGTTGAGCTTCACGTTGCGCTCCATAAGACTGCAAACATCGAGATTAATATGAACAGTGCAATAAACATGACAACAGTCACCAATGAACATGTCCGTTAAGTTGCGCAACAAAACGCCATTATAATCATTATATTTAGGTAAGTGTCACAAATTTGTGCAGCAGCCATCTGAGTTGTGGAGCCACAGGAGGAGCTCTGTGACACCAAACACAGGGCCATGACATAGAATCTGGAGGCTGGGGAGAGGGGAGATATAAAATCCTACTTTTCCAGATGATAGTGGAGCACACAAAAACATGGAAAAATTACTGAAGATTTTTGGGGGCGGGGTTTGTACTGTTGCACAAAAAAACAATCTCCCCTTCAGTTCAACCTTAAAAGTGGAGACACATTGTTGATGTTACCATTATAAAATAACTTGCAATGAAGTATTGGCAAAACTCAATGGAATTTTCACAGTGTTGTTGTTAGCAGCTGCTGAAAGTAACTAAAAAAGTAACTTTTAATGTAACTTAGTTACTTTCCAAATCAGGTAATCAGTAATTTAACGTGGTTACCTGTTCAAGGAGTAATCAGTAATCCGATTAAAGTTATTTTTCCAAAGAAACTATACTGTCACTGTTGATGTCAGTGAGCTACTCTAAGCTCTAGTTTGCAACATGTATTAATTTGCTGCTGAGCATGATAATTTATGTGGCTAAAACAAATATTATTTTTACATCAACTTCTAAGTTATGTGAAACTTCTCCGATTAAAATTGTTTCCAGGCACAGACTCAGGTGAGAATTCACCTAGGGTAAATTAAATTTTTAACTATAGTAATTACAACTAATCAAAGAATGTCACAAATGTGTGCATGTATTCCATCTTATTGCATGCAATAGGACAGTTTTCTTTCCAATTGCTGATCTTTAAAAGGTCAATACCAATTTTTTTCTGTCTGAAATGTTGGTGAATGTAGCAAGAAAGTTGCTGAGTGGGCACAGTGGAGTGAATATTGTTAACTACAAACATGCAGACATGACCTGGTTGGGATGTCCATCAGTCAAACTTCTCACAGAAGAGCAGAAGAGGACAGTGGCTGATTTTTAAATCTGTGCTGAGGTAAATAAGATTGGTGGAAAAGATTATTTCACATGTATGTATTCGGTGATCAAGATCCCCCAAAGTTAAGGAAATCAGTGCTGATAAATCGGCCAATAAATGTGTCCTATATTATATGAGCATATAGGATATAATGTGAACAGCACTGTCAGAGATGTAATACGTCAGTGTGTGAATGATCTAATGATTGGACTGTTGATTTCATTCAGTCCATATTATTATCAGAGCTAGAGGAACCCAAAACCAAATTTCGCTAAGGGCCCCTTGGAGACTGAGTCATTGTATTTGTAGCAGCTGCTGAGGAATCTATTACAAAGACATCAGGGAAAAATAGGAGAAAGTTAGTTCCATGGGATAATGACGAGAGAATAGCAGTAAGAAAAAGAAATAAGGGATTTGAATTGGTTAAAAGATGTCACAATTTTCAATATTTAATAGAATATAAAAAAAAATCACAGGCAAAAGTAAGAAGTACAATAAGAAGAGCAAGAAGAACATTAAGGAGAGAATTTTGTGACACAATTAGTAACAGTACAATGATAGGAGTTTGGGGAATTATCAAAAAAATGAGGTGGGATAGATGAGAAAGGAGTTATCCAATACTTAATAAAAATATTATAAAAACAGCAACTGATAGAGAAAAGGTTGATATTTTAGTAGCCTATATACAGTTGTGGAAATATGTAGTGGGAAAAATTTACCAGTTAATGAAATACAGGGAAGAGAGAACTAGAAGAAAAAAATTTTGAGAAGGAAGGAGAATAATACTGATGATTTGTTGAATTATCCCTTCTCTAATGGAGAACTGAAAAGAGTAAAACTAGAAATAGTGAAATAGAAATAGTGGGTAGAACTAGGAATAGTGCGCATAATGATTATGCAGCACGACGCAGCAGGTGAAGGGCATAATGAGTGAAAATGGTGAGCATCTATAAAAACGGGAAGCAAATTAACAACAGGAGAGAAACTCAAGAGGACATAACAGTGAACCAAGAAAGGATAATACTAATAAAAAAAACTAAATGGAAATGAGAAGAACAAAATGCAAGAATAAACTAAGAAACTAAAGTAAATACGAGGAATAAACTGTATGGCAAGACCTTTCGAGCAATAATTAATACAGAGGACTGTATGGCAAGAATAAACAGACACTATTTCCAGATAAAAGGTAAAATAATATTGTTGAAGTGCCATGGGTTTGTTGAGACCACATCTAGTACTAGAAAAATATATCTTACAGACCATAACAGTAAGAAAGTTATCACTTATGTTTTTAATTAGATCTTATTTTATATATACATTCAATATATAAAATCAAATATATTTTTCATTATATTTTTTATGTCAGTGTCAATGTCATGAGGCTGACTCTTTAAGATTTTAGAACCAAATTTGTTCTTTGTAATTTCTGTCTAGTAAAACTATTAATCTATAGATCAATAGAAAGATCTATTTAAAAATAGCATCCATGTTTCTGTCTCATATTTGTATGGCATTAAATTGATCTGGAACTTTTGCTTTTCCACTGAAATCACCTGTTTACAATGTAATGCCATGTGGGTGAAATTTTATAGATGATACTCTGATGTCCCATTCTTCTGAAGGCAGCATCAAGCTGCACCACTAGAAACTGACAGAAACACTGAAGAGAAGAGTAATGATTGATATAGTGGCAATTCTATTCATATTTTAATGTTGCAAAGCACAATTTATTTTGCAAATAGTTCAAAGTTTAAATGGTATTCCTGTACAACTTTTCTGGCCATTTTGTGCAAGCTTTAGGAATTAACATCAGAGAATGGCTCAGAACAAGAATTTTCTTCAACCTTATTGGCTGCTGATAAGCAATGATGATTTTAATCATGATGAAGTCAAAAATACCAAGTCCAGGCAGCACAGAATGAGGTGAAGGCCAATAGCTCAGTACTGGTAGCTAGGTGCGCCATATGGGGGGAAAAGTTTTTTAGTGCTGTGAATCATAGCTATTGCAGCCTGTTGTGAATGCTCAGTTTAGTAAATAAACTGTCTAATAAACTGTCACAACATGGTGACAGCTTTAACAAATATGGAGAAAACATATTTTTTATCAAAGTTATATATTGCAGCTTCAATAATGCTTCAATAAAGTGCTGGTTATCAGTATTGGAACAAAGAAAGCAAGGCAGTTGCAAGCCTTTAAAATTGTGATGCTTTTGATAGGTCAGATAGACTCCAAAAAATTGTAACAGCAGCAGTGTGGGGGGGCCCAATATAATTTTTTGTCATCGGGCCCAAGATTCCTGGTGGCGCCCCTGCTGGTAGCAACTGGTAAAATAAGAGACATCTGGACAAACAAGACAGCAAGACAAGGACCCAACGAAGAACAAGGAAAAACATTGAACGTGTATCACAAAAAATTTAGTCCAACAGTATTGTGGCCTTGGAAACTTGTGGAAATTTTCCTTTAACAAAGAATGAGGCAAAACTGTTTCAAAACTCAAAGAACCAGAAAAAGAATATATAGCTAATTGAGCTGAACACAGCTTACAGTTCTACAGGGAGCGTTTCATTCCATTCACATAGTTTGATAATCTACTTGGTCACAGAACAGATAGCAAGCACACATATCTTCTTTCACGTGGGGAGTCAAGCACGTCATGAGGGTGCATAGGAGAAACAATTTAATAACTATTGAAACACCAAGGCCCGAGAAGTACTTTCAGAAGACTTTCTCATGAGCATGTGCATTACACAAGTATCATTATACTGTTATGCATTGTTTTACTCATAATCATATAGTAATCTTAAAAATTTCCACCACATTCCCCTCTTCTGACTCTAGAAAATCACTTTTTTTAAAAAAAGAAAAATTTTATCTTAAACTTGTAATATAAACAATAGGATGAGGAAAAATGTGGTAAATTGCACCAATAGGCTCTGTGTTTTTGTGAAATATGTAGGTTTCAAAAATCACATTTTGAAAGATGCAGAAAACAAATACCATCTTACATTGAATAATGGGAAAACTGGATTACATTTTTTAGGCAGTGACAGCTGTACCTGCTGTCTCACAGAGACAGTAAGGGTAATTGTTTTCTGTTCTTCCTTAATGTTACTTTATATTTTGGTTTGAATAGTTTAGATTTTTATCTTTAAATTTGTTTTCATTAATCTGACAATTTAGTTAGCTATTTGTAGTGCACCCATTTAGTTAACTTTATTTGTCAGTTCTTTGTATTTTTTGTTAAATGCAATACATTTCTTTGGTTTGAGTTACCAGTTTCCTCTGGAGCTGCGGCTGAAATGATAAAGATAAGCTCCAGCTGATGTCCATATATGGCTGTCAACTTCCCCAGTGGGTCATTCCATCTGCTTGCTAGGGGAAGGGGAAATTTGATCTTTAGTTTAGTCTCACCATTTCTTTAATTTTTTTTTTTTATTTATTTAATTTAAAGATTTAGTAATATGTTTTCCAGTATTTGTTTGTGTTTTTGTGTATTTAATTATCTCCTTTGTGTTTAGCAGTGGTCTGATCAGTCACTATTTAAGTTCCCTTCATGTCTTGTTAGTGAGGTCAGTTTTTGTTTGAGTTCTTTGTGTCACTACCTGAGTTGTAGTTTGTTATGTTGACCTTAATTTTGGGCCCAATTTATCATTTTGAATTTTGAATAAATTAAGATTTTTTAAAATTTACTCAATGTCTCTCTGGCTGGTCTATATAAAACCCTACATAGGTAAATGCTAATTACAGAAAATCATGAAATGCCAAACAATTAAGCCACTGATTTAATATGAAACCAGAATGATCCTTTTGTTGTTCTTTTAACAACTTATCCAGTTCGTCGTGAATGTTGCTCATATTGTCAGAAGCATCAGGGATACCCTAATACTATGAGCCTTTTTCATCATTTGGGAGTAGTACCTGTTGTGAAAAAACATGATGTATTCTGAGCCGATAGACCAAAAACGTGCAAGAACACGAGCAGCAAATCAGCCAACACAAAGCAATCAGACTTTACTTTTTTTATTCTTTTTTAGTGCTAAAAAAGAGACGCTTACCATCACAGACTAGAAGTGAAAACCAGGGGCCCCGAGTCTAAACAGAAAATCATTGAAAACAGGAAGATTCTTTGACTATAATCTAAGAACATGCCCAGTGGTCATCCGATGTCCTGCATCACCTAAAACTCTATTTTCTTGGAGATGGGAGTGAGGAGATGATTCAGTTTCTGTAACTGTTACAAATACAAAGGCCTTTGTGTGAAAGTATGAGAGTGTAATGTGTGTAGAAGCATATGTGTGTATTTGACCTTGGTAAGCGCCTCAACAACTCCCCCTTTTGGTCTCAAAGAGACCACACAAATAAAGAGGGCTCTCCATCCTGACATTGCCCCTATCTGGAAACATCCCCCGAGGCCCATTACTGATGTTAACTCGTCTTCTACGTCGCTGTCGTTTTTCATGTCATTTCATTCGTTGGGGGTAAAACAGATAGGGCACCCCACGCCTCCGAAGGCGGCGGATCGAAATCACAATGTCCCTCTTACAGGTTAAACAATAACATTCAACAAAATAAGATGTTAAAGGACATTTAATTGTTAGAAGAAAATGTGAGGGTTAATTAACTATAAATGAGTGCAGTTGTCGAATAATATGTGAACATTAATAAAGTGTGACATTAATAAATATAAAATATAGTTACTAAAATGCAAAACCAAATTTATAATAGATTCAATAAATCAAAAGTTAATAAGATAAACTTTAATATGAATAAATGTTAGACAATACTTAAGAATAGAAAATGCAAACAAAGGAATGTGAAGATCCCAGGGTTCAGTATGGTGTTTCAGCTGTAAATTGGTACATCAATCACGGAAGGCACCCGTAGTCTCACATCTTGGCCCACCCAGAAAAGATTAGACTTTATTCACTAAACACTGGAAAGTTGAAGTTCCACGGTCGTTTTACGTTTCCGGAAAACCATTTGATAAGCAGGGGGTTCAACATCACTCCAGCCCCCTTCTCTATGGTTGTAGTAATGGACCACACAGCCAAGGACCGCAGACAAGGAACACAGCAGCAACACAGGTGATCAGGAGAGCAAAGAAGGTTGCCGCTGAGACGAGCATAGAGATGATGTTGTCCCTGTACTTCCCGAACATGTTTGCAAACCACTGCTCCAGGGGGTTGGACTCCCTGGACTGCTCCTGCATGGTTTTACTCAGGGCCTTGAGTCCCCTCAGCGCCTTGGTCACTGTTCCATTAGGCGCTGTGTGATTAGGCACAAAGACACAACAGGGATATCCAAAAATAGCACAAACCCCCCCCCCCCTTTTTTCTGCTAGTAACATGTCCAATACTATTTGAAGAGCCATCAACGAGGTGTTCTGATAAACCTTGAATTACATCTCTAGTTAAATTAGTTAACCTCAGCACATTATAATGAATATAATTTATTCTGTTGACATTTTTGTTGAGTATTTTCCTCTGGTGTTATCCAGAGGAAAATACTCTCAAAACCTGCAGCAACCTGGTCCACTAGTTTGTATTGGTCTGGAACTTACCGGGCAGGAACACCGATGCTGTCAATATAAGTGGAATTTGTGGTAAAATCAGATGCGCTGCGATTTACTCGTGAGGAAATGCTGTCAATCAGGGGTTGTTGTTCTCCTACCATTATGACATGGGCTCTAAGTCTGACCATAGCACAAACACCAACTTTCATCAATCCGGCCCACACTGCGATTACCTGTTGTAAAATTGAAACATACATAACTGTCTTTAACTGGAATAGCAGGCACCATTCGGGTTTTGTTAATTGTAGGAAATAAAGTTGTTAAGGTTTCACATCTGGAGGACTGTTTTAAATTTAGTCATATTAAGTATGCAGTTAAAACCCCAAACATCAGATCGAACCAAAGGAGCAGGCTCAGAATACACTCTCGGTTGTCCAGCTGCGCAGGCCACACAATTAGACATTCAGTATTGTCGCACTGTTGCAGTTAACCAGTTTAATCACAAATTGGTTCCTGTATAACCTGTTGCTAACACGAACACATCAGCAGGAATCAATTTAGAGTAGTCAAACGTTAGCACACCCCGTGTTTTTTTTTATTTTTTTTAATATTTATTAATTTTATTAATTTATTTATTTTTTCTATTAATCTTAAAAGGCCAGTCTTATTTTCAGGTTTGTTGTTTGGTTGTGTCAGGCGGTTAATTTGAATCACTTTTAGAGGGTCTTCCCGCTTGCCTGAACTCCGAGCACAATGCGCATTCTGCTAGGGTTGCCATCATGCAGTGATAAAAAGAGTGGATTCTCTGTTGGTGGTCTGGGACCTGGAAAGCTTTGTCTGGTTATGAGCTCAAATGGTGTCAGTCCTGTCCTGGAGTTGATCAAACACCTGATGGACATCAGAGCCAGAGGTAATGCATCAACCTAATTCAATTTTGTTTGTGCACAAACCTTAGCCAATTTTGTTTTCAAGTTCTGGTTCATTCTTTCCGCTTTGCCTTGAGATTTCGGGTGGTACACTGTTCCAAACCTGTGTTTTAGGCCGAGGTGGGTCTCCACTGTTTGCAGGTCCTTGTTTTTAAAGTGGGTTCCATTGTCCGACCTGATTTTCTCTGGGAAACTGTGCCTGGGGATGTAATGGTTAATTAGACATTTTATCACTGTGAAAGCAACAACTCAAACCAGCAAATATCTTTCGCCTTGCTCTGTGTTCACCATGTCTGTGAAATCCAACACAATCGCTTTCCCTGGACATGTAAGTGGAGGAAATTGTCCCTGTTGGGGATTTAAAGTTTTCTTAGAGTTGAACTGTCCACACATCACACAATTTTTCACAAAATGTTTTACCATGTCAAGCATGTGGGGTGCCACCATTCTTTAAGGTTGTGCATCATCTGTTTAGTCCCCACATGTCCAACCCCATGAGCCTCCTGAACCAGCTCCTGTTTTTTCCCAGTGGGCAGAATTAACCTGCCATCCGGGCCCCTCAGCATCTATTTGTTTCAGTGGTGCCCCTGTGCTTCCACATGTTTTCTCTTCAGGCGACGCCCCTTTTGGCATCTTTTAACCACTTCCAGTGTCAGTTTGTCATTTAATTCCTCCTCCGAGGAACACACCTTGGCCGAATCTGTGTGTCTGAAACAACTGTCTCACCTCTGGTCCCATCAGAGGAGCTGCTTCCAGGTCTGGTCTTACCTTCTCTATCTTTGCCACTAGCTCTGCACACTCGTGTGGTTCTTCTGCAAAACAGTCCGCCATGTTTATGCCTGCATGTGTGAATGAAATGTTTGGAGCTTGGCTATCCCAGCTGCATGTTGTGTACAAGGGTGATGCCTTTTTTTTTTCATGTCATCATTACATATAAGTACATCAGTACTCTTCTCTCTCCCCCTTTTTTCTGGAACAAAACTCCGTTAACAGCCATTTTTGTTACAGAAACATCAAGGAAAAACAGCAAGGTGCAGTCCGGGAGGGAGAGTTGCAGTCTGCAATGTGTTTTTACTGACCTTAAAACCTGCCTGATGTATGTGCTGCAAAACCAGGGAGGTGGCTTTAACGCAGGTCTCCACGGTGGATGCAGCAAGCAGAAGGTCGTCCATATACTGTATGAGGGTTGTTTGAGGAGGGAGAGGACAGTCCTGCAAAATATCCTTCAAAACCTGGTTAAACAGCCCTGGGGACAGGCCAAAGCCCTGTGGCAGCCTGGTGTAATGCCACTGTTGTCCCCTGCAAGTGAATGAAAAGTAGTTCCTACAGCTTTTTTCTCAACTGGGAGAATGGGAGTGTTCCAATCAGACTGTGAGGGTTCCAGCACGCCAGCCTCAATTAGCCCTGTTATTGTTTCTGCGATGCCCTGTTCAGCTGCGGGTTTGTGTGGATACTGAGGAATCCAGAGGGGTCTCTCAGAGTCCACCTGAAATGAAATAGGAGAACAGGAAACAAGCCCAACAGGCGATTCTGCCCAGAGAGAAGCAGGCATAGATGTTATCATTCGTTCTGCGAAAGGGTGTTCAAATGTTTTCCTACCGTGATGCCTGGACACTTGTTCATGATGGAGCTCTACTGTTTCAGACCCTGAAAAACTGATTTTGTATGTGTCATAAGAGGGGGAGAAAAACAAACCTGGCGCTGCGGTGACAGTCCAGTCTGTGGCTGCCAGTGACCGTTTAACCAGCCGCCCAGTTCCTTAGCTTGATGCTCAGGGTGCAAAGAGAGAGATGTGAGGCACAGCCTTTTCATACATTTGATACCACTGTGATTGTTGTTCTGTAAGACAGACAACAGGAGCCACAAAAATATCTGAAATTTTTACCTCCCAGGTTGTTTCCCCCAAAGAGGAAAGGAAAGCTTCCTGGTACCACTCGGAGTTGTCCCTGTCGTAGAAAAGGGTGACATGAGGGGGGGTCAGGCGGCGAAACATAGGGACGTAGAGCCAGGATCCAGGGCTTCCAGGTCATGAACGTTGGCATCAGGCTGCTGGAGGGGAAGTTCATTAGGAGGCCCCAGTAGATGTCAGCATATTCAGACACCACTGATTGCATGAGAAACTGTCCATCAGTGTGGAAATTTCCACCAGAAAGGGAGGTGCCATCAGGAAAAGCAACAATTAGTCCATCAGCAGAACACATGACTGTGGCTCGCATCTTTATCAGCAAGTCTCTCCCTAGCAGATTGATAGAAGTTGCTAACAAAAGAATGTTTCATTTGTTGCTTGCCCAACTTGAAGGTCAGAGGCGTAGTGAATGGCAGAGTCTGTTCAGTCCCTGAGAACCTGTTAAAGATACAGTTCGTGATGTCAGGCAAAAAAGAGGGTGTGTGGCTCCGGTGTCAACAGGAAGTCTGTGTGTCTCCCCTCCACTGGTGCTGACAGCATGGGGTCTGCAGTGCCCATGCTGTCTCTGGGGTTCTCAGGGGCGTGTCAGCAGGCACCCAGTGTGGGCTCCATGTCCCACTGAGAGTACTGTCCGGGTCCATTTGGTGAGGAAGTGACACCTGGATTGTGAGATATCATACCTGGTTGACCTTGTGGTATGCCCCAGCATTGCCGGGCCCAAAGTCCAGGCCGGCCACAGGAGTAACATACGTCATGCCCTTTAGACCATCCACCCCCTGCTCCACGGCCTCGTCCCAAGCCTCTCCGTCCACGACCAACCCCACGCCACCCTCCTCCACGAGGGGTTCCTCCATACCTGTTTTGGGGATACATAAAAGGATAGAGAAAGAGAGGAGCAGGTCCTCCCACATATTGGTTAGTGTTTTGCATGTAATTTGGAACCCCTCCCTGCTGCTCATTATTGCTCTAAAATCACCCATAGCCAGAGTCATTCCTGATGTTAACAGATCTAACTCTGCTCCTTCCTGCAGCGATACTGGATTGGTTTTGACAGTGTCTTGTCATTTTGCATCTGTTCAGCCTTATCACACAAGTCCTGTAACCTCTGAGCAGACTTAGAAAAGGTGTCGTTTAACTGTGACCAAACCATAGAGTCCTGTGCGGACGCTCGAGGTTTGTCGGGGGTTTCATCTAATACTGTCCATTGTGGAGTTGTATTCCCACTGGGTACGTCTGATGAGCCCTGCGTGGGGGCTGTCTCCGCCTCGACTGACAAAGTTCCCTCCGTAATATTAATTATGGGATATATGCTTCTTGGGGGCGAGTTACGACTCCCATGTATGGGGTGAAAGTGAAGTCTGTGTATTTAGTCCGTGTTCAGAGCCGGTGGCAGCTTCCTGTTTTTTGTGTTCAAATGCATGAGAGATTCCCTGCCATGAAACTAATATCTCTTCTCTCTGCCTGACCTCTGTCTCTGCTTTCTCTCTGTCTTTTTTGCAGCCTAGTCTAGTGAGAATTCCTGCTTCTGCTTCTTGCTGCGTGGCTTCGATCAGTTTTCCCTTAGCATCATTTATCCCTTTTAGCAAGTATTGTCCCAATGGCTGTTGTTGAGTTGTCAAAAAAAAAATCAGGTGGTGGATGTGCAAATTGTGATTAGTTGAGTGTTTAGTGAATTGTGTGCAGCACAAAAATGTGACACCATTTCCAAAAGAACAAACATTTTCAGCTGCAACATCTTAGAGAAGCAAAGTTTCTTTCTTTTTCTTTTTTTTCTTTTTACAGAGAAACTCACATGTTTTAAACCTGTCTTTGATCTGAGGAAGGAAGTACAACTATGTTAGGGTTAGTTGGAAGTCCTTAGGGTCTGGTTGTGGCATGCAGTCAGCGATTGAACAATACTGCAGTCATTTGAACAGTTTTGTCAAGGTCAGGAAGTTTTTCTGTCAAAGTTCCATATGTTCTTTTTATTATTATTATTTTTTATCATTATTAAACTGATTTGGAAATAATATCCTTTACCTAGGGCTGCACAGTGGCGCAGTGGGTAGCGCTGTTCCCTTGCAGCAAGAAGGTCCTGGGTTCGATTCCCGGCCCGGGGTCTTTCTGCACGGAGTTTGCATGTTCTCCCTGTGCATGGTGGGTTCTCTCCGGGTTCTCCGGTTTTCTCCCACAGTCCAAAAACATGACTGTTAGGTTAATTGGTCTTTCCAAATTCTCCTTAGGTGTGTGTGTGGTTGTTTGTCTCGGTGTTGCCCTGCGACAGACTGGCGACCTGTTCAGGGTGAACCCCGCCTCCCGCCCGGAACGCAGCTGGAGATAGGCGCCGGCAACTCTCGACCCCGTTAGGTTCTCCCTAACGGGGTCGAGAGTGGTCAGAAAATGGATGGATCCTTTACCTAGTTTTATTTTTTGTAGCTTAGCGAATTATTGTTATTTTGTCCTTAGGATACAAAAATTCCACTTAATGTTGTAATTTGGTCCATCTGATTATGAAAAAAATGTAAATATTAAATGATTAATAGACTTTTTACATGTTTTTCTGTTGAGTACAATTTCTGTAACTTTTCCCATCCCTCACAATTACACAATCATTCACATCAACATGAAAGGAGATACAAACAGAAACACAAAAAATTGGTCAGATTTGCAGTCAGTGAAAATTTCATCTGTCAGAATTTTCCAGTTTGTCCTCAATATGTCTTTGCTCAAATTGTTATCAAATTTACTGAAGCATCAGAAATTTTCCAATGTTTCTTTAACAATACATTTTAATGTTTTAATTGAGCTGTAATTTTAAAGATCCTGTTTTAGTAATGTGTGCACGTTCAAAAAGAGATATCTCAAACATGTTTTAGAATCTATCAACAACTGATCAGTTTTCTGCTGCTGAATCACTCAAATTCACTCAAGTTTATATTCCGTGATAGTCTTAAGCACGAAATTAATTGTTCAACTTAAATGCAGACAGATACTTATGGTATCTGAACACTGCAGTATTAATACTATTCAATACTGTCAAGAAAATCCGAGATCATCCCACTTCCCCATGCAGGAGATTTTAGTTAACAGTAACAATAAATAAAGTTACCTTTAAAATTAGTCACACAAGTGACATCTTGACCCAATAGTAGACTTAGACTTCAATAAAATAAATCTGGTTATTTATTTTATTGAAATAAATAAAATAAATATGTTGTTTTTGTTTCCTGCAAACTTTGCTTTAATCATGCTTCTTTTTTCTATCTAATCATAAGAAATCATAGAGAAAGAGATGAGACAGGAAGAGCAGGTTTCCTGAAAAAAGAGGAAGTAAGTTTCCAGCTTGCAGTTGAGACTATTCCTTGTTTCAAAGCATGAACGTTTTAAAGGATGAAATCTAAACATTTTGAGTAATTAGATAAGATTTAAAGTAAAGTACTTATATTAATATTGGTTTACTTATGACAATACTTATGTTTACACTTAGACTTGTGGGAACACTTACAAGTAACACAAGTAGCTGTAACTTTTGCATCAAATAATTACAGTAATAGATTATTCTTGGTTTCTTTTCAGAATAATTTTTTATATTTTTTTATATTACAGATAATAACTCGCATTATGATTGTAATAAGAGTAATAAGTTGTGGTTATCATAAAATTACAAATGAATGCTAAATCAAATAAACTAAAAGGGTTATGAATGTGATTTTGACATTGAACTTGAAATGGTGTAAAACGTGTAATTGCAATTAAAGATCACTGGAGGTAGATAGTAGGTGAAAGGTTAGGGGTAAAATGGGAACTAACAGGAGAGCAGAGATGACCAATGCCTTATTTGGACATAGATTGTTGAACAACTTAAACATTTCAAAGAAAAGACATGGGAGGAATGTTGAGCAATTCTGAGACATCAGCAGAGACATCAGGACATAATGTCTCTGACAGTGATGGAAATGAGATCATCTGTCCAAGCAGTTAGCCAATGAAATAAGCACAGCTACAGCGTTAGCCAATGCAAATGCACCAAAAGGATGGATTAACCCTATATAAGGGGAGAGCAAAAGAGGAATCTTTGGTTGAATCCTGCGGGCAGCTTTGAGCCAGGATCGAGATGGACAAATAAGTCTGCAGCTGAAGAAGAGCCGGGGTCACAGAGCTGAAGACTGTCCTGCTCATGGAGACCAATCCATCAGCCCCGCAACATGTGGCTTCAAATTGCACTTCTCTCATCAGCTGGGTTCAGACGCCAAAGACAAAGATGAAGACCAAGGAAAATATGAAGACCAAGAAAAAGATGAAGACCAAGGAAAAGATAAAGACCTAAGTCCTGTGTGACCTCACCATCAATAGAGAGATGAAAGCTCTCCAGACCAACAGATATCCCTGCCTTTGTCACTCAACCTCCTTCTCCTGCTTCAACACCTTCTTCATCATCAAGCCAGTTCTGGGGTTCGAAATGCCATACTCCATCCGTCTCTCTCAAAAGTTCCCTTTTTAGTTCGTAGTATCAGCGTTGGGGAAAGATGGGCTAGATGATTGATTTTACTTATTTGATTATTTCTGCTACTTAATTAAGCTGTACTGATCCTTGCAAAATTGCTTTACTAATAAAATATTTGGCATAAAGAAAATCTAAAAGATGTTGTGGACATTCAATTAATGAGTCACCTCAAAGTTCTTTGATGATAGTAAAATAGCTATGATGTTTGATTCTAGGGAAGAAAAAATAGAAAATGTTTTATTGGTTGCTTTAGCCCAAATATAAAAGAACATCCTTGGGACTCACCTGAGTCACTAAAACTAACCTGGTGCGGTAATAAATGCAAGTTGTAAATAAAAAGGAGGAGCGACAGTTAACAGATGTGCTCTGTGAAACTAGTTGGCTGCAGGCTGCTCAGTCTGGCTAATTCACAGGGGTAAGAAGGGTGGGACATCTGGATGTAGGCCGTCAGTTACCAGGCAAATCCTTTCTTGATGCCAATTTAAACAGAGTTCTGGACAGGGTAAATCCCAGCAGATTTAGGAAACTCAATTCACCCGTTAGACGGAGAGCTGGTAGCACATCTCCCCTGTCAGAAGAGGACGTAGTGACTGAGAGAGTAGAGAATGAAGAAAGGGGGGGGACGTGTCGCAACAATGACAACTAGTTTGTTTAATTCCAAACTAGTATATATAGTCCTTCTAAAGGATGCGTGTCAGATATTTCCAAAACTTTTAAATAGTCTTGAGACTTTATTTTTCCAGGACCACTAAAAAAATTCACATTTGTAACATTTTATTAATTTTTGCTCTAAGATAATTATTTTCTTCCTCTCTTTTGTATTAGTTTTTTCAACACCTTACAATTTAATCAAGATTACTCTACTTTTCCCAAAATAGAAATGTTCTAAGCAACATTCTATGAGCTTAGAATGTTCATAATTTTTTAGTTGGTGTAATTTAGTGGCATCATTTTTTGAGTCCTTTGCTGAGTACAATTTTGCCTTCACAGTTTCCCAATATATGGCTCGTGAACCTTAGAAGATCCCTATAAGTAGTTATTCTATTCAAAACTCAGATTTAACAGGGACAAACTGAGCTAATTTGTCTAATATTGAACAGAAAAGCCTCTGAGATGCTCTTTTCTGGCGAGATAATTTAGTAAGCAAGCAAGTCTTCGTTGCAGTAGTGTGGTTATAACTTGGTGTCAGTGTCGCTACAGCGAAATCCTCCCCCCTCTCTCTCCTCCGGCTCTCTGTCAGTCCAACTGGTTCTGGCATTGGATCTTTGGGTTGTCCAGACAGGCCCTAGGTTGTCCAATATGTCCATGTTGTTCACAGATAAAAGCAAGCTCTGTCGTCTTTGAACCATTTCCATCTTTTCCTTCTAAATGCTGATGGAAACGTGCACAAGCAGGGCAGAACCTTGTGGTTGTGATACCGGTACAAACAGTTGCTGCAGATCAGAAACTGCTTGTCTATCTGCTGGTGCTGCCAGTATCACTTTTAGCCACAATGAGTGACATTCAAAAGAAGCGAGGGGATCACTTAATAGATGATCCCAGCACTGCAGGCGGTGGAGAAAGATTTCCAACGTCAATTCTCCTCGGTTCTCAATAGAACACACATACAGGGCGCAGGTTCAGTCTGAATGTCCAGCAGGAGACTCAACAATAGTCTGCAGAATGAAAAGGTGTCATCTGTCATCAGTTTCCAGGTGTCAAGGAATTAGGGTCCATCACCTCCAGGCACTTCAGTGCCTGGAGGTGATGGAGACCTTCTTTGTCTTCTTGATCTTGGATGTTCTTGATCACTTTTATCGGCTGGTGGTGAGGGAGGGACATAATCTGGTCCATGGCAGGACAGGTTTGAGTTGAGGTCAGAGGTCAGCTGCACCACAGCGAGGCTCAGGAAATATAGGAGCCGCTTAGAATTTGTTTTTCCTTCAGGGTGTTTTTTTTATCCTATATTTATACATCATTTGTCTCCTGTGATTGTATAGTTTTTGCCATTTATTAAAACGTCCTCATTTAGAAAAACAAAATTGTTCCACCTAGTAATCAATATATTATAAACCTTTGATCCCATATTTTCTTTTTCATTATTTCATAAATCTTACTACTGATCAGTTTTAGTGGTCATAATTGGTTCAGACAGTAATGTGTTGTGAGTGTGTGTGAAGAAAAAAAAAATCTTCTTTCATCCATACATTCAGACATTTGTCATGTTTTTCTTTATCCTCTAATAATGTCTTTTTGATTTTTTACTGTTTTTTTATTTCCTTTTTTTATTTCTTTCCATCTCTCATCAAGCTGTGTTCGCACCTGTTTAAATTGATTTACACTTCAGCTTCCCTCTTTAGGAAAGTCATAACTCCGTTTATATAAAATAAAAATTTCCTTCTCACTCACCGAGGGTGGTTCTTATCCTCTGAGCTCGGGTCCTCTACCAGAGGCCTGGGAGCTTGAGGGTCCTGCGCAGTATCTTGGCTATGCCAAGGACTGCACATTTCTGGACTGAGATGTCTGATGTTGTTCCTGGGATCTGTTGTAGCCACTGCTCCAGTTTGGGGGTGAATGCGCCGAGGGCCCCGATGACCACAGGCACCACTGTGGTCTTCACCTTCCAGGCCCTCTCCAGTTCCTCCCTGAGGCCCTGGTATTTCTCCAGTTTCTCGTGCTCCTTTTTCCTGATGTTGCAATCGCTTGGTATTGCTACATCTACCACAACGGCTTTCCTCTGTTGTTTATCCACTTTGACAATGTCTGGTTGGTTCGTCATTACCATTCTGTCTGTCTGGATCTGGAAGTCCCACAGGATCTTAGCTCTGGCATTCTCCACCACCTTTGGGGGTGTTTCCCACTTTGATCTCAGGGTTTCCAGTCCATATTCTGCACAGATGTTTCAGTGCACTATGCCTGCCACTTGGTTATGTCGTTCCATGTACGCTTTCCCTGCCAGTATCTTGCACCCTGCTGTTATGTGCTGGACTGTCTCAGGGGCCTCCTTGCACAACCTACACCTTGGGTCTTGTCTGGTGTGGTAGATCTGGGCCTCTATTGCTCTGGTGTTTAGGGCCTGTTCCTGGGCGGCCAGGATGAGGGCCTCTGTGCTGTCCTTGAGTCCAGCTTTTTCCAGCCATTGGTAGGATTTACTGGTATCAGCCACTTGGGTTATTTGCTGGTGGTACATCCCATGTAGGGGCTTGTCCTCCCATGATGGTATCTCTGGCACCTCAACCTCCGTTCCCTGTTGTCTGAGACATTCACTGAGCACATTGTCTGTTGAGGCTTTGTCCCTGATGTATTTATGGATCTTAGTTGTTTCGTCCTGGACAGTGGTTCTCACACTCACTAGTCCTCTGCCTCCTTCCTTGCGGCTTGTGTACAGTCTCAGGGTGCTGGATTTGGGATGGAACCCTCCATGCATTGTTAGTAGCTTTCTAGTCTTAATATCTGTGGCTTTTATCTCCTCCTTTGGCCAGCTAATTATTCCAGCAGGGTATCTGATTACTGGCAGGGCATAGCTGTTTATCGCACGGATTTTGTTCTTGCCATTGAGCTGGCTTCTCAGGACTTGCCTTATTCGTTGCCGTTCCTTGTGGCCTCATCGAGGTTGCCATTTGCTTGTGGTATACCTAGGTACTTGTTCCGTGCCTCCATTGTCGAGGCGGCTAATCGGAGCTGTGGTCGCAAGGTTGTCGGTGCCTGTCGTGGTGGCAACCCTCGAACCCGTTAGTGGACACCTTCGGTGAGGGATGCCGTCAGGCTGAAGAAGGAGTCCTATCGGGCCTTTTTGGCCTGTGGGACTCCGGAAGCAGCTGATGGGTACCGGCGGGCGAAGCGGCTTGCGGCTCTGGCGGTTGCTGAGGCAAAAACTCGGGCGTGGGAGGAGTTCGGAGAGACCATGGAGAAAGACTTCCGTATGGCTTCGAGGCGATTCTGGTCCACCATCCGGCGTCTCAGGAGGGGGAAGCAGTGTAGCACCAACACTGTTTACAGTGGGGGTGGTGTGCTGCTGACCTCGACTCGGGACGTTGTGGGTCGGTGGGCAGAGTATCGAAGACCTCCTCAATCCCACCAACATGCCTTCCATTGAGGAAGCTGAGCCTGAGGACTTTGGGTTGGGCTCGCCAGTCTCTGGGGACGAGGTCGCCGAGGTAGTTAAAAAGCTTCTCGGTGGCAGGGCCCCGGGGGTGGACGAGATTCGCCAGGAGTATCTCAAGGCTCTGGATGTTGCAGGTTAACGCGTTAACGTTGTTGGTTAACGCGACTCTGCAGTATCGCATGGACATCGGGGGCAGTCCCCCTGGATTGGCAGACTGGGGTGGTGATCCCCCTGTTTAAAAAGGGGGATCGGAGAGTGTGTTCCAATTATAGAGGGATCACACTCTTAAGCCTCCCTGGCAAGGTCTATTCGGGGGTACTGGAGAGGAGGGTCCGTCGGATAGTCGAACCTCGGATTTTGGAAGAGCAGTGTGGTTTTCGTCCTGGTCGTGGAACACTGGACCAGCTCTACACCCTCAGCAGGGTCCTGGAGGGTGCATGGGAGTTCGCCCAACCAATCTACATGTGCTTTGTGGACTTGGAGAAGGCGTTCGACCGTGTCGCTCGGGGTGCCCTGTGGGGGGTTCTCCGGGAGTATGGGGTACTGGGCCCTTTGATACGGGCTGTCAGGTCCCTGTATGACCGGTGTCAGAGTCTGGTCCGCATTGCCGGCAATAAGTCGGGCTCGTTCCCAGTGAGGGTTGGACTCCGCCAGGGCTGCCCTTTGTCACCGATTCTGTTCATTACTTTTATGGACAGAATTTCTAGGCGCAGCCAGGGTGTTGAGGGGATCCGTTTTGGTGGCCTTAGGATTGCATCTCTGCTTTTTGCGGACGATGTGGTCCTATTGGCTTCATCGGGGACGTGATCTGCAGCTCTCACTGAGCGGTTCGCACATCGGGGGAGTCGGAAAAGGGTAGAGGGGAAGCGGCCGGGATGAGGATCAGTGCCTCCAAGTCTGAGACCATGATCTTGAGTCGGAAAAGGGTAGAGTGCCTTCTCCGGGTCGAGGGAGATGTCCTGCCTCAAGTGGAGGAGTTCAAGTATCTCGGGATCTTGTTCACGAATGAGGGAAGAAGGGAGCGTGAGATCGACAGGCGGATTGGTGCAGCGTCCGCCGTGAAGCGGGCGCTGTACCGGTCCGTCGTGGTGAAGAGGGAGCTGAGTCAAAAAGCGAAGCTCTCGATTTACCGGTCGATCTACGTTCCTACCCTCATCTATGGTCATGAGCTTTGGGTAATGACCGAAAGAACGAGATCGGATACAAGCGGCCGAAATGGGTTTTCTCCGTGGGGTGGCTGGGCTCTCCCTTAGAGATAGGGTGAGAAGCTCGGTCATCCGGGAGGGACTCAGAGTAGAGCCGCTGCTCCTCCACATCGAGAGGAGCCAGTTGAGGTGGCTCGGGCATCTGGTCAGGATGCCTCCTGGACGCCTCCCTGGTGAGGTGTTTCGGGCACGTCCCACCGGGAGGAGGCCCCGGGAAGACCCAGGACACGCTGGAGGGACTACGTCTCTCGGCTGGCTTGGGAACGCCTCGGGATTCCCCCGGAGGAGCTGGAGGAAGTGGCTGGGGAGAGGGAAGTCTGGGCCTCCCTTCTTAAGCTGCTACCCCCGCGACCCAACCCCGGATAAGCGGCAGAAGATAGATGGATGGATGGATGGATATATATATATTCTTTAGTTTAATAATGTAACTACTAGGGTCAGGATCAGGCTTCTCTGAAGTTTTCTTTGAGGTTCCAGAACCCATTTTTTTTAGTGAGATGTCTCTCCACTGGCTTTCTTCTTTGAAGGTGTAGAAATGCTAAAAACCACCCACTATCTTCCTTTAGATTGTTACTTTCTTTACCTTCTCTCTTAGAGGTGAAAAAAGAGTAAAAATACCCACTATCTGCCTTTTAGCTACTTTTTTTACTCAGAGGTGAAAAAACATTAAAAAAAAAAAACCCACTATCTACTCTTTAGATAGTTATAACCCTAGTTCACCAGCAGTCTGAGCCTGTACCAGCAGCAATAAATAAAAATTAAAAATAAAAAAAAATCCAGCAACAACAAAACCTAAATGAAACAGTCATCACTTGATGATGCAAATTATTGGGGCTCTTATGGATCTGGTTGGTTGGCAGTCGCAGGGACAAGACCTAAGAGTCCCCTCGTTCAATTTGGAGGTGGATTGAAGACAAACACCTCAGATTGGCCAATGCATCCGATCTCTTGTTGTCCCCGACCTCTCCAACTTGCCAGATCCTGTTTGTGTCACCAAACTGTTGTGAAAATTTTTCTTTCACAAAGAGTGAGGCAAAACCCAAAGAACTAGACAAAGAATATATTCATAATTGGTAAACTAAAATAAATGTTAAGTTATGACAGAGGCATAAACTTCAACTTTAAGACAAAGCGATGCTTATATTTATGTGTTAAGAGAAATATTTGATAATAACTAAAAAAAACTGGTGTGAAATAAAAGTTTAAAATGCTTTATCAAATAAAATAATACAAAATAAAGGGTTAAAAGTTTTGCTAAATCTGAGCATCCTTCACACATCATTCACATGAAAAAGTTGTGTGAAAGTCACACGTGGATGTTATTTCTAACATCTTGTGAGATGTTTTCAAGCCCAAGCTTGAAATGAAGAGTAGACTACTCTTCATTTCAGACAGTTGAGCACCCACATCAACAGCAGCAATAGAAATAGAAATGGAAAATTGCTGTTAGACTTAAGAAGAACAAAACTAGAAATAAATTATTGGTTAAATTTACAAAGCAAAGACTTTGATCATCCAACTTGGGAGATTCCCATGTTGAGAAAAAGAAAAGAAAGAAATTAGGAGTTTTGGTTGGACAATTGAAAAGAAAAGAAAAGAATTTAAAATGACTGATTTAGAAATTACTCAAACAACACCAAAACTATAATTCCACCATGGATTCTACCAGAAGCAACAGTAGATGTGAAAAAGAAACAAGATAATCTTTCATCATAGATAGTTATTCAGTAAAGGTACATTTAAACAATGATTATCAATTACATTCAAATTTATACACATACATCAAAAATAACTGGGAAAATAGGAATAGGTTTTGCAAAACTATTCCTATTCTGGTACTTTTGTAGTACCAGAATTTAATATAAAAATAGGACAACGAATTACAGACGGATTATCAGTATACACGGGAGAAATATTGGCAATATTATTCGCTGTACAATGGGTAGAAGACATAAAACCATTAAAAACAGTCATTTGTTCAGATTCAAGTTCTACATTAAGTTTAAAATATAGTCAATCAGATAGTAGGATGGACATTTTATTAGAAATATTTCATACATTATTCAGAATACAAAATATGTGTTTGATAGTTATATTTGTGTGGGTTCCAGCACATATTGGAGGAGAAGAAAATGAGAGGGCAGATAAAATGGCAAAGAGGGCAATTCAAAATCCTAGAAGTTTTACAGTTAAAACAAGTAAATCTGAGGAAGAGTATTGTTAAAGAAAAAGTGGTGGAAAAATGGCAAAAAGGGTGGGATGAAGAATAAACAGGAAGACAAAATGGAAAGGAAAGAAAAGGAAAGGAAAGGAAAGGAGAGGAAAGAGTGATTTGGGCATACAGGACCTAATTATACACTTTTTAAAATTCGAAAGCATTCTACTAGCAAATGTGATCACTGTAGAAAATATGAAACAATAGATCATGTTATATTATAATGTCATAAATATGAAAGAGAGAGAAGATATATAAGGAGAGAATTTTAATGTATCAAGAAAAATTATCTAATAAATTACTCATTAGATATTTTGAGGAAGAATTTGGGGAGTAAACATACAAATAGTAATTTTATTTTTAAATAAAACTAAATTATTTCATAGAATTTGATTATAGTAGGTGTGTTTGTATGTATTAAAAAAGAAGACATTGATATGCCAATAAAGTTACCTAAATAGGAAGGCAAAAGTATAGTGTGGAAAGAAAGTAAATTAGATGGAATAATAAAATAAATGGAAACGTACAAAAATACAGTTGATGCATGGGTTAGAAGAAAAAACAATAAGAACTGGTCACATTTTTGAATGGCACTCTTTTTAAGATTTTGATTAGCTCTAGGAAATCTGTGAATCAAAGAAGATTACTGAAAAAGGTAATAGGTTATAATAGGGGATCGAAATTTGAGAATGTGGTTGCTCAGTTAAATAGTAATGAAGGTTTTTCATTTTTGTTTTTGTTTTGTTTTTGTTTGTTTTTTTAATACCGAGCTCATTAGGAGAATTTCAGGAATAAGTATTAGGATCCAACAGATGGCAGTAGTGCAACAATAATGGATGCAAGCTGCTGTTAAAATCAAAAGAAGGAAAAGCACTTGGGCCAACTTTGATGACGTTTCACAATTCGCCTCGGTCTCGTGAGATTACGATTTACCATGATCTACGTTTGCAAGACGTCACAGCTTTTTGGTAGCGTATGGTTGTGATCAACATCCTGTGTCAATAATTTTTACCGTATACATTGAAAGGCCTTGGGGAGCTGACGGGATCACTGCTGTTCCCTGCAGTGCTTGACTGGCTCTCTCGCGGCTGTCTGTCTGGGGTTTGGTGCATTTGTACCTTTTTGTTTAGCCTAATGCGTTTGAGGCTATTATTTTCTGAGTTTTAAGTACCGTTTGAATTTCTGGGCTGCCAACATAAGATCATTTCTAACGTCACCTGAGAACGCAGTTTAAAGAAATTTAAGTTTTCTTCATAGCTTCTTGTCTCATTGGAGGATGTGGGTTTGAAGCCTGTTCAAATTAAATCTCTGAATGTTAGATCTCCTCTCCGATTTCCTCCACCTACAAAATGTGGTTAAAACTTTTCTTTTTACTCTTGTATTTCATGATGATGTTTTTGCTTGCTAGAATTTTTGAGACTGTAGCCTGGTATGAGACTGGTATGTTCACCACACAGCTTGTAGATCCAGTCACTCTTAGTTACAATAAGTTGAAAACCATATTGGAGTGCAGAGGACTGGGATACACTGGCCTGGCTGAGAAAAAGGATGTCAGCGAACTGGTGGAAAAATCAGGTAAACTTACTCGGAATGTATGGAGGTGTCTTCGAAAAATATATCTAAATACTTATATTATACTTATACATTTTTTTGTGTGTAATTTGTTGAGTACGACTTAGGAACTGAGCGATTATTGTTAGAAATAATTACTTTTATGTCATATAAAATTAAACATTTATTCTTTATTTCAAGAGATTTTAAAGTCATTTGTTGTACTTGTTAACTTATGAAAGCCTATGTGAAGTTTGTTTAAATATTCTTTCAAACCTCCATCAGAACCAAACACGTACCATGGGAGATAGAGTCTTTTCTTTTCTTTGCCTGGAAGGCAGGGTGGGAGTAACTTTGATTCCCTATATACCTTCAGATTATTACTCAAAACCCGCCTGGTCTATCCACCACAGTCTCCTCTTTTTTGTAAAGCGTTTTTGAGTGTCCTAAAAAAGTGATATGTCACTGCAATATACAAATTACTATGATTTCATCATTTAAGGCAGGGGTGTCAAACTCCAGTCCTCAAGGGCCACTGTCCTGCAGTTTTTAGATGTGCCACAGGTACAAAACACTGGGATGAAACAGCTTATTTACCTCCTCCTTGTGTAGATCAGTTCTCCATGGTCCTGTTGATGACCAAATTATTCTATTCACGTGTGGTGCAGCAGAAGCACATCAAGAAGTTGCAAGGCAGTGGAACTCCAAAACTGGAGTTTGATACCTGTGATTTAAGGTCTCGAGTTGATCGCCCCTGTTCTATTCACTTATAGAAGAGCTCTGATTTTAACATTATAAAATGTGTCTTCTCTATGGGGTTAGAGTCAGAGGAACGACTCTGACAGTGACAGTGAAAGAGATCAATGAGATATGATGAGTTCTACTTCTCGTAAGTGATCAGGGTATTTTGTATTGTATCTGGAGATGAACGGGGAGCTGGTGAGATTTTTAAGAACAAAGGTGATGTGTCCCTGGAGTGGTGTCAGTAAGTTGATGGGCCGCTTAGTTTTAGATATACTGCAGATGTGTGCAGGGAAGTCCATTAAGGATGCTATTGCTGTATTTTTGAAGTTATGAAGGGGTAAGTAATTATTTGAGCTGTGAATTGAGAGAGAAAATAAGGACAAACGGGCAATGTTGTGTATGTGGAAGAATGATGCCCTGGTGATGGCATGGTTTTGCACTATGGGGGAGACACTGGCTATGTGGCCATGATGAGGAGGGAAATGGTCTGGGCTGAGGATAGGAGGGAATTGGGACCAGTAATGAGTAGTTTTGTTTCGTTACTGTTGAGTTTTAGAAAGTTGATCTCCATCCAGAGTTTGATATCATAATTAATAATAGTAATACTAATAATTTAATAATCTTTATTTAACCAGGTTTGTCTCATGAGAACAAAAGATCTTTTACAAACGAGACCTGGCTAAGACTGGCAGCATTCAGAGAAAGAGGGAACAATGTCAGAATAGTCACAATAAACATATAGTGAAACATAAAAAAGGACTAATTAAGAAAGGTAATTAAAAATGTCACTAGAGACTATAATTAATAATACTTCAGTTAATATAAATACAACAGTAAAAAGAAACTCTAGAATGGGGTTTTAGTATTGATTTAAAATAACTTCGGTTTTCCAGCAAATAGATCCACAATGATCTGTTGATGTCTGCAGATGAGGGAAGATGCTCAGCGTTGGTTTTATTAGATCTTGATTTTGACACTGTCCACCATGCAATTCTGTTAAACAGGCTAAAGGTCCTGGATGGTATTTCTGACTCAGCTTTGGACTGGCTCACCTTTATCTCACAGGGCATTCTGGATTAAGATGGACAGGTTTTCCTTTGATTTTAGAATTCGTTTTAAAGTTCTTGTGCTGACATACAGAGCATTACATGGCCAGGTTCCTGATTATTTTTGTCAGCTCCATATTGCTGACTCTGTGGAGGTTTTTAAAAAGCAACTGAAAACATTTTTATTTTCCCAGGCTTTTAGCTCTTGATTTTATTGTGTTCCTTATGTTGGTTTTATGTTTTATATGGAAAACATAAAACCAACACATTACTATTCCATTGTAGATTTGTAGCGCTTTGTGATTTTATGTCTGTGAAAAGAGCTGTATAAATAAACTTTGCTTACAGGCCCAGCTGCAGCTCTGTGAATGACTTTCAGGCAGACCTGTGAAGACAGTACAGTAATCAGTTAGACCAAAAATAAATCCATGGATGAATTTTTAAAGTAGACTTTTTAAAAAAGTCTATCTCCGATAGTGAATCTGAATTCAGGTCTGACACACAGTATCTTGAAGCACTGTGCAAGTCACAATCAAACACTTCGCTCCACTGTTTTTTATTCTGTGCACAGGAGAATTAACGCAAGGGGAGCTGTATTCAGCAATCAAGAAAGTGAGAGAGCAGACAGAGGCTGGAGATTCCAGCACAACTACAGCCTTCAGTGGGGAAATGCACTTCTATGAATTGGTGGAGGACACTAAAGATGGAATTTGGCTGGTACAGGTAAAACTGGGAATTTGTATGTAGTCATGGATAGAAAATGCAGAAAAATGATTAGTGTCCTTTCAGCTTGGAAAAGCAGGGAACAATTCTGTTTTTTTTTTAAATAGCAACAAGTATATCCTGCTCTGAGAGTAACAGTATCAAATATGTCAAGATTACATCTCTTGTGTAATCTTCCATTAGACTATCTGTTATTCTGTAAAGATAATTTATAATCTCCATCTACAAGCTGGTCTAAAAAAACAATTAGTCATACACAGAGGTGGGGACAGCACGCAAAATCTGTACTACTGTAAGAGTTGCACTATGTGAACATATTTTTAAAATTTAGTACATTACTCAAAGTGAGAGTAGAAAAAAAGTCTTTGATTAAAAAGGCTACTTAAATACAGAGTAATTTGGATGTCTCATTTCATATTGTGAAATGTCAGACTGAGAAAAATATAAAATGTGTAAATTCATATATTTCAGACTGAAATAAAAAAAATATATAAATAAATGTTTGTGTGGTGCAAAAATATTCATAACTGTTACATTTCCATATTTTGTCACATCATAACCACAAGCAAATATATTTCATAGGGATTTCAAGTGAAAAACCACCACAAAGTCATATACAATTGTGAAGTGAAAAATTACACTTGCTTCAAAACAATTTCTACAAATAAAAAACTGAAAAGTGCAATGAGCAAAAGTATTTAACCCCCTTTTCTATGAGTGCAACCACTTGCTTGCAGCAGTACTGCTAATGATAAAATGGAGTCCACCTGTGTGTAATCTAATTGGTACAAATACAGGTGCTCTGTGACAGCCTCAGAAGTTGCTAGGAGAATATTGGGGAGCAAGCAGTATGGAAATGGGATCATGAGGTCCCAGGAACACACCAGATGGGTCAAGGATAAAGTTGTGGAAAAGTTTAAACCAGGCTTAGGCCATAAAAAATTTCCAAACATCTTATGGAGTGTTGTTCAAGCCAACATCTGGGAATGCATAAATTATGACACTACCAAAACAAGGCAGTCCACCTAAACTTAGAGACCAAACAAGAAAAGCACTGATCAGATCTGTGTGTGTGTGCAGATGATCAGTGCACACACACTGATCTGATCCATTCTAACACCATTTCAGGTGTTAGAATCCATTCTAATGTTACCATTCTACTGTAGATTTGTAGACCAAAATGGTCCTGTATTTGGCTCCATCCATCTTCCCATCAATTTTAACCATCTTTCCTGTCCCTGCTGAAGAAAATCAGGCCCAAACCATGATGTTTGACAGTGGGGATGGTGTGTTGTATAGCACATTTCAGCAACAAGGCATTTCAAAGTGCTTTACATCATAAACACAAAAACACAAAGTCATGCAACATAGAATAAAAAATACATTGTTACATGTTACATTTCAAATCCAATTCTAAACAGGTGTGTTTTTAGTTGAGACTTAAAGGAAGTCAGGGTTTCCGCTGTTTTACAGTTTTCTGGAAGTTTGTTCCAAATTTTTGGTCCATAGACGCTGAAAGCTGCTTCTCCTCTTTTGGTTCTGGTTCTGGGGATGCAAAGCAGAACCAGAACCAGAACCTGAGAGGTCTGGAAGGTTGATACAACAACAGCAGATCTTTAATGTATTGTGGTGCTAAACCGTTCAGTGATTTATAAACTAACAACAGTATTTTAACATCTATTCTTTGAGCTACAGGGAGCCAGTGGAGGGACTTTAAAACTGGTGTTATGTGCTCTATCTTCCTGGTTCTAGTGAGAATGCAAGCAGCAGCGTTCTGGATCAACTGCAGCTGTTGGATTAATTTGTTGGACCGGCCTGTGAAGACGCTGTTACAATAAGACGGGTGTAAAGATAATATCTGGTCCCCAGCCTCAGACCTCAGAAATGCAGAGTGATGGATCCTCTGGAAAGTCAGGGGCAGCTGGCTTAAATGAAGTGAGGTCTGCTACATTAGTGCTAAGGAGAGACGTGCCGAGGCGAACTTGTTGATTCATTCCATCTGTAAATTTAAGAAACTCTGGTCCGGAAGAGATTTCTTCATTGGTATCTATTGAATCCTGTGAATGATTGGAGGAGCAGAGAGGGAGGGGGGAAGGAGGGAAGCAGTCGCTCCGTCTCCAGTCAATTTATCAGCTTATTTTGGAATATCGTGCTCCTGATACAGGGAGCGTTCCATCCTAGTCAGACATCCTTGAGCCTGTTCTTCTGAAGCGGTGATCCTGTTGCTGTCCTTGTTGATAAAATAGAAAAGGTTTGCAGTGAGTAGCTTTGTCCCATGTTTATTAAGATTGCGAACTCCTCTCACAAAAACGTGAAAGCGCTGCCAATAGATCCAGAGGTTATTGATGAAGGGCACTGAGCTGGTAGAGCAGGTTTTAATCAGCCATTTGTTGATCGTGAGCAGCCTGGAGTGTTTTTCGTCTCCCCAATTCCATCACCATTAAGGTGATGGAATTGGGGAGACCATTAATTGGACCTTAATGGTCCAATTCCATCACCATTAAGGTGATGGAATTGGACCACTGAGAAATAACTTCATTTTCAGTTTTCCCATAGTGTCCAGAAGAATGTTAAAGTCCTTTTTCAGAATCTCAGACTTTTGCTTTGCCAGATCGTTGGCTCCGACATGCACAACTAAAGTCTCAATATCTGGCTGATCGGTGGTTAGAGAGAGCAGTTTGTTGGTTAAATCAGACACAGTGTCATCAGGAAAATACATCACTCTTGTTTTCCTGGGATTGCAAATGTCACTGATTCCCTTTACTGCCTCATCTCCAACAATAAGCACTTTTGGGACACCTTTTGTTTTCCTAGTGGTTGCTTTGTCTTTTGGAGCTTTGGGGGATCGATGTGTTGGTCTTGCCTCACTGTTGATGTTTGAAGGCGAGGTTTCACTCAGAGGCTCAGGCTGGAGTGCAGAAAATCTGTTTTTCAGTGGGATTCCCACGGAGTTGGAATGTTTTGAGGCTCTTGCTGGTTGCTTTGACTCTGGGAGCGGGGTCGGTGGAGGCATTTTGGTTGGAGCTGCTTGTTTATCTTTCTTTGGCGGAGCAGATGTTGAAGTTGAAGGTGGGTTTCGGCTCAGAGCCGGCCACGCTGATTCTTCCAGGTGCGGGGTTCTCCCTGATAGTCGTCTCATCGGATCCGCAGTGCGAGACTCCCGTTTCGGCTTGGCACCCAGAGCGTTCCAGGGTGAGCTGCTCAGTGCAGGGCACGCAACCTCTCCGTTGATTTGAGGAAGGGGCATCTCATTTCCACAGGCAGCGTTGATCTCAAAGTTCACCTCCAGCTGTTTGATCTTCATTTCTATAGACTGAAGTCATTGTAAAATACTGCTCATGTCCTTGGGGTCAGCCGGAGGCATTTTGCCTTGGTTTAACTTGGGGGTAAAGAAAAGTAAGGTAAAAATAAAAGTAAGAAAATCCCCCTGTCCTTAGGTTTGGAGTAATCCAGTTAAGATGTCAATAATGTAAATATAACTATAAAAACTGTCGCTTTAAAAATAATTCACAGGCAGAGTTATCAGGAAGGACGAGAGAGAGCAAGATAAACTGGTCCTACTTCGGCAGTCAGACAGGAACTATTTGACTTCCTGCATGGGATCAACGAAGGAAAAAGAAGTTTTCTCCCATATGGGATCATTTTTATCTTATAACGGAAAATAATTATTCCATTCTCGTTTCCACTTTTGATCATTTTTCTTTCAGATTATTCAAATTCCTTTCCATGGGATATGTGACTTAGTTTACATGGATTAACTTATTTATATTGTAGGTGAAAAATGTAGGATTTGCTCCTAAGTTTTGAGCAGAGCACTTCCACAATGCTGAGGCATCAATGTGCCCGGCTTGAAGGGGATGAATCGGTTAACACTCCCGTCTTTATCTAATTTGTCTTCAATGTCTTTCTCAATGTTGTATAGTAACGAAGTAAAAATACTTCACTACTTTACTTAAGTATATTTTGGAGTACTTCATACTTTCCTCGAGTAAGAAAATTTTTGATAACTTTCACTTTTACTTCACTACATTTCCGAACTAAATTGCATACTTTTACTCCGATACATTTTCAATGTGTCGTTTAGTTACTCGTTACAAAAAAGCGAGAGAGAAACGCAAATGTTTTGACCCACCTACTGATTGACTGCAACAAAGTCAGTAGCCTGCTTGCCTGGGCTTGTTCATCACCACCAAATAGGATGCACAGGTTTCACCTCCCCACTACGTCAGAAAGTCCAGCAAACAGTCTGATTGGTTAGTGCTCCGTTTGTGTAGGTTTGTGCCGTTAAAATGTTCGTTTGTGCAGCTTTGGTTTCCGAGATATTAAAATGATTTTTTAGCCCATCCGGAGTTCACCATCCCCGCATTTTGCTCCAAAACAAACCAAAGTGGGCTGGTTCGTTAATGCTCCGTTTGTGCAGGTTTGTGCCGTTAAAACAAACGCAGCAAAGTTGTTTTCAATTTGGATTTTGGCTATTCTGATATCCGGTATGAGCGGCGTCTAGCTTGAGGTTGATCCGATTCATGAACGCTAATTTCGGCCAGCCGTTCTCGAGGTCTCCCCTTCCTCAAGGTGTCGGAGGTTCACTCAGGGAGAGTCAACAAATTTTACATCCAAACTCCTGAGAAACTAATGGAAATAGATTTCTTGCCTTGTGACCAACTGACACAAAATTCATGCTGTTACACGACACACACTGTTCTCTAGTGAATTTTTAGTCATACTCAATATTTTCAGTAATTGTAATCTTAAAAAGTACATATTTTGGATGGCATGAAAAATAATTTTTAATATCTCGGAAACCAAAGCTGCACAAACGGAGCACTAACCAATCAGAATATTTGCTGGATTTTTTGAGTAGGTGGGGTGTCAGCTTCACGGAGGTCTGTTTCGCTTCTCCCATTAAACACCAAGTTAACAAAAAAAGCTCTCCCTCTTCAGATGCCAATAAGCTGCATTTCCCTCCCAATTCTTTTTTTCTTTTGCATAATGACTAGTTGTGTGCACCTATAGTTTGTGAAGTAGAGTAATCGTAACGGCTTTTTTTCTTCATGTTGGTGAATTTTCTGTACTGACTATTTATTTTTCTCATTTTCATCACTGACCTTACTGAAAGGGAAAACTTGAGGCTTACAAAAACTTTATGTCCTGGAGGGTTTACTAAGAAGCTGGTTCAGTTGTAAAGCAGGTTAAGTTAACCTAAAGCAGGTTAAGTTAACCTAAAGCAGGTTAAGTTAACCTGGTGGTTTCGGTAAAGCACCTAATTTTCTTAACTAAATGATGCCTGCAGGTTTATCTATTAGCAGGTTTCATTTTGCCTGCACTTGGTTGTTTACATTATTTTAAGTGTATTTAACAAGTTTACCAAAATATAAAAAAATTCATTCAAACTGCATTTGCCTTGTTTTACTTTTTACTTTTACTTTTCATTACATTACTTGAGTACATCCATTTTTAAAGTACTTTCTATACTTAAGTACAAGACATTTCAGATACTTTAATACTTTAACTCAAGTAACATTTCAATCAGTGACTTTTACTTTTACCAAAGTCATATTTTGGAGTGGTACCGATACTTTTACTTGACTCCGAGATTTCAGTACTTTATACAACACTGGTCTTTCTAAATCCATCAGATGTCACTGTAAATGGCAAAGCAACACAGTGTCGACACAGTTTGGCACATGTGCCACACACCCAAGGAGGGCTCATCTGCCCATTACTAACTCCTTCCATTTCAATATGATCGCTTGCACAGTGCTTCTTGAGATGTTTAAAGCGTGGTAAATATTTTTGTATCCAAATCCAGTTTTAAACTTCTCCACAACAGTATCTCGGACCTGCCTAGTGTGTTCCTTGGTCTTCATGATGCTCTCTGCGCTTTTAAACTCAACCCTGAGACCATTACAGAGCAGGTTCATCTATATGGGGGCTTGATTACTCACAGGTATCATCAGTCATTTAGGACAACACTGGATCATTCAGGGATCCTCACTGAACTTCTGGGGTGAGTTTGCTGCACTGAAAGTAAAGGGATTGAATAATATTGCATACTCTACTTTACAGTTTATTTGTTAAAGTTTAAAATATCAAATAAATTTTGTTACACCTCACGATTGTGTCCCACTTTGTGTTGTTGATTCTTCACAAAGTAATAAAAAAAAAAAAAAAAATTATATATTTATGGATGTTGGAAGGGTAGGGTTTTTAAAGATTGGTAACCAGGGATCGGCCATAAAACTGCAATCGGTGCAGCCCTACACACATATTCATGACATTCTTCACTGATTCTGTGCCTTCAAATAATTTTAACAGAAGTTTCACATAACTTAGATGTTTATGTAAAAATTTTTGTTTTTAGCTCATCAATGTAGCAGCTATGTAGCCTGACGTAAAAACATTTTGTTTGGCAATGTCAAACATTGAGAAGTTTTAATTATTGTTGTCAAACGTTATTAAACACAGCCTTTTCAAGCCAAAAATACCTCAGAAAATACAGAATCAACCACGAGAATCACCTCATTTAAGTTTTAACTCAGTTTCACGCAAAGACCCTAGCATAAATGTTTGACTGTTGAAAAACGCTGCTAATTTTCTGTTAGCAGCTTTACAAATCTTTTACATTACATTATCCCTGAAGGATAAGTCCTTTTTGAGACAATGTTTTGCTTACTTAACTTCTGATCAGAGCTTTTGACGTTTGGATGCGCACTGCACATGCAACGGCAGCTCCTGTTAACTGCGAAGCTTGCGGTACCTACCGCGGCCATGAGGGGCCCCCAAGAGTATTTTTTTAAAATATATTTCCATAAAATAATGATTTTATGGATATGCATGATCAAATATATATTATTGTAAAAATAAATCACTTCATAGTAAAATTGTGTGTTTTTGATATTATAATGACATAGATATTATTATTAAAAAAGAAAAATTACTCCACTGAGTGGGCCCCTTAGTGGCCCTGGGGCTGCTCAGTTTGATTTGTCTTGGGCTGGCCCTACACACATACATATATATATATAAAAAAAAATTTCCCTTCTCACCCACTGCGGGTGGTTCTTATCCTCTGAGCTCGGGTCCTCTACCAGAGGCCTGGGAGCTTGAGGGTCCTGTGCAGTATCTTGGCTGTGCCAAGGACTGCACATTTCTGGACTGAGGTGTCTGATGTTGTTACTGGGATCTGTTGTAGCCATTGCTCCAGTTTGGGGGTTACTGCCCCGAGGGCCCCGATGACCACAGGCATCAACACTAAGCGCTAAACAACTAGTAGCTCAGTGTTCCAACATCCGCAAACGGCAACTGCTATCACAACTTGAGATTGACGAGATACAACACAAATGCTACGGCAAAAAGGAGGAACCTGGATGTCAGAACTGTGGGGACTTAACTACAAGTCCCCACCCAGTGAGGGGATACACGGCCCCAGTGAGCGAATCAGAGCTGAACGAGACAGCTGCTGACCTGACCCAATACCCACCCTGGAAAAGACGGTTAGAGGCTAAAATCAAGGTAACAAGGAGGGAAGTGAGCCAACTGTCAGAGCTCCACAAGGGTACAATGAAAAGACAAGTACCCAGAAAGTACAGGGAGATGCCCATACCTGAAGCACTCAAAACTGCCAAACAGAAGCTCCAAGCCTTGGCCAGCCACCTAAAGAGATACACAAGGGAGAATGAATCCAGAAGGATTAATCGGCTCTTCTCCACTCAACCAGCTAAGGTGTACTCTCAATGGCAGGGTAATAATAACAACAGAGCAGACCCACCAAGGCTGGAGACTGAACAATACTGGAAAGGCATATGGGAAAGGGAGGCGTCCCACAACAGCAATGCACAGTGGTTGATCTCTCTATGAGAGGACAATAGCAACCTCCCTGAGCAAGCCCTGGTAACCATCACTGTGACAGAGTCTCAGGTATGAAAAACTGGACAGCACCAGGGCCTGACATGATCCATACCTACTGGCTAAAGAAACTCACTGCCCTTCATGAGTGGCTGGCAGGCAAATGAACCAGCTGCTACAAAGTGGGACTCACCCTGAATGGTTAACTGAAGGGCGGACAATCCTAATCCAGAAGGATCCATCAAAGGGTCCAGTCCCACCCAACTACCGACCAATAACCTGCCTCTCCACAACCTGGAAGCTCATGTCAGGCATCATAGCGGCCAAGATAAGCAAACACATGGATAAACACATGAGCATGGCACAGAAAGGTATCGGTGTAAATAGCAGAGGAGCCAAACACCAACTCCTCGTAGACTGCACAGTTGCCCGAGACTGCAAAACCCGACACACCAACCTGTTCATGGCTTGGATTGATTACAAGAAAGCCTATGACTCAATGCCGCATACTTGGGTCATTGAATGCTTAGAGATGTATAACATCAACAGGACTCTGAGAGCCTTCATTGCAAACTCAACGAGGCTGTGGAAAACCACCCTTGAAGCCAACTGCAAACCACTTGCACAAGTGTCCATCAAATGTGGCATATACCAAGGAAATGCTCTGTCCCCGCTACTGTTCTGCATAGGCCTGAACCCCCTCAGCCAAATTATCAACAAGACTGGCTACGGATACCGACTCAAAAATGGGGCCAACATCAGTCACCTTCTCTACATGGATGACATCAAGCTGTAAGCCAAGAGTGAGCGAGACATCGACTCACTGATCCACACCACCAGGATCTACAGCACGGACATTGGGATGTCATTCGGACTAGAAAAGTGTGGTCAGCTGATTACAAAGAGGGGGAAGGTGATCCGCACAGAAGGGGTCTCACTCCCAGAAGGAACAATAGCAGACATAGAGGACAGTTACAAGTACCTAGGTATACCACAAGCAAATGGCAACCTCGATGAGGCCACAAGGAACGGAGCCACAGCTAAATACCTCCAACGAATAAGGCAAGTCCTGAGAAGCCAGCTCAATGGCAAGAACAAAATCCGTGCGATAAACAGCTATGCCCTGCCAGTAATCAGATACCCTGCTGGAATAATTAGCTGGCCAAAGGAGGAGATAAAAGCCACAGATATTAAGACTAGAAAGCTACTAACAATGCATGGAGGGTTCCATCCCAAATCCAGCACCCTGAGACTGTACACGAGCCGCAAGGAAGGAGGCAGAGGACTAGTGAGTGTGAGAACCACTGTCCAGGACGAAACAACTAAGATCCTTAAATACATCAGGGACAAAGCCTCAACGGACAATGTGCTCAGTGAATGTCTCAGACAACAGGGAACGGAGGTTGAGGTGCCAGAAATGCCATCATGGGAGGACAAGCCCCTACATGGGATGTACCACAAGCAAATAACCCAAGTGGCTGATACCAGTAAATCCTACCAATGTGCCAAATGTGCAGTCCTTGGCACAGCCAAGATACTGCGCAGGACCCTCAAGCTCCCAGGCCTCTGGTAGAGGAGCTCAGAGGATATTACCACCCGCGGTGGGTGAGAAGGGAATTTATTGTTTTTTTTTTTATATTTATATAAAGTTTGGTTTACTGCACTTACATATTAGTTTGAATATATAGGGACGCTATTGGTTTTGTCCCCACAAAACAACTGTCTGTACATTTGTTAATTTTCACTGTGATATCATCAGTTCCATGTGTATATTGCAGGTTGTAGCCCAGGACCAGGAAGCTGTGCTTAGTCAAACGAACTGGGAAAAAATGGTGCTGAAGCTGTCTCAGTTTGGAATCAGAACTGGAACCTTCAACTGCTCCACTGACTTTAGGTAGGAATTCCCAAATTCCCTACTTCCTTAAGAAAATGAAACAGTATGTCCTTTTGTGGTGGAATTTATATTTTAGGGTTCCAGTAATACCAGAATTCATAATAAATAATAGAGACTTTGTGATATTCTGATTTAATAATGTAATTAGATTAGTTGTTACCACCCACACGCCACTAGAGGCAGTATCAGGGCTGAAAAGATGTGACTAAGGAGCAGATTTAGAAGTACACCGAAAGTTACAGAATTTGTTTAAAAACTGTAAGCTGCGCTGAAGTAAATAAAAGAGAGACGTTAAAATACATGCTGAGAGTGAAAGTCCTTCCTAAAGGTGAAGCTATATCACAGATTTCAAAAGAAAATAAAAACATAGGAATATCATCCATATTCCTATGGATAATATAGGAAATAGCGTCTCCTTCATTTCCGGAGTGCAGTGGTCCCATTTCCAAATAAGGTATGAGACTTACAGTGGTCCGTCTCAGTCCCTTTCTGTTTGCTGCAGTTTAAAAGGGCTGTTAGTGCCGTTGCATCAAGGGTGTAACTTTGTGATTAAGAGGAATGAGGGCCAGGGGGGCCAGACACTGATATACCCACAGTTACTGGAAGGCCTTTTGTTTTTTAGTCTTAAAAATTAAGCTAAAACTTAAATGCAGATGCCATACAGTCTTATTCAATAAATTAGGATATACGTCCTGATCAGAATTATCAGATTAATAGTGCCTTTTGGAAATAACCCTTTTAGCAGGTATTTAACATACTAAAAATATAAATATGTTAACACGGAAGTAATCTAATTAATCTTTGTAATGTATTTTACTTGGTGATGGAATTAACAAATAAACTTTTCAGTCATATTCTAATTGCCTTTATATGCTGAATGCTTGAAAACAGCTTTATAATTCAGTAATATTTTTTGTGAAGAATTATCACATAGTTGTCTTTTATTGTCTGATCTTATCAAGTGCTAAAAACATGAGATTCTATAACAATGAAAATGTTTTTAAATATTTCAAAAGCAGAATAAGTTTCTTCTGTGTAAACCACATGAATCCTCGTCAGTGCAACCCTTGTATTTTGCAATCAATTATGTGATTCTGATTCCACAGCTGACCCTTGGCAAAACCTTTGCTCTGGTGGCTTACACATAGCAGATGATTAGACGCAAAACCTTTATGGTCTGGTTGGGGCAGTTGGTGACTAAAGTGACCATTGATATTACTGGATTCTATAACATGTGGCTTAAAGCTGAGATGCTGATGTTTGGATATGTAAAATTTTATATTCTCTGGATATAAATCTAAATAGTTTGGTTTCTGTCCGTTCTGTAAAGATGTGAGAACTAAGCGAATATCTCTTATGATTTATTTAATTCTATTTGATCATTGAATATTGCCACGTACTGCGAACAAATGATGCCATTTGTCCTGTGGAAAACATAGAAAAACGTGATTGTGGAAGTCAGCAGATAAAGATGAAAAAATAATTTGAGTCTTGTTTTATTTTCAATGTCTTCCAATCAAAACCAAAAACAGAATGTAGGTCAACCATTGGTGTCTTATTGCCTCACCTATTCCCCTTCACAATAAGAGTATACATTCGGATGTGAAATATATACGTTGTATCCGCCACATGTTTGTATTATTTATTTATTATCAGACCCGTTGCCTTGGCAACCAATAAACAACCACCCCAGCAGTGCAGAGCAAAGATTATGTTCAGGTGCATCAGGAATTAACACTAAAAAAAACACTAAAACATTGTCCTAACAAATAAGTTCATCAAACACCAAACAGAACATTCTGTCCGTTGCAGATTACTGTTTTTGAATTTGAACATCTGCAATCCTGATTAACTGTCAGAAAATCTATATGGATCTCCTCGTTTTTGTGTTAATTGGACCGAAATACGCAGCAAGAGTACAAATTAAGGTGACAAAAGTTAAGCTAGCATGACTAACTTATTCTCTACTTTCTTGATAGTTTTTTTATTAAAGCTGTTTACTGATCTGTGAAATGTGATTCCCTTGGACCTTGTTATCTTGGAGTGTTGACAAATAACCATTTCATGCATGAATTATGATCCTTTGTGTCAGGATTTTTTCCCATTTTTGGGGGGGGATTTTCTTAGGGCATAAGAAAAGGTAGGAAAAAAAATTTTGTAAACTTTTTTTTTTTTTTTTTTTTAAACGATCGATTGTAATTTTCTCCAAATACAAAGTTATTTGAAAGATACATCAGCAGTTTAACGGTTATCTGATACCAATATTTTATTTAGTTACCTGCAAGAATCGTCTACAGTAGAAGGAGGGACAGGGTTGGTTGGCAAGTTTTTTTGTCTGGCGGATTCAACAAAAATAATTTCTTGCATTTGCAGAAGATGGCCAGTAGTTGATAGTGTATTTTATGATGCATTAGTGTCCACTTCAGTGGTCTGTGTTTATAACATAGAAATCCACAAGAAGCCCAAGAAAATGGCTTTTAGATATCTGTCCACTGTAGAGACCACTATGCATGAAAGGGTTAATATCAAAACTTTGTGTCCCCTGCTCAGATTCTTTGCATGATTCCATCAATGTCTCTCATCCCTCCCAGATGGGAGAAACAAGCTCTGGGCTCTCGTGAGTAGTAGTTGAGGTAGTTATCGTGAGTTAAAATTTTCACAAAAGTAAAATGCTCGTTTTGTGGTGCATCTGCGTAAACTTTACCATAGTGACCAGAGTTAGAGAGCGTTAGGACAGTGGTCGAGAGGAGATGAGAGGAGTAGAGCTTGTAAGTCTTAAGTCTGCTTCATACAAGACAGTTTAAGAATTGTCGGACGATTTTCCAAACTTCTGTGATCACACACACGACACCAGCCGATAAAAGTCCAACAGATTGGGCAATATTTGGAATTCCACGGGAGGGAATGTCATTAACACACAATTTTAAAAATATACTGGCTTTTTCAACTCTCCTCGCCCAAAGAAGAATTTTATAAGCATGGAAATCAGAACACCCACCCAAGGCTTCTCTTTGGTTAAAGAACTATTCCTTAAGTTAGAGAAGATCAAATTTGTGTTAGAGGTTTGGTCCAGCAATTTTATAAAATGTGGGCTCCTCTATCATTTTATTTTGAAAGACTGGATGCCCTCCCTTAAGCCAGAGAGTCGCGCAAGAGCTGGCTCTACTGTGTGTCTGCCTGTGCCCAGCGGCCCTGGAGGTTGATAATGATTGTCAACTTGAACAATTTTAAATATCCATGTCCTGTCTTGTTTTGTGTCCACGCTTGTGTGTTTACATGCTGTCCACATTTCTGAATAATATCTTGGCCCCCTGGGTTTTCATGCTTCTGGTTGTTTTTTTTTGTTTTTTTCTTTTTCAGCTGTATAATTATTGTTGTTTTTTATTGTGTGCTGTTTTTCTTCTCTTTTTTTCTTACTTTATTTTGTTCTTTTTATTGTTTGCAGTCAGGTATGGCTTTATGGGGAGAGATGGAGGATAAAAGGGGGAGAGAGGGATGCGAAGGGGAATGGAGGGGAGAAGAAAAAGGAAAAACAATGCCATGTTTGCTTTGTCCCTGTGTTCATTGTCCTGTTGTTGATGGTTGACTAAATGAAAGTGTTTTTAAAAAAAAGTCCAACAGCTTCAATTGGTTCGTGTCTCCAGCCACACGGCAGAGGCAACACACCACACGTACCAATTCCTCTCACAAACACCCCGATTCCAGAAGAAAATCCAGTAAAACCCCCAACTTACCATACATGAATTTAGAATAATCAAACACAGATGACGATGTAGAAGCAGTAGTGATAGTTTGTGGACTCATTTTAAGCGATAAAAGTTGTAAAAAGAAAAGGCGTTTGATAAAAGGCGGCGGGAGCAGACGCTCTATTTGCTGCACTATGATTTGGTGGCGAGTTATGTTTTTTCGTAGGTAACATTTTTAACTGAATAAACATAACCACATATAATAAACATCTATAACAATGACTTTATTTATAGCAATAAACTTTCTGATTGGCAATCTGTCACATTCAACAGGCTGCGTTATCGTTCCCACTCAGGGAAAACCCCACAGGCTGCGATAATCGGGCCAAGACAATGTTAAATATGCCCGATTTTAGATCGGGCATATTCAACACACCACATACTGCAGGACGTTGTAAGATCTTCCATGAAAAAAATGAAGAATCCAGACCAACATCAAAACACGTTTCAGTGCAAGTTGCTGCTTTGACACGACTACATCACTGCCAAAACATATAAAAAAACTCTCAATAGGACATAGAATATTTGAAAACCAAACACCTGACAAGTGAATCATAACAAGGCCATTAGTCAGTGTAATGCTGAACTGATGTAGTGAAGCTACCAGTAGCAGGAGCGTGGAATTACGCCAAGAAGCTAACAGCTGTAGAGTTAGTGTTTCTGTTAGCTGAAACATTCTACAGCTAACAGAATCAATGTATCAATGGTTGCAGCCATTCATGTTTTACTGATACACATCTCATTTTTTAGCAAGTAGCCCACAGTCTAAACTGGTATTGTTGTGCACCTAAGAAGTAAAGTTTACCTTCAAGCAAACGCCCCCCAAAAGAATCGCAGCACCCCCTTTTTGCACATTTTTATGCCAGTGCCCCCTGCCGTATTCTGTACGCCACTTATTTTTACATCAAAACAATTTCCTAGCTTATGGACTTGTTTCCTAATGAAAGTGATTCTGATTATGTTCATTTCCAAAACGCAATCACTGTCAGTAAAATGGAAAAAAAATTATTTGACATCTTGGTTCTCTTCTTTCCACTAGGTCATGTATCAAACGTGGTTGGCAACGCTCAATGATCATCATGTCTGCTCCTCAAACTTCAGCTTCAAAGGGTAAAGTGATGCTAAAAGAATATGTTGGACAGTACATTGAAACTGAACACATCTTTCGGTGGATGACCTCCCACCTGGCTCGTCGAATCAAAACTGTACGTCAGTCTGCCCAACTAGTTGAGGAGTGGCACGCTGACCCAGCTCATCCAATCAAGATGTTTCTGTTCACCCATCTATCCCAACCTCCTGCCTTCTTCTCCTCACTGTCTGTTAAGTTCACTGGCAGAATCGAGTTTATTTTTGTGGATGTACATCACTGGGACAACCGGAGCACCCTCTTAGATATTGGTGTGACACAGAGCCCTTCTTACATACTTAAGATGCCAGAGGGTATCTATCACTATGGTAACAGGTAACATTAAGCATGGACAAAATTTACTATAACTTGTGAAAGAAACCACTGTAAATTGTCTTTTGTCTTTCATGCTATTTTTTCTATGCTACTTTAATGTTATAACCGCACTTCTTTTTAACTTTTTTTTTCATCTTTCTTCCTGAAGTACTGGGGAGTTTCTGTCTCTTGCTGCCATGGATACATTCCTGCGTTCAGTCCAGCCAGAAGTCAATGACCTGTTTATCCTCAGCCTGGTACTCATAAATTTGCTGGCCTGGATGGACTTCTTCATTACACAGGTCACTTATTATGTTTTAATCAGGCACTTTGATGATGAGGGGCAAAGAGCAAAACCTGAAGTTGTATGGTTCTCTGTTAAGTTGGTTTAAAAATGTTTGTTTTACCATTTTTAAACCAACTGTTGTAAGCGAGAACCAGTTCTTATTCACACCATAATCCAGTTGTTGATGTAGTCCAGTTTATAGAAGGTGTCATCTCCAGGCATTATACAAAATAAGATAGTTTCAATTCAATTCCACATACATTCCAATTGATACGTGTGGCCTGTATTTGTGTGGTCTGGTTTTGTGCGACAAACACGATGTGCGTTAGACATGTGGTCATGCTCTTGCGTAATATACATGACCAACTAAGACAGCAAATTCTTTTACAAATTACGTTGAATAATGAAGACATGAAAGCAAAGCCAACCCCCAGGGCCGGCTCAAGGAATAAGCAAACTAAGCAGCCGCTTAGGGCCTCAGTGCAGCTGATTTTTCTATTTTTAGTAATGATTTTTATGCCATTTAATATCAAAAGCACACAAATCACTTTTAAAACAAGTGATTTGTTTTTACAATAATATATATTCGATAATATATGCAGAAATTATTTTTTTATGAAGAAAAAAAAAATTGCTCTTGGGGGGCCCTTGGTGGCTGTGATAAGTAGCGCATACTTCACCAGTAACATGAGCTGCAACGTACAGTGCGCACATCAGAAGTTAAGTAAGAAAAACAATGTAAAGCTGCTAATAGAAAATTTGCTTTATAGTGACTTGGAACGGTCCAGTTCAACAGCCAAACATTTATGCTAGGGTCTTTGTGTTTGTGTGAAACTGAGTTTAAACTTTAAATGAGTTGATTCTGTGTGTTTCTGAGGTATTTTTTGGCTTCTAAACACTGTGTTTGATAACGTTTGATAAGAATAATTAAAACATCTCAATGTTTGCTATTCTCTAGCAAAATATTTTTACGTCAGGCTCCATAGCTGCTACATCAGTGAGCAAGTCTATGCTAGGGTTGGTTGTTTGCTGCTGAGCATAATCATTTTGTGGCTAAAACAAACATTATTTGTACATCAACTTCTAAGTAAGGTGAAACTTCTGTTGAAATCATTTAAAGGCACAGAATCAGTCCAGAACCGGTACCGGTCCACATTCTCAGGGGAGAAAGACTCCCCTGGTATAATTTACATTTTCAGCTATTGAAGTAACGCTGAAGGTAAATTTATTTAATCAAAAAATGTCATCAATATTTGTGTAGAGCTGCACTCATTGCAGTTTTCTAGCCGATCCCTGGTTACCAATAATTAAAAACCCTGACTTGCCAATTTTGATTTTGGCTGATATAAACATTTTTTTTTGTCTGAAATCTTGCTAAATATAGTAAGAAAGTTACTGAGCTTGCAACAGTGGGGTGAATGTTGTTAACTGTAAACACTGTGACCTGACCTGGTGGGCTGGTCTGTCAGTCAAACTTCTCACTGTGGAGCAGAAGAGGAAAGAGGCTGACTTTTAACCCTTTGCTGACAAAGATAAGGTTAGGGGATAAGATGAGCTTCATGTGTAAGTATCGGCCCATCATGATCCCCCAGAATGAAGAAAATCGGCACCCAGAAATCGACTGGTTGATAAATCAGTTGGCCAATAAATGTATCCTATATTATATATGTATACAATGTGAACAGGACTGCCAGAGATGCAATAAGTTCATAGCAGGTGCGAATGATCTAATGATTGGACTGCTGATTGCAGCCAGTCCACATTGTTAGCAGAAATAGAAAGCCCCAAAACCAAATTTCGCTTGGGGCCTCATGGAGCCTTGGCCTGGCCCTGCATACCCCTATGATCCACTGGAAGAAGAGGATGAGGTTCAGGTGGCATGTCTGAGATGTCCAGAGGAGGAGAAAGTGAAGCAACAGTGTTTGCTTAATTTCTACTCTTTTAGCAAACATTTTGACTAGATTTAACTGTTTAACCTTCCTGCAGTCTTAATACAATGCTCAGAAAGAGCATGGTAGATGACCTGGTTGTCCAAACACACGTCAGCTCTTCAGTATGTGAAAACTCAAAAAAGTTCATAAACCGGCGACCCTGCCAGAACCATGCACACAGTAAAGAGCTCAGGCTAAATCTAAACGACCGCTCTTAGAACCAGAAGAATTAGAATTAGAATTAGAAGGGTACAAACTCATCATTCATTTTTAGCTTACAGGAAAAGAGCCAAGCAGCCAAATAAATACAAGTAAACTAACCAGTAATATTTAGGCTTAGGCTGGACATATGCCCACCTCCACAGACTCAGATTTGGGCCACAACATGTTTTGTCACAAAAGATCTTTTTTTCCTCCAGTTTTGTTGCTAGTAAAGAGGGTTAAGTAATCCAAAAAAAATCCAAAATCTATTCAATTTTTGTTTTAAGAGGAAAATCTCAAGGTACACACAGTACGTACAGCTGCAGGCGGTGTGGTCTGATCACATAATAACGATTAGCCATATCTGCCATGGTAAATCGTGACTGATAACTATTGTGAGTGGACCTTAACATTAATATTGATCAAGCAGCATGTAAACATTTATATGGTAATGCATTATTGTTATCAAGGTTGAGTCAAGAAAATGTATGTTATTATCAAACAAGTAGCCCTTTATGTTACTCTGTACCCATGAAGTAGCTTCCAGTCTCAAAAACGTTGGTGACTTCTGGTCTAAAGTATGACAACAAGAGTGAGTAGGTGAATGCCGTGAATGCTTTGAGTAAAGTCAAAAGTTTCAATACTAAGATAATATTAAAGACTACATTTAGGCTATCACTATATGTCAACATGAATATTAAATATCCATTATATTGATCTTATCAGTATTTAACAGTAAATCAGATAAAATATTTCTGATATGACCTAAAAATTGAGAGTAAGAGAAGGTGGACAATACAAAACAAATAAGTGTTGAATAGAACTGTAGCTGTAGGATTAATTACTAAATCTAAAAGAAAAGTTGTCTAAAAGAAAAGTCCTCACCATGTACTTTGAGAAATGTGAAAATGGAAGTAATTAGAAGGGGTTGACTAATTTATAGCAACACAAGCCTACTGCCGCAGCCATGTTTTTGTGAGACAAAATAAATTAATCTGATTATCACAGACTAGCAGTCTTTGAAGAGAGAGATTTTATGTTTAACAAACCACATTTAATTGTGTTTTTTTGTTCAATTAGGCTACGTTCACATAGTAGGCAAATGCAAGCCAAACCACTTTTTTTGTCACACGTATCCGCCTTTTTCACGCCAGATAGCTGAATGACCCAGGTAAAACTTTTACACCCATCTGTGTCACTTCCATATTTGGATACATATCCAATTGTTTTCAAAGTGTTTGTATTTTAGAAATGCCCCATGTCAAATGTAAGAGTTTTATGAATATATAGAGAAACTCAAAATATATTTTTAGTAATTACTGATCTACATAGCGACATTGCTAACATGTATGGCCATTTGTAAGAGGTTTGACAGACCTTTGAACGTGATAGAAGTCAGGTTGAGGAATTTGATTTTGACCAAGTTGGCTTCTTGTAGGTGGTTACGGATAGTCTGAGATGTGATGCGTCTGTTGTACAGACCAATAGTCTCATCAGCTGTGTGTGCCTCTGGTCTTAGCCGATCCCGCAGATGGACGAGCCAAATGTGTCTTTCTTGTGCTGGAGTGGTCACATGCTATATGACATCGATGTTCTTGTGCTCATGTGGGTCACTTTGGAGATGTGAAACGTTCATGGCCTGTCAGGTTTAATTAGTTGTATGAACAACCAGGCAAAAAAAAAAAAAATAGAATTTCAGTATAAAAAATATTTTTAATCAAGACTTTGCGTGAACAAAACTTATATGATATTTATCACAATTTTCCTGATTTGCTCTTTTCAGGTTAATCTTAAAACTCAAAAATTAATCATTCTGTATAATAAAAGAGAGACGTGAGAAGCAGTGGCACCCAACCAAGAGAGTGTTTTATGGTCTCAGATGTCACTAGAGAGGGACCAACCAACAAGTGTCCCATTGTATGTGGAACTCATTAGGTCAGATTGATCTGTGAGAATTGGCAGTTTTGGCATCTACCTTTTGTTGTATCTTGCAGCTCATGGATCTGCTCACCTGTTTTGGTTACAATACAGAAAGATTGAGAAGTTCTTTCAACTGGGAGGTCTGTTCCTTCACTTTAGAGAGATTTAGACTTTAGAGAGGAACCACTTCAGGTGGCTCGTGCCACCAGGATGTCACCTGGATGCCTCATTGATGATCCACATCCAGATAAAACACGCTCATCTTGGCTGGCTTGGGTCTCTCCTGGAGTAGTTGACCCAATTGGCTCCTCCACAAAAGTCTGGGCCTCTCTGCTAAGGCCATTGCCTTCAGGTTGTGAAAACCCCCCCGAAAAGAACTGATTGAAGTTGCTGTAAAAATTATAATATGATCAAATAATTTAATACTTAAAGTGGAACTAAACCCAATGTAAAAGCATAACCGTGCTTGATGAGCATAACCAAGTGTGGGAATAAGTGGAGGTGTAATGTTAATTAACTCCACATAGCTCTAGGCAATAAATAGAGAGGGTCCGTTTTGGAGCTACACGGGAACGAGCTAGGATGAAGGTGAGCTGAACCTGACCGCCACACTCTTCAGTCCTCATATAAGCTACAGCTCCATAGACTTTCTGAGATGCATCTGCAAAGATGTGCACTTCGCAGATGTCCAAGGAGCATCCAGGTGCATAAGCACGTGGGAAGATAAGCTGAGGTAGAAACTTAAGCTCCGCCTCCCAGTCATTCCAAGCTTGAAAGTGTGGATGGCAGGTTTGTGTCATCCCAACCATGTTTCTTACCCCACAACTGCCTAAGGAGGAGCGTGGCCCGAGTAATGAAAGGTAACAAATAGCCTAAGGGGTCATACTGTGACGCTAGAACGCTATAGATGTTTCGAAGAGTTGGCCACAGGTCTATGCTTATGGCCCAAGGAATCTGTATTCCAGTCCCAACGGAGCCCAAGTGTTGTCTCTGAAGAGTTGGATTTGTCTTCCGCCAGCCACAGATCCAGACTTTGCAACCTTGCTTCGGGAGCCAAATGACTCACAACACTGGGGTCATTGCAAGCCCACTGACGTAACTCGAAGCGTGCTGATTTCAGCAGTTCTCTCAGTCGGTCTACAAGGATTTTGGCTTCTTTAGGTGAACCAACACTCCCCTGTCTATGTAGAAACACTTCTCAATGGAGAATCTTAGGTTGTCATCAGGCTGGGTGTGCAACATGACACTGTAGAGCAAATGTTGCACAGCAAGGGCTTGAGGTTGTCCCAAAGGGCAGGACCTGCCACTCAAAGATTTTAGAAGGTTCATCCACCTTCATATCCCGCCAAAGGAACTTTAACAGAGGACAATCCTCCAGGAGGAGAAGTACTTGATGCAACAACCCTTGATATCGCCACTTACAGTTATGGGATATTCACGGAAGGACTCCCAGCAAAGTGTCATGGAGTGGTGAGGTGGAGGCGGTGAGGCAGACGCTGGAGCCCAGGTAAGGTGAGTGATGAAGATTTAATAACGAAAAACAGTCCAAAACAAGTCAACACACAAGTCCGCGGCCAGGCAGCACAGCTGAGCAGAAGCCAGGGCTCACATTGGTAGCAACTGGTCTAACAGGCGAACAACGACAAAATAACGACAAACCGACAACGTACGACAAGGACCTGTCGAGGAACAAAGGACACAGGAGGGATTAAATACACTGAGGGTAATCAGGGGAACAAGACACACCTGGGAACAGTCAAGGGGAAGACAGGACAACGAGGAGACTCAGGACACAGAAAACTCAAACACAACAGAAACACATGGAACACAACAGTACCTCCCCCTTCAAGGGGCGGCTACCAGACGCCCAAAACAAGTCCAAAAACACAAGCAGGGTGGGCGGAGGGGCGGCGGAAGGAGGGCTAGAGTCCAGAAAAAGAAACCAACAGAAAACTACCCACAAAAGGGGAACGAAAACACAAAGGGTCCAAGAGTCCAAAACTAACAGAAAACTACCCACAGATTGGGCGGAGGCGTCGAGGTAGGGACTCTGGAGGAGCACTAGGGGACACTGGAGAAGCACTAGGGGACTCTGGAGGAGCACTACGGGACACTGGAGAAGCACTAGGGGACTCTGGGGGAGCACTAAGAGTCTCAGGGGGAGCACTAAGAGTCTCAGGGGGAACGCCAGCACTGGGATTCCTTGCAGGTGTTTATACTTCCTCCCCAGCTGATCAACAGCTGAGCTAAGTTGATGCTATCAGCTGTAAATGCTCCCTCAATCTTGTGTTGCAACCCAGGATTGGTAGCTGCAGAGACACTGAAAGATTCATTACGTCCATGTGCATCTGAATGTCGTAGCGGACGGTGCGTAATGGAAGATCCTCGGGGAAGCCTGTCAGACAAAGGATTTTTGCAGCAGCTGGGAGCATCATGGTTAGCTCTGAACCGTCATCCAGGATTGCAAAGGTATTTAGAGTACCTAGATACCTTTGGTACCTAGGTACAATCTTGAGCAGGTACAATCTTGAGCTGAACACGATGGCCGACCCCATGTCGATCTAAGTAGACAGAACCCGACGCTGAATTGGTAAGGCAACTTTCTTCCTTTGCAGAGACATGTTGTTTCTTTCGGTTCTGACATTTATCATGAAGAGCCAGCAGGTGTTTTCCTTGGCAATGGGTGCAGGGTTTCTTCAGTGTGCACTGAGCAGCTAGATGATATCAGGCACAACGCCAGCACCATTTGTTGACTTGAATCCAGTTCTTTATTTCTTCTTTGGAGAGCTTTGCGACACTATCACATTGACTGAAATAATGTTCTTTGTTCTCACAGTAGGCACAATAGGCTTTGCTCTTAGTCTTCCCTTGACCTCGACTCTCCTTTGGTGACAAGGAAGTGTGTTCTGAGGGGCCTTTCACATTATGTGGAACTGTTACAACCTGTTTGAAGGGATGGGCATCTGCCTTTCTGCAGGTCCGTTCTCGGCTACTCTTCCCACCATCTTGGCTCTCGAACCCTTGACACCATAACTTATGACGAAGCCTTTCAGATAAGTCGTAGGTGGTGCCGGGCTGTTTGAACTGATGGCGACGAAAGTCAGCTCTTTGCTCTGGAGAGAGCTTGCTTATCAGACAGGCAACATGAGACCCACAATTCAGTTTCACTTCTCCCTCAAGTCCTAATGTTTGCAACAGACCAAGTGATTGCACCTGGAGAGAAAACCTTTGGAAGGCTACTATATCACATCTTATTTCTGGGCCATCTAGGACACTTGCTATTTTCCTTAAGGCAAGCTAATGAGGTTGTCCAAATTTATCATGGAGGGAAGTCATAATATCAGTATAGCCAAGCTTGATCAAACTTAACGTGGTCCACAAATATTTGGTACTTAAATAGCTCAGTAGCGTTAGGAGGGAGTAGGTTCTCCAGGGCCATTCAGAGCCTGGCAAACTCAGAAGGATCTGAATGAATGAACTTGGTTTGGGCCCCCTATATAATCCAAATACTGTTCTTCAACCTTTACTTTGGAAAATCCTGTGTGCAAATCCTCTCCAGGTCCAGGCCACAAAGGTGGCCTCCTCATCTTCGTCTTTAATCAGCCTTGTGTTAGTGGTGGGGTTGTACACCCTTTCTGAGCTACTCATGAGGGGCTGATGAATGGTATATTTTGAGGCAGTCAGCTGAGCCATATCCTTCCTCAGTGAGTGAGCAACTTCAATAAGTGCTTTGATATCACTCCTCTTTTCATTAAGTTCTCTCAGGCCGTACTGTAGAACTTCCTGGGATTGAAGTAGCTTCTCTCTTTCCACCTGCAAAGCTCTGAATCTTGTATGAGGGGTATGGAGGACTCCAGCAGGTTGTAGGGGGAAAATTCAAAGTGTGAGATCCCTAAAATTCTCACACTTGTTTAGTTCTCTCCAGCTGAGGAGAGGTAGGAGAGCAGGTCACATTACTATCACCATAGAGAGGTGGTGCACTGCTTTACTGAGGTTGGTGTTCCACATGTCTTGGGGGAGGCAATGGGGTTTCCCAATGTGGAATGAAACGATGTGTGTACTCAACTTCGAAGTCATGGAATCGGCTTGGTTGGTGTGACTGCCGTTTCGGTCTCATATCAGGGAATGTCATTCTGTCTGGCTCCATCCTGATAACTGCATCCGGCTCGAAGGACCAGTGCTAATTAGGTATAGGTTCGTAGGTATTTGCAGCAAAAAGGATGGTGTATCGGTCAGGATACAGGAAGGAGGACATGAGACCGAAACTTTATCTTTATATGTGAGCTGGTTTATTTGTCTTGATTCTCAGTGTTGCCAGCAGTCTGTAACAACGAATACATTGACATTAGGCTAGTATATTACAGCAATAGAGGTTCAACTAATACAAACTCAAACAAAATATATCTAAAATGAAATAAACTCAACCATCCACCTTTGCATGTAAATCCACAACATACACAAATAACTCAATTCACGTAAAGGTTACATCATCAGGCACAACCTCAGTGAAAAAAAACACGAACACAGACAACCCTTTGGCTCAGTTTAACATAACAGGCACTTTGGCGCCATCATGTGGCCAGGTAAAATCCCTACACAATGGTAGCGCATTCCCTTAATTACTATATTTTCAGTAATAACGCAACGGAAAGGAATAACAGATGCAGATGGAATGCAGTTACAAATAATGGGATTTAAGGTAAACCTACGAAGGCTGAGCAGGCCTAACTGAGTTCTCAGCACTCAGAGAGCCCCACAACAGTAGTTTACACATAACAAACTGAATCTAGAATAAACAAACAGCACACTAAATGCAATAACTTACTTTCTCATCAACTTAACACTCGGAGCATCACTTCTCAGGAATTCACCGGGAATGTGGTCTCACATGCTAAGAATACAGTAAACTGACCTGGAAGTATATTAAATTGCTCTCATGAGAGGTAGCGCAGCACAGTACTTACATCACTTCCTAGGATACTCTAAACCAGGTGTGTCAAACTCCTTTTCGTTTTGGGCCAAATCAAGATCATGAAGGCTCTTAAAGGGCCGGTTGTGCCAGAATGTGTTGATAAAACCTGTTCACAAACTGTTAATATGTTAATAAATTCTTAAAATTACATTATATTGCTGAAGATCTTTTCAGTTCCTTCAGGAACTAATAATAAATGCGACTTTTTATTTACTGGCTGTATAAATCATGGACTATAATCAGACATCAACTAAATTCTCAAGAAACTGGAGGGATTGATTGATATAAATTGGCAGTAAACAGATAAAAACTGCATTGATATGATTGATAATATAATATTTAATCACACTTAGTGTTTAGTCTGCACTGTAGAGGGCCACATAAAAGTTACGGTGGGCCGGATTTGGCCCCCAGGCCTTGAGTTTGACACGTGCTCTAAATCAATATTACAAAATAAAATACAGAATGTCAGCGCCTTTTATACAAGTGGTTAAAGGAGATGGCCAGAACAAGGACAACACACGGTTTCCAACTTAGCGACTCAGTTAATGCACACAATTCCAACTCCTGACTGAACTTGCGTGTTTGAGTGAGCTGGTTTTGTACCTGAATGCAGGGGTGTGACATAGGTATCGACCAACATGTACAGTTTATAATCAGCACAAAAATTCAACTGCAGCAGCAATACTTTAACCCAAAGAGGGCAGAAGTAAGACAGTTTTAGGCCAAATAATGGAAAATAAACAAGTTTACATGGAAATGTCACAATTTTTTCAGTGACAATAGATGGCACCCTGAAGGCCAAATTTATACAGCTTATTTGCACAAAAAGTTTATATGGGGTTTACCTACATGTTAAAGAAGTATTATTCTATGTAGTAAGACCTCTCCAAGCTATTTTTTATACAAAGGTAACCTTGTTTTGCTGAAACTGTGATAGGCTATACTCATAAAAAAGAATGGTACCTTTTTTTGTTGCTGTCATTAATTTTTATTTGTAATTCCTATTTATTTTCACTCACAGGGAGCAACAATCAAGCGATTTGTTGTTCTGATCAGAACACTTGGAACCTACAACTCCATATTGCTGGTGTCTTGGCTTCCTGTTTTGGTAGGAAATCATCTGACTCATATTTCAATATTATGTTAATCAATTAATGGGTTGAAACACTAAACTAAACATAAGTAAGTAAATATACTGGCTTGCAAAAGTATTCATACCCCTTGAACTTTTCCATATTTTGTCAGATTACAACCACAAACATGTATATTGAAATTTAACGTGAAAGTCCAACATAGAGTGGTATAGAATTGTGAAGTAGAAAGAAACAGATAAACACACTCATCTTGGCTGGCTTGAATCTGCCTTAGGATTCTCCTGGAGTAGTTGACCCAAGTGGCTCCTCCACGTAACAAAGCTTAATTCAAAACAAAGTGTGGGGTACAAAAATGTTCACACCACTTGAACAATACTTTGTGGAACCACTTCTTGCTGCAATTACAGCTGTAAGTATTTTATGGTACTAGCTTTGCACATTAAGACTAAGGTTTTCTCCCATTCTTCTTTACCAAACAGCTTACGCTCAGTCAGATTAGATGGAGAGAGTTTGTGAACAGCAGTTTTCAGAGCTTGCCACAGATTCTTGATTGGGTTTAGGTTTGGACTTTGACTGGACCATTCTAACACACCATTGTTTTAAACCATTCCATTGTAGCCCTGGCTTTGTTTTTACGGTCATTGTCCTGCTGGAAGGAGGGCAGAGCAGAACTACGACAGATTTACTTTAATTCTGCCCTTCCAAAGACCTTGTAGCATGAAGGTTGTTGTCCTTCCAGAAGAAAGAACAATGACCCTAAGTCTCAAGTCTTTTTCAGACTGCAACAGGTTTTCTTCCAAGATTGCCTTGTATTTAACTCCATCCATCCTCCTATCAGTTCTGAGCTTTTATTCTTGATGTCCCTAGTGCTGTTTTGAGGGTTTTTATTTTTATCTGTGTGCCAGAAGACCTGCTTGTGCCCCTCAACAGTAGTATTTAGCTAAATATAACAATTTAGCAAAATTAGTCTGGCAAAATGTCTTTATAACAATTTGTCATTAATCTAGACAAGTGTCATTATTTGTTAAATAATGACACCTTTAATACAAAGCTGACATTATTTAAAATGTCTATGACAAATTGTCATTAACCTAGACAAAAATGTCTGACAACTTGACATTAACTAATAGTCTTTTTTATGCCAAGTTGACATTAAACAAGAATCATCAATTGTTATAAATAGGTTACAACAGGTATTAATTATCAAACTTTAAAAAGATGTGTCTTTCTGTATTATTACATTACCCTGTCATTTCTTGTTAGTCCTACCTATGAGTCATGATACCATCATAATTGCGCTATTAATATTTTTCTTACAGATTGGATCTAGGAATAGGTGGTATTGCATAAAATTCATCTCAATATATAAACTCACCGGCCACTTTATGGATAGTTGGACAGCTATGCATTAATGCAAATGTGGAATCAGTCAATCATGTGGCAGCAATTCAATGGATCATGTAGACATGGCCAAAATGATCAGCTGCAGTTCAAACCAAGGATCAGAATGGAGAAGAAAGGTGATTTAAGTAACTTTGAACATGGCATGGTTGGTGCCACACAGGCTGTTCTCAATATTTCAGAAACTGCTGATCTACTGGGATTTTCACACACACAACCACCTCTAAACTTTACAGAGAATGGGCAGAAAGCAGCGACAGAAACATAAACAATGGAGATGAGCATTTTGTTGCTGGAAAAACAGAAACTATTTTGAGTTTCGGTCACCAAGTTCGAAACTGGCATTGGGCTTGTTTTTTTTGTTTGTTTTTTTTTTTAAGTAGCTTGCAGATTTAATGAGTCGCGGCTCGGAAATAAACAGACATAATCCCCAGAATTTGTCTGTCATGCAGTTAGTTTTAGTCAGACTCATGATCTGTCCCGCTGTGTTTTTGTTAATATCAATGTAATGTATTTGCTCTGAATGACGTGAAGCTTCGCGTTGCGCTCCAGAAAACTGCAAACATTGAGACTAATATGAACAGTGCAATAAACGTGAAAACAGCCACGAATGTACTAGTCTGTAAAGTTGTGGAACTAAACGTCATTAATATTAAGATAAGTGTCACTAATCTTTGCAGCAGGACATCTGAGTTGTGGAACGGCAGGAGGAGCTCTGTGCGCTGCGCTCCAACCAAAAACGCAGGGCCTTGACATAGAACCTGGACGCTGGGACAGGGAGTGAGGGCGGAGGGGTCTAAGTCCTATTTATAGTTTTCCAGACAATACTGGAACACACACAAACGCGCACAAATTACTAAAGTTTTTTTGTGCTGTTGTAACCATTAAACAATCTCCCCTTTAGTTCAACCGCATAAGTGGAGATACATTGTTGATGTCATCATTATAAAATAACTTGCAATTAAGTATTGGCAAAGATCAATGTAATTTTCACAGGTGGCAGAGCGTTGTTGTTTTCAGCTGCTGAAAGTTACTAAACAGTTACTTTTAATATAACTTAGTTACTTTCCAAACCAAGTAATCAGTAAGTCACATTTTCAAGTAGTAATCAGATTAAAGTTACTTTTTCACAGTAACTATGCCATCACTGCAACTGAGGTATGCAGAAGAGCATCTCTGAATGCCCAAAACATAGAACCGGATTGGCCGGCCTTGATTTAACTAAAAAAAACCCGTCAGGTAACAGGAAACTGAGACTACAATTTGCACAGGCTCACCAAAATTAGACAATAGAAGTTTGGATTAATGTCGCCTAGTCTGATGAGTCCATTTCTGCTGCAACATTCGGATGCTCTGAAGACAGAATTTGGCATTAACAATATAAAGCACTGATCCATCCTGCCTTGTATCAGGCTGGTGATGGAGGTGTAATGGTGGGAGGGGAAGGGGGTATTTTCCTGACACACATTGGGCCCATAAATATCAATTGAGCATCTTGAGGCTAAAAATTTTAAAATGAGCAGCAGCATAATCTCTGGTGACTACTTGGCTAAATCAAAGTTGAATACTATAGCTCTATATAGAAACGCAATAAGTTTAATGCAATGGATGTCTGAATCGAATCCTGCCTTTTCTTCTCATTGTTGTGCCTGTAACTTGTCCTTAGTAGTATTTCTGGTATTCAAGGACATGGTTTGTTTTAAGGTGGTAAAACTCTGCTTTTATTTTGTATCTTCCAGATTACAGATTACATTTTTCTGCTCCTGGTCTGAGTGTTCAACCCTCCCACAAACTTAAGAGACTGGGTCTTTTAAAACTCACAAGTTTTTTTACTCTGTGCATGGTCCAGTGTGGTTGCACTAAGTGCTTTTACAAAGTTTTTTTTTTTTTTTTTTTTGTGGGTTTGGAAAGACAGTCAGAACATAACCCCGCCCCTCGGCGCTTTCTCACTTTCTCACTTTCGCCATGCTCCTCCTGAGCATCGCGCTAAGAGAGTGGGAGGATTGGAAACGGGGTCCATTGTACCTGGCTTCCCTGTTTTTGCATCTGCCTCTTTAGCTAGCTCCTCCTTTGCGCTCTCAGCCACAGTGATTCCTGCTTGCTCTCTATGACGGCCGGTTATGTCATCGACTCAGTGATTCTTGAAATAAGAGATGAAATGGGTTCCAATAATAAAAAAATAATAATAATAATTACTCCTCAAGATTATGTATTCAAATATGACAAATAATAGTTTTGGGAATGTAAAGATGCTAAAGAGCTGGTTCCCATTTGAAACATTTTTTTTGAAAATTACAATTATAATGGTCCTGACACAGAATTTTGTCAACACTGTCTGACAAAAAAAATATAAAATTATTTTGTAATGACCCTATTAGTGATATTTTCACTCAGTTTTACAGGCAAATGCTTCTCAAGAACAAAATATATATTATTTAAAACAAAAAAACAAAGTCCATCTGACTGAGTTAACACAGAATTGACGGTGGTGACGAACTAGTGACTAAAAAGAAATATTAGATGTATGTGAAGTAATGCCATTCATGTAGAATACTTTAAAATTAATTAACTGCACACTTAGGTGAGATTTGACTGAAAGAGTCACACAGTCAGTTAAAAACCCTGAGGGTGTTGAGTTGTGACGGAATTGACAAAATGCCAAACCACTTTGATTTATATGACATTATTCTGAAGAAGACCATATTGTGACTCATCAGATCTGTGAAATATTTTCAATACATCAAAATTCAGCATTTATTTCACAAAATGTCATCAAAATTTTGAATGTTGTCTGTTATGGTGTTGACATCATAAGGTAGCGATGAACATCTTAAGAATTAAAAGAAAGAAAAAACTAAAGAATAACATAAGCTTACCAGAGCAGCCTAGCCCTTCTACCAAAGGGAGAAAAGGTCCTGCAGTCCTCAGAGTTTTTGATGCCCCCAATAATGCCTGATTGTCTTACTTCCTTTTTATCTGATCTGATGGTGTTGACAACTTTGAACACTATTTCAATTGCATTGTAAAATATATAAATAAAAGAAATAAATAAAAGCAGTGATGTTGGTTCCAAGCTCTATTGGCCAGAAGCAGAAGAGCTGGACATAGAAGGCAGACCTGCTCATTAACATTAAGATGCACACGGAAAAGTACGAAAAAAAGGAGAGGAGGCAATGACAAAAGAACGAGGGCTTGTATAAGGAAAAAACAAAACATAATTTTCTTGACAAAATGCCTGTTTAGGGGAAATAAAAAAGAAAATGCATACATTTCTTGATGAAAAAGTGTAAGGAAAAGAAAAATGTATGTACATCTTTTGATGACAGCGAATGTATAAAGGAAAGGAAAACAAAATGCATACATTTCTTGACGACAACCAATGTGTCAGGACAAGGAAAAACAAAATATATATTTATGCTTTTATTTTTTATGTCATCAGTTTTGGCCCTCCATACAATTGAACTTCGCCTCTTTTAAGTGGTGTATTACGTCATCTTACGGAGCCCTCTAAGAGACATGGAGAATTCTTTTTCTTTTGTGTTTTCTCACAAAAAGTATTGGGTTCCCTCGCAACAATCTACTATTGCGGCGTAATTGAAAACTGTAGGCCTTTCTTACAGGGCCCCCCCATGGAGGCTTGGGCAGGCCTTGATTTAACTAAAATAAAAAATTAAAAAAACAACCTAGAGAAGCTGATAGTGAACTCCATGACCTGGGACTTTCAAAATCAATGTGTCTTTGGATCATGGACACACACTTTCTCACCAACTGGCCTCAGGTGGTGAGACTAGGGTACTGAATATCATCCACCCCAGTCGATACAGGCTGTGTGCTTGGTCTGGTTCTTTATGGTCTGTTCACCCATGAATGTGTAGCTATTCACTCCTCTAACAGTGTTTTAGAGTTTGCAGATACCACTACCATAATGAGTCTGATAATAATAATAATGATGAAACCCTGTAAAGAGGAGATTCACCACCTATTTCAGTCACTGAACAACCTTGTTCACCTGCAAGACCAAGGAGGTCATATTGCATTACAGGAGGTCCAGGAGGAGAGTTCACCCACCTATTACAATTCAAGGGAATGTGGTGGAGTGCATGTGTGGACAGCATAAAATTCCTGGGCATCCACATCACCTCAGACCTGACCAGGTTGCTGAACCAGGTCAGGTCTATTTTCTGGAAAGGAATGCACAACAAAGACTCTTCTTCTCAGAAAACTAAAAAGGGCTGGACTGAGGGTTGCCTAAGGATTGAGACTTAGTCAACCTTAGAGAGATATTTATTTGCTTTATTATTTTATAAAGCATGAGTTGAATAAGTTGTTGGATGCCAAAGCAGGTTGGGTTTTGGGCGGTGGAAGATATTTGTACCCTGAAAACCTCCCAAAACAAAGGAAAGACACAAACAAAAATGTGGTTTCTAGCAAAATCAATACCCTTATCTATCCCCTGATAACAAGTGTTACCCCAGTGGTATCATTGAGGATACCACTGCAATTTTGATATGTTCTCGAAACATCAAAATTGTTCCCGAAACATATCAAAATTGTTTCTGCAAAATTCAGATAGTGACAAAATAATGACTAAAATTCTTATGTTTTTAGTCATTAGTTCCTTTCAGAAATATTCTGAAAGGAACTGGTTGCACTCAGAAAAAGGGGACAGAATACTTTTGCACACTGCATTTTCAGTTTTTATTTGTAAAAAATGTTTTGAAACATGTCTGATTTGCTCTCTACTTTAAATTTGTATACCACGTTGTCTATCTTTCACATAAAATTTTTATAAAATATATGAATCTGCGCTTGTTATGTGACAAAATATTTATACCGAATTGTATTAAAGGGGTATGAATACAACTGCAAGACAATGTATATCCATAACATATTCCCAGTGTTATTCCTACCTTGGTAAAAATCAGCCCCCTATCCTACTCTTCTTACAGACCTTTTGGACCCTTGGCTATGAGAAACAATTGCTTGCTGAAGGCATGGACTCTGTTGAAGTTTTAAACATTCTGATTATACCAATCTCTACTTTTGGCCTGATGTAATGCACCAGCTTAATAAAGCTTACCACAAACTTCTTGCCTGTAATCAACCCCATGAATAGGAGCTCTTTTTGTCAGCAATAAAATATCTTATCCATTCCTTCTGCTTTTGAGTTTAGTTCAATTTTTGGAAGCAAGGCCCACATAGACTACATGACCTCATTCCCTTAGTTCACTCCCAGTGTCAATTACAACCCTATTTAACCAGATTATAATTATAAAACAGTGCATAAACTCAAAAGTCAACATCCATCACAATTCCTGCTGTTCACTGATTCGCCCAGTTGAAATTCAGCGAGAGATATCGAGCTTAATGAGAAAACCGTCCTCCCTATGCAATTATATATAAAACTGCATAGTTCTTTATACAACTATGCAGTTCTATAAAGAATTGCATAGGAAGGCAATGGCACAGCTATCTTTTTCCATATTTGGTTCTAAGAATGTCTACAGTGCGTATCTGCAAAATTCAGATAGGCTGCCATGTCCTCTCAGCAAATGTTGACATTTTGGGTAGTCCTTCCACCCAAAATGTCACAGGGGAAAATTGGAGCTATGCAAATGGCTTTTGCCAAGAATGTTTTCATTAATTCAGAATGGAAGTTCTTATTCATTTTCAATAAGCAAGAACTTTCATCTGGCTCTTTTAAATTTTGCACACATACATTGTAGAGATTTTCAGAACAGGAGAATCCTGTCTGGGACTATGCAATGGTTTCTTCATCACCTTTCTCTGCACGACCCTTATTTCTTTATTACTGTTTGATCAGTGACCAGATCTTGGAAATGTTGTGGTTTGTTTGTTTAAAAAAAAAAAGACATCAGACCAAATGTCTTTTTTTTTTTTATCCTTCCGCAACGTTTGTATTTTGAGATAGCAATCTCAAATATGAGATTTTCTAAAGAGAATTCCTCTGATTTTGTTTGGTTCTTGCTCTAAAGTTGTTGGTATTTGTATAGACCAATGTTTCATGTCATATCATATTTTACCAATCATATTTATCTCAGGATTCTGTTACGTTTTAGAAACATCTGAAGGATTTTAATTTAAAACCAGATGCCCCTAAGTTTAGATTTGTTATATCAAGGACTGTGAGCATGTATGTACAAGTGATTCGTAAACTGTTTTGATTTCTACTTTTATAAACTTATAAAATTGTCACTTTTCAATAACTGCTTACTATGCTGATGGAGAAGTTCAGCTATTATTGCAATAAATAGGTACACCCACATTATTATAGAAAGAAAATGTCATTAATATTTACTAATCATCTTGTGAGAAATAGACTTATATTTGACCAAGTAAGGCATTCGGTCACAGGCTTTTTAAAAAAAGTTGGGAATATTCACCCCAAAATAAAACAATAAAACAGTAAAGTGAAGTCACAGGGCCCTTTAAAAGAGGTCAAAATCACCCAAGGTTTAGCTTCAGCTGCAGTTTAACACAACTGGCAAAAATTAAAAGCAGACCTATGTTACAAGATAGAAGGAAATTAAATACTGACTGATCCAAACATTTTGGTATAAAGGGGAAATAAAGAGTTACAAATTACTTTTAAAAATAGACCAAACCACACTAACAACCAGTTCACTATTCATTTAAGTTACTAATGATTAATTATTACTTCAAGTAAAATAACACTCCTACATCAAAGAAAAAAACATTTATGGCAGTTGAATATTTTTTTCTCATGTTGATTGAAAGGGACAGTACTAATGCCTTATCATCACGTTCTGCCTGAAGTGATGCTGCACAGCTTCCGTCCAGAGCAACACCTTGGCATGCCACCAAACAGCTAAATAATAAACTACACATAGTACTTCTATTCAAAAGGCTCTTATTCAGGAAAAAGACTGTGCCACAAATTTTGGCCAGTAAAAGTCTGTGTTTTTTGCAGCAGAAATACTCATCCTGGTATATACAATTGCATTACATTTTAATGTTATAAACCTTAAATTGAAGTGATAAGTGAAATTGCCACATAATCAGAAAACTGTTTAGTTTATTGTTGACATGGTTTCAGAGAATAAGGAGACGGTTTATCTTATGTTAATGAGAAAAGTAAACATTCAGTGTGGTGAAAAACAAAAGATAGTCAAATATAGTTGATAGAAAAATAAAATACTGTTCCAACAGATATTTTGTACGCAATACTGTAGGTTGTTATAAGTATGCAAATGCAATAAAGTTGCTTCTAATTTCTACATTCCCTCTAAAGCAGCTTGCATTTACTGCACCTAATAAAGTGAATGCAGTTACAGACTGACTACCTACTGTAATTTTGGTTAAATAGACAGGTCATTTTAAAAACTGTCCTGGTAACTGTTGTTTTTGTATCTCCCCACAGGGTCTCATTCAACTCCCTTATCTGGACAAACTGTATTATTACAGTCTGAAGCTGATTCGTTATGCAGACACCACCACATTCGCAAGTTTAGTTAGGGCTGACTGGACCTTTTACTCATCCCATCCAGCTCTCTTTCTGTCCACCTACCTGGCCCATGGCCTGTTGATTGACTACTTTGAGAGGAAACGCCATTGTGGTACAAGGAACCAAGAGAACTCCACGACCAACCTCGAGTGGCTAGCCAGTCTGTGGGACTGGTACATTTCCTTTCTGCTTCACCCTATTACATTAGTGCAACAGTTCCCGTCTGATCTTTCAGAGTGGGAAGATGATCCCAGTTTTTTATTTGAGCGTTTGGCTTTCCCAGATCTCTGGCTTCACCCACTAGTAAATGTAGACTACTTAAAATATCTTCCAATCTGGAAGGTTAAAATTGTTCACCATCAAGGCCAGTCTGTGTCTTGTTTACATCAAGATGATGAACAGGATAGACTGCCATCAAACATAAACTGCCAAAAAATGACAGATTCCTCACCTCCAAGCATAAACACACTTCCACACAGTAGTTTAAGGCAAATAGGATCTTTGTGCAATCAGGACAACAGGCTCAATATTTTGTGCAGGGACCAAGATACCAACAGTCGTCAATTTGAAAAGTCTGTTTCTCTTTGCCCATCTTGCTGTTGCTATAGAAATAAAAGCTTCCAAAAAATAGACAGATTTCTTGAGGATGGTAGCATCATTACTCATGTAACAGAAACTCTTGGGTGGCCCAATGACATGATTCCTTGTTCAGAGTGTGTGGTGTGCCTTGAGAACTTTGTGAATGAGGAGCTGCTCATGGGCCTGCCCTGTGGCCATGCCTTCCACCAGCAGTGCATTGTGGTATGGTTAGCAGGAGGTAAGCACTGGTGCCCACTATGTCGCTGGCCCAGCTACAAGAAGAAAAACATTGTAGTTGCACTAAGCATCGTCACTGAAAACACATTACAGAACTGATTAATTGTTATAATTAAACTCACCATCTTATTTAAGCTTATTTGACAATTGCTAATTAATCAGATTCAAGGTAGACTGGTGAAGCAATGAAAATGCATTAACAATCCATAATCTTGGTTGGTTTCATTCCCAGTAATATACAGTCCAACAATTATCATAAGAGCTGATACAAGCAAGACCCAGGGACAGTGTTTTATGTATCAAGAGTTCACCCTGCGTCACAAAGACAGAAAAAGTAGAAAGACAACTAGAATTAGTTGGTATCTGCTTGGATTTTAATGTGTATTCTGTATATTTATAAGGAAATCTGCTTCTGGCCAACATAATAAAGAATAATCTTCCAGATGAAATTTTTCAACAGCATTGACTGCAGTTATTTTTTTCCTTTCATACCTACTTAGTACTTGTGGGTTTGTAGAGGGGCTGGTGGTGAGTTCCAGTGGTTGAAGCCAAAGAAGTTTATTGTGCCCTGTGTAGGGTGTCTGTCAATGAGGACAATAGGGCAATAAAGAGACATTGGATACAAACGGCTATGGGTGTGATAAACACAAAAATCTCAGTTCTGTATATACCAAAATTTTAAAGCCATTTTTAGTTTACTTCAATCTAGAAAGGCAAAAAAGTGACAAACATAGGAGATTTGGTATGATTTATTTAAAAGGTACAGCAATATGTAAACTCAACTTTTTTGAAGTCCCGTTATGATGAGCTATAAAAATGGACTTGGTGTTCCCTCGCCCGGACGCGGGTCACCAGGGCCCCACTCTGGAGCCAGGCCTGGAGATGGGGCATGTTGGCAAACGCCTTTTACACATGGAGCCCGGCCTGGACCAGCCCAAGTGGCCAAAGGGGTCGGGTGCAATGTGTGATGGGTGGCGGCTGAGGGAGGGGCCCTGGCGGTCCGATCCTTGGTTGCAGATGGTGGCTCTTGGGATGTGGAATGTCACCTCTCTGGTGGGGAAGGAGCCAGAGCTAGTGTGTGAAGTTGAGAGGTTCTGGCTAGAATTAGTTGGTTTCATCTTGACGCATGGCTCTGATTCTGGAACCGGTCTTCTTGAGAGGGGCTGGACCATGGGCAACACTCTGGAGTTGCCCATGGTGGGCAGGAGTGGGCATACTTGTTGCCCCCCATCTCAGTGCCTATACGTTGGGGTTTACCCTGGTGAATGAGAGGGTAGCCTCCCTGTGCTTATGGGTGGAGGGACGGGTTCTGACTGTTGTTCGTGTTTACACGCCAAATGGCAGTTCAGATTACCCACCCTTTTTGGAGTCCTTGGAGGAGTACTGGAGAGTGTCCCTCCTGGGGACTCCCTTATTCTGCTGGGGGACTTCAATGTTCATATGGGAAATGACAGTTAGACCTGGAGGGGCGTGGTTGGGAGGAATGCCTCCCCCCTGTTCTGAATTTGAGTGATGTTCTATTGTTAGACTGCTGTGCTCGTCATGGATTGTCCATAACGAACACCATGTTCAGGCATAAGGGTGTCCATATGTGCACTTCGCACCAGGACACGTGAGGCTGTAGTTTGATGATCAACTTTGTCGTCGTTTCATCGGCTCTGCAGCCACAACTTGGACACTCGGGTGAAGAGAGGTGCAGAGCTATCCACTGACCACTACCTGGTGGTGAGTTGACTCCGGTGGTGGGGCAGGATGCCAGTCAAACCTAGCAGGCTCAAACGTGACGTGACGTGAGAGTCTCCCGTGAGACAGAGTCTCCCGTGAGACAGACCTTTAACTTCCATCTCCAGCAGAATTCCGGGGGAGGTGGGGTACATTGAGTCTGAGTGGACAGTATTCCATGCTTCCATTGTTGAGGCGGCTTATCGGAGTTGTGGTTTCAAAGTTGTTGGTGCCTGTCACGGTGGCGGCCCTTGAACCCTTGATACCTTCAGTAACGGATGGTTTCAGCCTGAAGAAGAGGTCCTATCAGGCCTTTTTGACCGGTCTCTGGGACCCTTGAAGCAGCAATTGGGTACTGGCAGTTCAAGCTGCATGTGGCTCAAGACTTCCGCAAAATATAAAATAATTAAAATACTAACCAATAAATTTATAAAATATTACAAACATAACTACAAAACATCTTGACAGCTGCAGGAGGCAGGAGGCTGCTGCATGTGGCTCATTTCCAGGCTTCTGTTCATTCTGTTTATTCAAGTCTTTTGACAACTTACAACAGAAAGTTGTTTGAGACAAATGAAATACAGTCATTATACACAAATCTCAAAACAACTTAAATTACATTATTTAATTTATATAAATACATTGGTTAAAACATTTACTAATTTTCCATAATTTAGTTTATTATAATTATATGTAATATCTATAATAATATCAATATATATAATTACATATGTATCTGTGAAAGTGTTTATGACCAGTCAATAAGTTTTGTCTACATAAGATTGTGTGGCATGTATTTATCTTACTGAGGTTAGTTCAACTTGCTGCTCAAGGCTGAAAACTTTTAACGTCATAGTAGAAAGTATTTGAGTTGTTACAAATGAAAGAGTAAAGTTTGTTTTGTAATAATGAAGACCCTCTTCTTAAGTGTTATTTCCCCTCTTGTTTATTTTCAAAATAAATTTAGACAGTCCCACTTTAAGAATTTATTCATAAGAGTATTGTACTCAATGTACATTTGACTCCTTTAATTTCCCAAAATAAGAAAAAGCATATTAAACCTTTAAGCATAGGTTAAAGGTTTAACCTATGCTTAAAGGTTAAACCTTTAAGCATAGGTTTAACCTTGCTTAAGCATAGCTTAAAGGTTTAAGCTATGCTTAAACCTTTAAGCATAGCTTAAAGGTTTAATAATGAAAACTACATTTAAATAATTATTGATTTCTAGGATTATCATTAATCAGTATCCTCAAGTGACTGGTTTATTTATTTTTCAACACAGTGAAATGGTGAAGAAAAATGGAGGTCAAGCCAATCAGAAATGGAACTTTACTCCTTTTTTGTGGGTGTGGGGGAGGTTGCCAAAACAATACAAAGAAATTAAAAATCTTTGCTTCTAAACACCTTAAATAAATGGAAACTTATAAAAAAAAATGCTTGGTACATCAGGGAAAATACCTTATTTTCAGATAAATCAGTCACACCACATAACGTTTTTTAAAGGTAATTTTATTTATACAGTACATTTTGAGCAACAAGGCAATACAAAGTGCTTTACGAGAATTAAAAGGAAATAAAAACAAAATAACAAACCAAAAGAAAGGGCAAAAGAAGGAAAAGCTAATAATGTTGATCCAAAGTAAATAAACTAGATACTGCTATTCAGGGTTGGTAGATAAGTATAAGTAAGTATCCTCTGGTCTAATTCCTTTTCTGGGTTGGGAGAATAGAGTCTAAAAAGTTGTTGCTAGGGTAGTTTTTCTGGGATCCAAATTCTAATCCCTATTCTGGGTTGCTGTTTATTCTGTTTATTCAAACAGAATGAACAGGACTTCTGGGATGCTAGATAAGTATAAGTATTCTCTGGATTTTCTAACTGTGTGCTAAATTTGAAAAAGTAATGAGTACTCCACAATTTCTAAGTAATAATAAAAACTAAATGTTCCTGTTCTGGGAGAATTTTTTCTGGATTCTAAATTCGTTCTAATTCCTTTTCTGGGTTACAATAATAGGAGTCTTTCTGCATCTAAATAGTGAGTATGCTACAGTTTCTAAAATATAAGCTAAAGAGTGACGAATAGTCTAGAGCAGTGTTTTTCAACCACTGTGCGTGCCGTGGGTGATCGTCAGGTGTGCCGTGGAAATTATCCAATTTCACCTAATTGGTCTAAAAAGATTTTTTGAAAACAAATTAATTATCTGCAAATAATATGCCATTTTCGAGTGTCTGTGTTGTAGTAATGACTAGCGGCATAATCATGTAATTCCTTATGACTAGATGGCAGTAGGTACATAGCATTGTACGTTAAAACAAGACAATTAGTGATGCGTGAATGTGACAGGTAGCAGTGAGAGTATTGTATCTAGCAAGACTGTGATGACTGATGAAAAAGATTTTGAAAAGAAAAAAAATGCAAACTCCGATCTGGTCCCTGGACAAAATTTGGACCCAGATGAAGGCCCTTGTATGAGTGGATATCAACAGAAGGCAAATACCATGAGCTTTTTCTGTTCCAAATATTATTGCATCTCTCAGAATAAGAATTATTTTCTGTATTCTGGCTAAGAGAATGCTTGTGGACAGAATTAGTCATAGTTGTAGAAAACAGAAGTTTTGAAATAAGTAATATAAAAAAAAGTAATATAAAATAGGACAAAAATAAATGTTTGTGTTTATTTGACTCCTATTCAAGACACTGATAAAATTTCATGTAACTTTTTTTCATCTGCTGGACTCTCAGGGAAATGTTTTACGTTTACGTTATTTAGTCAGTTTGTTAACTGCAGAGCGGATGTTCGGATGGATACATTGTGAATGTCGTGTTCAGATCGAGTTCTTCGACGCAATGCCTGTAGGTATACTTTATATGAGCGTTTATGTTAATATGTGAGAAACAAAGTAAGTTGTTTATTGAATTTATGTTGTTCCTGTTTTGGCAGTTTCACTCCATTCTACGTAATAAAGGAAAAGCCGTTTAATCCTGACTCGTGTGAAAGGAGTTTGGCTGATGGTTAGCTTGGTTCAGGACACCATAGCGAGACCATTACAGTGAAAAGGCAAACGAATCAGCTGTAACTTGGTCTGGAGTCATCATGGAAGATCATGACAGCGCATCTCAAGTCAGCACAGGAAGCATACGCTCGTCTGCATCACGGGTTAGCAGGGCTGCATTAGCCCGTGCCAGAGCAGAAGCAGCACGTGCACGCGCATCTTATGCTGAGCGAGAAGTACAACTGAAACTGAGCAAAGTCAAATTGGAAGCAGAATTGGAGTCCCTGGGCTTTCAGCGAGAGGCAGCAGCTGCTGATGCAGAAGCGGACATTCTAGAGGCAGCTGAGATTAATGGACATTTTTCTGCCATGCAAAAGAGTAATACATCAATACATGGTGAAGCAGCAGGAAGCACACTGGAATACATTGAAGGACAAGCAAAGCATCAAGTCGACCTACAAGGTAAAGATGCCCTAAACAACATGCCACATTCAAAGGATGATTTTCCAAGAGAGAAAATGCAGAGCATCAACGCTACATATGAGCCAGTCAGAGGAAGCCATATTATGTTTCAGAACTCTTAAAGTGAAACACCTTCAAAGGCTTACATGCAGCTACCCACACCCAGTCATTACCCTCCAGTCACAGGAGAAGATTGTGACAGGACCTCATTGAGACATCCAAGCTTTCTTGATCCAGCAGCTCGGCCTTATATATCACCGAAGGTTACCAGCATACACCCTCAAAGTCACAGAGACGCAATGTTTGACATTGCCAAGTTCTTAGCACGGCGGGATTTGGTGAGCACAGGCCTTAGCAAGTTTAATGACCAACCAGAAAGCTTCAGAGCATGGATGTCAGGCAAACTGACCCAAGCAGACATTGTCCAATCCACAAAAAACCCCACCCTCTGAAGAAGTGCAAAGTTTTCCGAGCTAAAACATTGGAAGAAAGGAAAGAATTTTTAAAAGACTGTGTGATTTGTTACAAATGCTGTGCGTCCAATTCTCATATTGCAAGAGACTGCAAGGTCCCTACCAAATGCAGTGAATGCAATAGTGAACGTCACATCTCCACAATGCATCCTGGTCCACTTTCAAATGAGCTAAAGATTACTTCATCAGAGGTCAGCGAAGTCGAAGAAGTTCACGCTGACAAGATCGCTGTTAGTAGTCACTGCACAGAGGTTTGTAGTGAACGCCAAACACCCATGTCCTGTGCCAAAATATGCCTCACCAGAGTGTTTCTTCAGGACCAAAGAGATAAAGCCATCAGGGTATATGCAGTAATTGATGACCAAAGCAACTGCTCACTTGCTAGGTCAGAACTGTTCAAGACGTTCAATATCCAGAGTCAGGTTCTTCCTTACTCATTGAAGACATGTTCAGGGCTTACAGACATGTCAGGGAGGAAAGCTGCAGGATTGTGTATTGAACCAGTAAATGGAGGAGAATGCATAGCTCTGCCACCATTGATTGAATGCAACCAAATACCCAACAACAGGTATGAAATACCTACACCAGCTGCAGCTCTTCACCACCCACATCTTCGATCCATCGCTTCGCAAATCCCTGAAATTGATCCCAGAGCAGAGATACTACTCCTGCTTGGGCGGGATGCTATTGAAGTGCATAAAGTTACACAGCAAATAAGTGGCCCAGTGAATTCTCCCTTTGCTCAAAAGCTTCACCTTGGCTGGGTAATAGTCGGGGAGGTGTGTCTTCAAGGTGCCCACAGGTCAAGTGTATCATCTTATAACCACTGTTTTGGCTGGTGGTCGACCATCTTCTATGACATCATGTGAAGCATACATACAGCTTCAAGAGACAGCAAGTTATGGCGGGGAGAGCCCCTGGGACATCACTGCATCATCAAATGAGCTAAGAGAGCAAAGCATAGGAAAGACTGTTTACTGAAACAAGTAACGACAACAAGCTAGCACCATCATATGAAGATACGGTCTTTTTAAAGACCATGAAGACCCAAATGTACAGGGATAAAGACAACACCTGGGTTGCTCCGTTGCCATTCAAAGCACCAAGGTCAAGATTCTCAAACAACCATGAGCAAGCAACAAAACGCCTCACCAGGGACTTTCACTGAACAGTGTGCTACTCAAAGGGCCAGATCTTAATAACAGCCTACTTGGTGTCCTGCTTAGATTCAGGAAGTACAGAGTAGCTGTCACGGCCGACATCCGTCAGATGTTTCATTGTTTTCGAGTAAGGGAGGACCACAGAAACATTTTAAGGTTTGTGTGGTTCAGAGACAAACACATGACTAAAGACATTATCGACTACAAGATGAAAGTCCACGTGTTCGGCAACAAACCGTCTCCAGCTATAGCCATATATGGTCTCCGAAGAGCTGCTGAAGTAGGAGCACATCGCCATGGTGAGGACACATGTCACTTTGTGGAGAGATATTTCTATGTCAGTGATGGACTTGTGTCTCTTCTGTCTGATACACAAGCCATAGACCTCCTCCAGAGGACGCAAGCATCCCTTTCAGAGTCCAATCTTCGCCTGCACAAGATTGCATCCAACAGTTCAGCTGTGATGAAGGCTTTCCCTCCTGAGGACCATGCAGAAGGAAGCAAGGACCTGAATTTCAGTGGAGAACAGGAGCCTGTGCAGCGCAGTCTGGGGTTGTGCTGGGAGTTAGCATCCAACACCTTAACATTCAGCATCTCTGTCAAGGGCAAACCATTTACCCATAGAGGTGTCCTATCCATTGTGAACAGCCTGTTTGATCCCATTGGGTTTGTTGCTCCAGTCATAATACATGGAAAGATTCTACTTCGAGAGCTTAACAGTGACACATTTGACTGGGATACACCATTACCTGAAGCGAAGCGACAAAGCTGGGAATCTTCTGCAAGAACTGAGAAGCCTGCACATTCCTCGCATGAACACTAGTAATTCCCTATGCGAAACTGTGCGGAAGGAGTTATGTGTCTTCTCTGATGCATCAACAAAAGCCATAGGAGCAGTGGCATACATCAGAGCCATAAGTGGAGACGGGACAAGTAATGTGGGTTTTGTTTTTGGGAAAGCCAGACTGACACCCCAGTCAGAGCCCACTATGGCAGTGGAAATAGCTTACTTCATTCTCAGCGAGATTGACTTTCAACCAGATGCAGTGAAGTTTTACTGTGACAGTAAGGTTGTTTTGGGTTATGTACATAACCAGACCAGGCGATTTTATGTATATGTGCATAACAGGATACAATGTATACATCAGACTTCTAAACCTGAGCAGTGGTTCTACGTTCCATCCGAGCAGAATCCAGCAGACATAGCATCCCGGTCAGTTCACGCCTCTCAGCTGTCCTCCACCATGTGGTTCTCTGGACCGGCTTTCCTCCACAAACGCTATCAAGGTGAGGAAGCCACATTTCAAGCACACGAGCTTGTTGATCCTGATCAAGATGTTGAGGTGCGACCAAGCGTTACATGCTGTGTTACACAAGCTCTAGCAACACAGGCTCTGTCTCCCGACCGGTTTGAGAGGTTCTCTACATGGGGCTCTCTTTTAAGAGGCGTGAGTTTTCTCATTCACATTGCTCGTTCACACCAAGAAGGTCAAAAGTCAAAGGACTGTAAGAGATGGCACAGATGTCATAAGCCTTGAACACCGGAAGAGAGAATTCAAGCTGAAAAAATCATAATACGATCAGCTCAAAACCAGGCTTTTGCAGAAGAAATAACAGTTTTGGTGGCAGGGAGGCCCGTTCCAAAAACCAGCCCTCTTTTTAAGCTTCAGCCGGAGATTGATGAAGCAGGTCTGATTAGGGTTGGAGGTCGGCTTAAAAATGCTCAGCTGGACATTGAACTGAAAAATTCTCTCATCTTACCTAAAAATCACCACATATCCATGCTTCTGGCCCGACACTATCACGAGCGGGTAGAACGCCAGGGGCGCCATTTTAGTGAAGGGGCTGTTCGAGCTGAAGGTTTGTGGATTATTGGAGGGAAAAAGCTCATTAGCTCTATTATTCACTCTTGAATCACCTGCCAGAAACTGAGAGGCACAGTCATGGAACAGCAAATGGCTGACTTGCCCCCTGACTGCGTGACAGCAGTTCATTGGGATGGATGTTTTTGGGCCATGGTCAGTTACTGCCAGGCGGACGAGAGGAAGCCAAACAGAAAATAAACGGTGGGCTCTGCTGTTTACATGCATGTCGACCAGAGCAGTGCACATTGAAGTTATTTCTACTCTGGATACATCAGGTTGCATTAATGCTATGAGGAGGCTTTTTGCAATAAGGGGACCTGCCAAACATCTAAGGTCAGATTGTGGAACCAACTTTGTCGGAGCACGGAAAGAGTTGGGATTTCTGAAAAAAGTGGAGGGTGACAGCGTCCAAAGATACCTGAATGAACATGGCTGCACTTGGGAATTTAACTCTCCTCATTCCAGTCACATGGGAGGAGCATGGGAGAGGATGATCGGGGTTGCCAGAAGGTTCTTAGATAACATGCTGACAAAAGAACGTGCATCTCACACATGATGTGTTGTGTACCCTGATGGCTGAGGTGTCAGCCTTTATAAATTCCAGACCGCTCGTTCCTGTGTCCACAGACCCTGAGTCACCATTCCTGCTTACACCAGCGACACTTCTCACACAGAAGACATCTAATGCGTCTCTCTGTGGAGAGTTTACAAACAAGGATTTATTTGGCTGTCAGTGGAAAAGAGTGCAAGCACTTGCCGGCAGTTTTTGGAACCGTTGGAGGAGTGAGTACTTGTCTTCTCTCCAGCCACGTTGCAAATGGAACAAACGACATCGCAATCTTCGAAAGGGGGACATTGTGCTGCTGAAGGACAGTCAGGCACCACTCAACGAATGGCCAATGGCTGTGGTTGTAGCCTCGCACCCGAGTGCCGACGGTGTGGTTCGTGAAGTGAAAGTGACATCTCTGGCCGGTGCAAAGACTTATTTGAGGCCTATTTCTGAGGTTGTGCTCCTAATGCCCGAAGAGCCGGCTAGTTAAGGTTGTTGTGCATGTTATGTTGTGTGACATCACTGATGTCAGGCGGGGAGTGTCATGTAACCTGTGAGTGTTTATTTTGCATGGCACATTGCTGCCACCTGCTGGACTCTCAGGGAAATGTTTTACGTTTACGTTATTTAGTCAGTTTGTTTGTTAACGGCAGAGCGGATGTTCGGATGGATACATTGTGAATGTTGTGTTCAGATCGAGTTCTTCGACGCAATGCCTGTAGGTATACTTTATATGAGCGTTTATGTTAATATGTGAGAAACAAAGTAAGTTGTTTATTGAATTTATGTTGTTCCTGTTTTGGCAGTTTCACTCCATTCTACATGAATAAAAGAAAAGCCGTTTAATCCTGACTCGTGTGAAAGGAGTTTGGCTGATGGTTAGCTTGGTTCAGGACACCATAGTGAGACCATTACAACTATATATTTAATTTTTGCAGCTATAGAGTATAATTTGTTTAGATTTTTGGTTGGTGGTGTGCGTCGTGATTCTTTCAATGAAAACAATGTACCTTGGCTCAAAAAAGGTTGAAAAACACTGATCTAGAGTCTCTGGATTCCAAGTTTGTTCTAATTCCTCTTCTGGGTTAAAAGTGAGTACTTTTTCAGATTACGTAATCTGAAAAAGTTCAGATTACATAATTTACACATTAAGCAGTACATAGTAAGCGCAACAGAATAAACCTTCATAGAGGCAAATAAGGTGATGAACAAAGACATCTGGAATGACGTACACAACTGACATGTTTCACACAAAAAGAGGAAAGGACACATTAGGGCACATGGCAACATTCAGACAAACAAAGGGCAAAACAAAGACCACAGCCAAATCATATTGATGAAAAACCTCTCAAAAGCTCTCATTGTAATGTTTCATTATAATTTCTGTGTGCACAACATTTCAAATGTTCTAGTAATTGCAATGGATATACATATTTTTAAAAAATGTTATTTAGCCTGGTGGAAATTCTTAAACGTCAATGTCCCAAATACTAATAAAAAAAAAAAAAAGCAGACGATCAGGATGTCCACCCCTGTTCCAAGGCCGGTCTTCATTATTTAAACTTCTGTAGGTTGCTTTCTCTTCCGTTCTTCTCTTGGTGTGTTTTCCCGTGTCTGGGAACGAGTCCAGCCAGTCGGACGCCAGAGGAGCTGGACTGGGAGGAGTGAGAGAGTAGGTAGCTTTCCAACATTAGTCCTCCTCCAGGGCTGATTTAGTGGACACTATGCGCTTTCAATTCCTGGGTCCACAACGAATCAAGATCCGGATGGACTGATGCTTTAAGGACATCGCTTAACCAAGTCACTGTGGAAACCTAATTTTGGTCCGATCTTTTCATCAGAGTGCGTGCCTTGTGGTGAACTTATTTGTAGCAAGGGGAACAGAACTTCAGTAAGACATCGCTCGGAACTGTTGATACGTCTTCAAAGAAATCTAGTAGATTTTTATATTTCCCTCCTATAATCCTATAATCGTGTGCGTGAGACATGGTAATGATTGTTCCTTTTTAGAAAACGCTTTCGTTTAGCTGCTTTAAAAACATTTTCTTTTTAAAGGGGAATTAATGTTTCTGGACTCCCAATAATACACTTCTAACAGACGCTGGCTTATATGAGTGTGTTGTAAAAATCCGTGGTAGAAGCCGTTTCAGCTGTTCTGGTATGTTTTGTCCAACAGTTGCAGTACTGCATATCTTCATTCTGTGTGTGCGTTAGTGTGGGTTATTCACAGTGTTGCTATGCAGACAGACTGGAGCCACACGACAGCTTTTCTTGAACCCCACTCTGAGGGTTAGGCCTGGGCTGCTCACAGTGAAAGAAATCTTTGAAGCAAAGGAGAACCTCTGCAATTTCCAGTCCAAGTTGTGTAGAATAGCATATGTTACACAGCTTGGTGTATTAGTGTTGATTTTTCAGGATGCTGTTTTACAGACAGAGAGGAGCCATATAAAACCTGCTGGTAACAGCCATGACAGAGCACATCCTGTTATGCAGCTGAACAGAATGTGTGAGACAACATTTGAATCTTCTGGTTGTAGTTTGCTTTGAACTGTTGACTACTTATATTAAGCATACACCAACATTATCATCCATATTTCTTAAAATAAAGAAGCATATGCTTTAATGAGAAAAATGCACTGAATGCCAAACCTTCTATGGTGAAAGGTGTCTAGAAATTAAATATCTTTTATTTTAATTTAAATGTGCAACTTTATTGTTTTAATGGAATTGTGTCTGAAATTAATTTTACTTTAACTTGTTAGATATACAAATTGTTGCAAAATGAAAAAATCTCTTTTACTGAATAATTATTTGAACAACACAAACAAAGAGTCAGTTGTGATCTCTGTCCCAGGTACGAACAAGAAATTTAAGAGAAAGTCCCGTGAGCCTAAAAGACTTTGTACTGGTGTTGAAACTGAAAACATGAACAGATTCCCAGTGGACATGTCAGGAATAGACTTTGTAGATGACCAAATGGTTAACTTCAGCAAACTGGCTCCTCTCCAGAGACCACTGATGGGGTCACATGATATTATAGCCAATAGCAGTGACAATCTGTCTGCAAGACAAGAAGACAGTACAGCACCAGGCCAGAGCAGTGCCATAGATATGAGAGTTGGCATTAACATACCATCAGTGTCTACTAAAGTGTCCCAGTCACCTGCCTCTCCCCTGTCCTATCATGAAATATCCCACTGGCCAATTTCCATCTCTCAGCCCTTGAACAACAGACTGAAGCTTGGTCTACACTCCACCTTACCTGTGCCAACACCAACCAGTGGCACCATTTCTCCTAGCCACCAGGCATTCTGTTGGGAGTCCTCACTGCCTGGCCAGCCTGCAATAGCACCCAGAGTCTCCGAGTGCTTCGACCATGTAAAAACTCAAGTCTCTGAACAGAAGGTAATTATACCAAATCCACAAAACACAATAGTCTGTAAGAAATGCATACTTTGGTCATGTTTAGATTGCAGTGATGTGCTGCTTATTTTTATACCACTTATTATAATTTTGTAATATTCCTAAGAATATTCTGTTATCTTTTAGACAAAATTATTACTGATTCAAAGAAACATGTTGTCATATGTGAAAATTATTTAATATTATTTAGTGCTTTGCAAAGGCAATAATACCCATTGAATTTTCATGTTTCATCACCTTACCACTCCTTTCTATTTTACTGAAATTTCATCCATCCATCTATCCATTTTCTTGTCCTGAGTGGGGTTGGGAGTTTACTGAAATTTTATGTCATAAAAAATTTAAAAAATAACCAATACAAAGGGCAGAACAAGGTATTCAACTCCAATCCAGGGAGACTTTTAGATATCCCTCTGCTTCAACACACCTGAGTCAAATAATGTCATTAGCATAGACTCTGAAGATCTTGACTGCATACTGAGCAGGTGATTCAGCCATTTGATCTAGTGTTACGTTGGTTTTTGTTTTTACATATAGCAAATCTAAGAGAGGTGACAAAATATTATTGCCTCATATTGCTTTTATTAGTTACCTATTCAGCAACTACTCGACACCTGACTGCAATCTGATTCCAGTATAAATCTAGCTGTTTTGTTATGCTTTCAGAAGTTTTAAGGGGTTCCTTCACAAATAAGTGATACATTGTGTTGGTCTTTTACATAAAATCTCCAACAAACTATGTAGAAATTGTTTTAATTTTTGATGCGCATTTTTGCTGTTTGTATTGTTTGCAACCTACAGAGTTTTAGTTTTCTGGTATGGAAACCCTGACACTAAAATTATCATGAAGTTGTTTTAAAAACAGACTTCTGACCTGAGTGAAAGTTCTGCCCTTGTCTATATCACCCTTTTTGATCATCTGTCCTTAGGAATCTCCAAGGAAGAAGGTTGGAGTTGATGCTGATACACGGGCACGTCTTCCAGAGGTCAAAGCTATACAACAAACTAGAAGGCTACTGGCCAATGCCAGGGAGAGGACTCGTGTTCACACCATCAGTGCTGCATTTGAAGCACTAAGAAAACAGGTTTTACTCTTTTTTATATGTATATATATATATTTAATTCAAAAAGTTGTACAAATTATACCTATATCTCATTTGTAACTGTATGGAAGCAGGTGTACATTTGATATTAATATAAAATAAGAAATATATTTATCTGGTTTTAAAGTGCATACACAAATATGGAAACAAATATGGAAGCTGTATAAGATTTGATACATCTAAGAATTACATTGAGCAGCAAAATTGAATGAAGGTCTGAAGGTATTTAACAACAAATTTGCTTTTAAATACAACAATGCACACAATACATTTTGATAAAGATTACTACACGGAGGTAAGGTCGACTTAAATTATTTCTGTTGCTATCCAAGCAATAAAGAATTAAAACTTTGTGTACAGGCAACAAGTGATACCAGGACCAGACTCAGGTTGGTCCTCTGCCACTGTTGGCTGAAACTTGAGGGGCTAAAAAAAAATATGAATACATTTAACCACTTAACTGGCAGTGTCCTATCCATGGGACAAATCTATTTTGTCTGAATTCTCTGCCTTTTTCTCCTCTTTAAACTCTGCCTGTGTCCATTATGAAGCTTTTATATGGCAGGCTAGAGCCCCCCCTTTTGATAGACTCATTATTCAACCAATAATGCTATGAAATGGCTTTCCCCGAGTCAATACTATCCAGAGAGTGACTTTAGCTCATTTTGACATGCCTGTGTTCTTCCTGGAATATTTCTGACTGGTCAACTCAGAGACTAAATCTAAAGCCAAAGATGTGTATCCAACACGTGTCCTGTCATAAGGATATAAGACATTTTAAGGTTTGTTTTGACATAAATCCATCCGCTGCATGCGTAATCACTCATAATGTGTGCGCCTTTGCTGCATCAAAGTCAGGCTCTGTGCGCCCTCATGCGCAACGGTGTTTACAGGACTTTTTCTCACCAACAGAGAGATACGTTGTCAGAACTTGTCGAAACTTGATGCATTTCTTCAACAGAACTTCACAACTCACAGAAGTGGATTATTATGGTCGTAACAGTGCTGACAAGTTTTGGATTTGAGAATACAGGAAGCTTTTAGTCACTGCTGCTACAGTCAGAGCGAGGTAGGTAGAGCTACCTCGCTCTGCCCATGGTTGCAGGAATTGGGGGGGGCAGGGAGTGGGGTGTTAGCGTAATGTCAGAGCTAGCATAGGGGGTGTGCATGGGTAGGAGGAACGGGGGGGTTAGTGTACCGTGCAGGGTAGGGTGCACCCTACTCTAGCTGCACAGCACTCTAGCTGTGCACCCCCTGCACAGCTAGAGTGCAGGGGGTGGGGGCGAAGTAGAAGGAGAGGGGGGGGGGTTAGCGTACCATTAGAGAGGGGGTGTAATATATCGCAAGGGGGGGAGGAGGTCTGACTGTACATTAACCACCTCTCCTTCGGTCCCTGCCCGGTCTGACGGTGGCGGCAACCTGCTAAAAGTTTCTCATATTCTCAAATCCAAAATTTGACAGATATATTTTATTTATATAATTAGAAGTAATTTCCACTATCAGAAATCTTGTGTCTACCTCAGGATTCCTCTGGTCATTATCTTTCATTAGAGCCCTCATTGATGACTGTATATTGAAGCACTGAGGAGTTAGTCATTTGAAATTTGTATATCAGATGTTGTTCAATTGCCATTTGAAGACTCTAAACATAGACTCCAAATGGCACACTTGAACAATACCTGCACGTCCTCATAAATAAACATGTCCAAAATGACATTTCTTTTTGTGCTATTTTGATCAGTCTTGATACCCACAAGCAGAATACTATATTCTATAGATTTATGTATTTTCCAGTCCATACATTCAACACTCACTGTGCATTTACAAGAAATACAAATAAAAAATCTGGGTTAAACAGAATTTTTCAATTTCTTTTGTGTTACAAGCGTCATAGCTACAAACTACATGCAGTTAAAGTATTTTTCACTATAATAAAATATATAGCTTTCATCCTCTTAAAGACTGTGACAATCTGGTGACCTGTCCAGGGTGTACCCCGCCTCTCACCCGGAACGTTAGCTGGAGATAGCCACTAGCACCTCCCGACTCCACAAGGGACAAGGGTGTAAGAAACTGGATGGATGGATCTTCATAAAGAGACCAAGCTTTTGCATGTACTCCAAATTGTTCCAAGTAAAACAGCTGATCGAATTTGGGTATATTTTCAGGCGTTTTTGGTGATTTTGGTACTGCCGGTGAAGGGGTTAAATAAATAATACACTTGAAATGTTTTTGTGTTTTTGTCTGATTACAGATGCAGAGGTTTTATGCATCTTTAGTTTTTCTTAGAAGAACCTAAAAATATATATATATTTTATTATAGGGATTTGAGGTATGTTTATTGTCTTCTGCTTACAGAGCTTACTTAATAACTTTTGTCTCTGGTTTTCTGTAGGTGCCATGCTACTCCTATGGACAGAAACTTTCAAAGCTTGCTATATTACGTATTGCTTGCAACTACATTCTGTCTTTGGCTCACTTAGCTGAGCTTGACTACAGTCCAGATCACAGCAGTGTGAGCTTCTCTCAGTGTGTGGAACAGTGTACCAGGACCCTACAGGCTGAAGGGAGGAGCAAAAAAAGGAAGGTGAGGCAGCTCTCATTTCCACCAAACCATCCATCATTAAAAAAGATCATATAATTAAACAATTTATTTTCATCTTGTCATGTTGTGGTGTGGTGGTGGATCCAAAGGCAGCAGGCAGTAGACGTAGAAATAACGTCATTAAAGCCCGTTTTAATGAAGAAAATAAACCAACTAAAATCCAAAAATTCAAGGGTACAAGTAAATCGGAGTACCAAAAACAAAACAAACTGGAAACTTGAGGGAACAACAAGTAATCCAGGGAGGGAAGCATGGGTAGTGTTAATCAGGGTGACGAGACGGACGGGCAAATTGTGAGGAATAGAGGAGCTTAAATACTGGGAGGTAGTAAATGCAACAATGGCCTTGCTAAATGAGAAGAGTGATTGGAGGTGTGAGTAATCTGGCTGAGGGGCAGGGAAAAGATGGCACCGGGAAACTAAGGAGATCTCCTGGGAACACAAAAGGGAGGAAACGGAACTGAAAAATATTACTAATACAAAAGACACGAAGGGTACAAAAAACCTGATGAACTAGGGGAGAACATAGATCTGAGGGAAACCAACTGAACCTAAAAAATACATGGACTTAAGAAATAACGTAACTAGAATTACAAAAGGAAGATATACATAGACCTGGACATGGAAGAATAACTGAACATTACTAGAAACACTGCAGGGAGGCTGGTATAAGAAATAATTAGAAGGATCAAATAGATTCAAACTATAGTCATAAAAGAAGCCTTGACATGGACTCAGACAAACAAGGACAGAACCTAAGGTAACTAAAAAATAAACTTAGAAACACTATAAAGGACTGAAAAATAAAGGAAGGCAATAAAACAATTCTTATTTCACTAAATAACTTCAATAGTAATAATATCAAAAGGACCATGAAGGGCTAAACTAAAGTGAACTAAAACATGAGGCTAAATAAAATGAGAATCAAAACCAACCCAAAAACTCAGAGTCCTGACACATCTCTGAATTACCAGATTTTTACTATTGTCTTTTCGTGGATATGTAAAGACATTTTGTTTGTTTTGAAGTTTATTTGGACTTCAGTTTCGGTCAAGAAGTCCATTAACTTGAGCTCATCTCAGGATCTGCAAGCCCTCCTCCATCTGAAGAGCCACAGTGATCAGGCACAGAGATCTGGATAGAATAAGAGTAGAGTAAAAACTAGCGATCAGGCCCAAAGCCTGGGAGTAGTGATGGACTCTGACCTGAACCTTCAGAGCCACATAAAGACAGTAACAAAATCGGCCTTCCATCACCTGAAGAACATCTCCAGGATTAGAGGACTAATATCTCAGCCAGATCTAGAGAAACTCATTCATGCGTTTATCTTTAGTCGCATTGATTATTGTAACAGCGTCTTCACAGGCCTGTCCAACAAATTAATCAAACAGCTGCAGTTGATCCAGAACGCTGCTGCTCGCGTTCTCACTAGAACCAGGAAGACAGAGACATAACACCAGTTTTAAAGTCCCTCCACTGGCTCCCTGTAGCTCAAAGAATAGATTTTAAAATACTGTTGTTAGTTTACAAATCACTGAACGGTTTAGCACCACAATACATTAAAGATCTGCTGTTGTTGTATCAACCTGCCAGACCTCTCAGGTCTTCTGGTTCTGGTCTGCTCTGCATCCCCAGAACCAGAACCAAAAGAGGAGAAGCAGCTTTCAGCATCTATGGACCAAAAATTTGAAACAAACTTCCATAAAACTTTAAAACAGCTGAAACACTGACTTCCTTTAAATCTCAACTAAAAACACACCTGTTTAGAATTGTATTTGACACGTAATCAATTTCAAATGTAATGATTATTGGCTGAAAGTGCTGCAATTGTACCAACATAATAAAAGTGTTTTATTTGCATTGTTATGGCACTTGACTTAATGTAGTTTTTGATTATTGATTCTATGTTTCATGACTTTGTGTTTTTGTGTTTATTATGTAAAGCATTTTGAAATGCCTTACTGCTGAAATGTGCTATACAAATAACATTTGATTGACTGATTGATGAGAGCTAATTTGGGAAAAATCTATTTCTTCTGCCGTCTTCCAGTGCTATCTAGAAACAACCAATCAGAGGCAGGACAGTTTTAGTGCTGTCAATCACAATCTCATGTGGCTGCTCATCCCTATGTTGTAGCTAGTGCAGCCTGTTGTGAATGCCCAGTTTAGTAAGCATAGCTACCAATGATGGCAGATAAACAATTTTCCTGTAATTATAAGTTGTTTCTCCACCATTAGCACATTTAGTAGTGAGTGAATGAAGTTGACTGACAGCACTAAGACCCTCCTGCTTCTGATTGGTTGTTTTGGCCGCAACGTTGCCTTACTTTAGCTAGCAATAGTAATTCAGGGAGCAGGTGGAGGAGATTGATTGTTTTCACAGATTATCTGTCTCATAACAAACTGTCACAACATGGTTGACGGCTTTGATAAATATGAAGAAAACATATTTTTTATTAAATTATATATTGCAGCTTCAATGAAATGCAACTATATGGCAGTTTTTGAGAAATCTAGATTGCTTCATCCATATTTTGCACGTTGCTTTTGATTGTTGCTCATGGCAAGAGACATTTCAGTAATCTAAAACTAAGAGAAAAAAATGTAAGCAACCTACTTGCAAACTGTATGGAGACTGTTGCATGTAAAATTCATGAGCAGTAAATATTGTGCTAGTATCAGTATTGAATCAAAGAAAGCAAGGCAGTTGCAAGCCTTTGCAACTGTGACATTTTTTATGGGTCAAATACACACAAAAGAAATTGTGACAGAAGCTGCGTGGGGCCCAATCTAATTTTTTGTCAGGGTGCCCAAGATTCCTGGCGGCGCCCCTGATCAGGCTACCAGTATTCATAAGGATGAACTATATAAGGTACTACTGAAAATATTTTACAGGTGGAAAAAAAATATTTTGTATATTCAATATAGTCACATTTTTCAAGAGTGCATTGTCATTATCACAGAATTGTACAAACTGTACAAAGTGGCAAAGAAGAATAATAAGACATAAAGTAACTAAAAGTGTACTTCATTAGAAATGTTAATAGACCAAATGTGTAATTGTAGCATACTAATCACACTTCTAACAGATAAAATATGTAATACCAATATTCTTAAAATACATTCTATGTATATTTTAAATGTAATTCAATCACAAAAATAGTACCCTCAAAATATACTAATCAAGCACGTTTATATTACATAAAAAGCAATATACTTAAAGTATTACTAAGTGTAACTTAAGTTGTTCAAAAAAGTAAGTGAAAATACACTTAGTACACTTTAAATTGTGTTTTACTACTATTTAAATACTATTAAAATACACTAAGCACAAAATTAGTTGTTCCAAAATGTCCCACTTTAAGATAACTAATCCTAAGTGAACTTGAAATATACTCATGATTAGTCTGAGTTAAAGTATTCTTAAGTATATTAAAATTTAACACACCTAGTATATTTATTTTTCAGCAGGGCAGTGATCCTGGGCAGGGTCGACCCAAGTCTCCTAAGCGAAATTTGGTTTTGGGGCCCTTTAGTTCTGCTAACAACGTGGACTGACTGCGTCAGCACTACGATCATTACATCATTCACACACCTGCTATAAACTTATTACATCTCTGGCACTACTGTTTACATTATATACATGTATAATATAGGACACATTTATTGGCCAACTGATTTACTAATTTTGGGGGATTGTGATCTGCTGATGCTTACACGTGAAGCCCGTCTTATCCCCGAATCTTATCTTTGTCAGCCTCTGTCCTCTTCTGCACTACAGTTAGAGATGTGACTGACAGACCGGCCCACCAGGTCAGGTCTGCATATTTGCAGTTAACAACATTCATTGATGAACTTTTAATGTTCATCAATGAACATTAAACACTTGAGGGTCACTATAAATTTAACTTGGTGTGAGTCACTTTGGTGAATCTCCACTAAAAATGTCTGGGTTGCATTTGTTGAACACTTGAACAATGGAAACGTCAAGGCATCTGCTTATTAAATTTTCTTTACATTTGTAAATTTTCTTTACATTTGTTTTTGGATTTTTCATTACCTCTTTACTGTTAACAAAATTGTGGAGAAAAATAAACATCTTTTGAGTCAAAACATCATGCAGCCCACATCTGTGTGAGTCTCAGGGGGCGGGCACACCCAGGCTTAAATCTTATTGGTCAGTTTATATTGTTTATTTGGCGGCTTGGCACTCCCTCCCGTAGTTCTCCTCCTGTCGTTTGGATCCCACCTGAGCTTTGTACCACATGCGCAAATCTGGTGGGGTCATTGGTTTGTGAGCTTTTTTGTGTTTTTGAGAACTGAAGAGCTGACAGGTCACCTGGTTGGACAACCATCTGCCGCTCTCTTCCTGAACACTGTGCTAAGGTTGTGGGCTAAACACTTAAATCGAGTCAAAAATGTTTGCGAAAGAGTAGAAATTAAGCAAACTTTGTTACTTCACTTTCTCCTCCTCTGGTTGTCTCAGACAACCACAAAAAAAGCTGTTTTAGTGGGCAATGCGCATACGTGTGTGTGGCCTGTAGTAAGTGTGGCTTATGTTTGTGATGGTTTTGTGTGACATGCATGTGATGCATGCTGGAGATGTGGCTGTGCTCTTGCAGTTAATGTGTAGTGATTGCGCACCTTCTTATAATATTCTTGCAGGCGTACGTAGCCTGCAATGATCCAATTCAGATTTTTCTTTGCCTTAATGTGACCAAGTATCTGATCTTTTCATGACAGTCTGAACAACACAAAATAGAGTTTTTCCTAATGCGATCCAGGTCACTTGGATATTTAATCTGCATCTGATCTTTTCAAATGTGACTTGAGTCTGTATGGCAAGTCGTATTCATCTGACGTTAAAATTGTTGATACTTAACAAACATTCTGCGTCCTGATGTGCACAAGCGGGAAGAAAAGCAACAACCATGGTGGACTATAATGAGGATTGAGTTGTTAATAGGCTACCTCTGGCCGGACAACAACTTTAAAATCATAAGTTTTTTTTTTTCATATATACTTTATTTAGAACATAAGTTTACAAACAAACAAGGCAAAAGTATTAAATTTGCATAGATTCTTAAATGACTTTTCAATTTGTGGAATCTCGTTTTGGATTTTCTCAAAGAGACAATTTGAGTCTTCTATTGAAAAGTGGGTGGAGTATAAATTAGAAAAGAAATTAAAATTTTCTTTTTCTACCATCTTACTGTCATTGCATTCCTCACCATTTCTCAATGAAGTTGTTATAGCGTTCCTTTATCTATCTTTTTCCAAGCAACTGAAGTATGAAGACTGTTTTCTCCAGCTTCCATCCATTTTGCCCTCAACCTGATGTAAGCACCCTGTCCCCATTTGAAAAGCATCTAATTTAGCTTGTAGTTCAATTAATGTGGAATTATTTGAATCAGTAGTTACAAATTTGATTAATTTCTCTGAATAAATCACACTCATACTGTTTTCCCATCTTCCTAAGTTCTTTGCTGAAATATATAGTATCCAATAATATTTTGTATTTCAAAAATTCCCTTATGTTTATATAATCTATAATCGAGTAATCAGCTTCAACTTCTTTTATATATTTTTTTAAAATCCTAGTACAATAATTCTCATTGTCTAATAAACTGTCATTAATTTCCAATAGCTTTTATGTCTATTTGTCTTCATACTTGCTTTAGAGATCACTAATTTCACCCACACCTAAAAGCAGCATGGCTTATTCCCCCCCAACATCAGTTTTGAACAGTAAAAAGTAGGAATAATTTTCACAATAAAATCAGAGCAACTGTTTTACAAAACCGTTTGATAGATTTACTCTTTAATGTGTTTATTTAGAAAAAAAACAAAAAACAAAAAACATAGTGGTTATGTTACAAGAGTTCGGGTTAAATTGTCATCATTAAAGCCATAAACATTAATTATTATGAGCACTAAATGATCGATTTTGGTCACCACTGTTAGCCAGTGTCCATTAATGTCACTTTTGTGTGTCAGAATTTCCCCAGGAAAATTATTGAAACAAATTGTAATACCACCAGTTCTGCTTGTGCCATTACTGAATAAAATTCAGCCATGTCACCCCACTGGTTATCCCAAAAAGGTTCATCTGTACTTGAGGAGTGAGTCTCTTGAAATAAAAACCAGTTTGACTTCTGTCCTTTCAAAAACAAAAATAATGCTTTTCTTTTAACTATATGTTTTAAACCTCTAACATTGAGTGAATCAAATGAAATTTTCTTATTTGACATTATAAACAAAAAAGAGACTTGAATAGAAAAGAAAAAGAAAACTGTCCTCCTCCAGCCTTTTCGCAAATTCAGAAATGATGTGCTTCAGAGACTGTATGACTCTGAAGCACAGAGTCATACAGTCCTGCCATCTTCATCTGCCATCTTCATCTTTCTCCTCCTTCAAGCCTTTTATGCAAAGGCTCTATCTCATTCTGTACCTTTTTTGTTCTCTTTGCCTCTTTTTAAGATCAGCATGCTTCTCGTAATTTTTCACTTTGCTTTTCCAAATCAAAGTGATCTTGGCTCTTTAACCTTGGCATTCTTTACCTTTGTTAGCATTAAAATCCACTGCCTTGGCTAGAATAGCAAGCATAACACTGCTGTGTGTCACCTGTAGTTCAATATTGCCGGCGTTCTCTCCTAGCATCAAAATATCTTTCATTATATCTCTGAGAGATATTTCCTCCACTTCTTTCTCTTCAATTGACCTGGGTCGCATTTCTCCAGGTATCTTGCTTGGCGTCTCTTTTATTTTAAGTGGAGATGTCCATGTCGTAGCTGTGGTCTGACTTAGAAGTTGCTTCTTTCTTTTTTGAGTCAGTTCTAGGCTTGAGTGACGATGTTCTGTGAAGCCATTTCAATAATTTTAGTGGAGAGTTAACTTAAAAGAGTAGATTCTAGGACTTGTACTGCAAGCTCTAGAAAACATGGACGCTCAACTCGCCATCTTTAAAAACCGACTGTCTCTTCAAAATTATAAGATACCCTCTGCCATTAACATCCACATTTACTTCAGCAAACACTTTTTTTTTTTTTATGGTGGTGTGCAAAACGCGGAGTCCACTTTTTGTGACGTTATTGCGCCCTGCACTGCAGGATACTTTCAGGTTCATGTCGCATATATTTCGAAGTGTGAAAGACCATGCCAAAAACATCTGATTTCATAAAAAAATCTGATTTGGGTCAGCATAAATCTGCAATGTGAACATAGCCTTAGCTGCATTTATGACTGAGATGATTGTATCTCCATTATGACTGCAAAAACTTACTTTTCTGATTAAATTTTGCAACTTAAGGGTTGCATAGTTGCAACTGTTTTGCCTGTTGATAACTTTTCACTGCTTCAGCTTACCTGAAAATAAAATAACAGACATTCATAAGTTATGTACTTATGAATGAGTATGATGTTCTTCAAACCGATGGCTGCTATTGTCTACTAAAACACCATAAGTGTTCTCCAACACCCAGGGCTGGTCTCAACACCTGTGTGAACTGATCCCAACTCATCCATTTAAATACACAGCCTAACATGAACAATGAGACACTGTGCTTTTTAATTTCAAAACAACATTTATCTAGAAAGAGGACGAGATATTTTAAAAGAGGGGAGAGGTCACTTGATCTAAAATGCCCAGTAACTGGTCAACTACGTATTACACAAATGTGGTAGAAAATCTTCTGACAACTCTTAAAAGTTCATGGGCAAATTTTTAATTTGTACTGTTTTGTATTTTTTTATTTTAGGAGTGATGATCTTGGAGGCGAGTTGAAGAAAAAGCATTCTTCAACTCGAGGAAGAAGTGGATGAAAAGTTTGACTTATAAATTGTCTGTTTACACCCAATTGTGAAACTGAGTCTGTGTCAGATAGTTCAAGATGCAAAGTTAACCATGGAAAGTACCAATAGAATCAAACAGCTACAGCACAGGTGTCAAACTCCAGTCCTCAAGGGGCACTCTCCTGCAGTTTTTAGATGTGCCACAGGTACAAAACACTGGAATGAAATGTCTCAATTACCTCCTCCTTGTGTAGATCAGTTCTCCAGGGCCTTAATGACCTGATTATTCTATCCAGGTGTGGTGCAGCAGAGGCACATCTAAAGGCTGCAGGACTCTGGTCTTTGAGGACTGGAGTTTGACACCCCTGAGCTACAATATTGGTAATGATTATTGTAGATTTTGATTATTGTAAGATATCAATTTGGCTTTTTTCCAAATGAGAAATTTAAACTTCTGACCAGCACATTAATGTACACAATAAAAATGTATTCACCCACTTGGAGATTTCGTCATGAAATTGCTAATTTTCCTCAATTTTTAGAAAGTTGATTTGAATTTGGATATTACCAAGCTTGATAATTGTGAAACCTGCACCATCAGGAAATCAGTCAAATAAAATGTCTGGCATATTTTCAGGCATGTGATCTAGTACACCAACGCATATTAAAAGATCAGGTGCTTTTCCACTAGACCTTCTCTAACCAGTCCACCCCAGCAACATTAATTTTCCATTGGGAGATTCGGTGCTGTTCTGCCTGGCTGTTCTCAGATTTTTATACCTACTTCAGGGGTAGTACCAGGTGCACTGAACCAGGTACGCCACCAGAACGATTTGATTGACAGCTTCCAGCATCTGTTGATTGGCTCGTAATTTATGTCACTGAAATCTCCAAAATATGTAATATTATAATTTAGCTGTGGAGAGCTGCTCAGAAGAGCATATCTATGAGACTAATCCCCAGCAGCGGCAGAAACATATCCGGTAAGTTTTGCAGTGGAATGACTGTGATTTAGCAGCGCTGTAAGCAGCTGTTATCTCTGAAGAACAACCGCAGTTTTGGGACGACAGAAAGAAACAGAGTCAAACATTTCTGAAAAGAAGAGTGGGCTGAAATTCCTCTAAAGCTGTTTAAGAGTCACTGCCAGCAATCATAAATCCTTGATAGCAGCATAACGAGTCAGTTTTAAGAATGCACAATATTAGCTTTTTGGTCATGATGCGATAAGCCAATATTCCAAAACTCGTTTGGCCTAAAGCCGATAGCCTATACCAATACCGATATTACTTCCTACACCTACTTACTGAAACTATATGGCTTTCTTACAGTGGAAAAGTGAAAGCTGCATTCTCTTTCTCAATTTAGTGTGCTACCAAATGCAAATGCTAAAAAGGAGGTTGAAAAATGATTTAAATCTTTCCACTTGCATTATGAATAAAGTCAAATTCATTCATAATATTTTCTGTCTAAGACATTTAACATTCAAACAATGCAAATTTGACATTGCAGTATGCTGTAGACTCTTTTTTAAAATGAGAATAATGTTTGTAAAAGATCCCATGTCGTCAAAACACAAAACAAAGTCCTGGAAAGTATTTCCCCGTTTTCATCCAAAGTCTCGATCCAAAATGAAAAATCCGAGGAAAAAAAAATTCTAAAAAGATGAGAAAAAAAGAGTAGTACCACCAAAAGTCCCCCCAAAGAAAAGTAAAGTCCAGAACTCACAGGGAGCGTCTTTCTTTCCCCTCGGTGTTCTCTCTCACCGGGCGGCATTTCCTGGATGCAAATTACGATCCAGTTCCTAAAACGCACAACCTGAGGCGCTGGGGCAAACTTTGATCGCCGTTTTATGACTTTTATTTTTATCTTTTTTTTTTTGCTACTTGTTTTAAACATTCAATCAAGTTAATTCTCCGGCTGCACAGATCTGACGGTGTGCGTCCTCCTCCGGTTGCGCCGACGCTCACACCCCTTTTTATTTTCCAATTTCAACTACACCTAAAACCAGCATGATGCTGCCCAAAAATCAGTTTAGAACAGTGGAAACTTGTAATAATTTTAACAATCACGTAACAGCAACTGTTCTACAAAGCAGTTTGATACATTTACTCTTTAATGTATTCAGAAAAAAATACAAACTAACATAGCGGTTATGTTATCGGTTTAGTTGATTTATTAGGCTTTTGGGACAGTTTGACTGAAACAATATTTTGCGTGTAACATTTGTGTTATGTTTCGTTTATACTACTACGCTGATTATTATATGTCTATTGTGTCAGACCACCTACTTCACAAATTTCTACATAATAGATGCATCTGGAATAAACCATTCAAGGTGGAATGTGTTATTCTTTAACTTAAACTTGTCCCTTTGTCGTGCTGCTCTAAATCAGAAATTCACATATAAAAACAACGCATTTTATATTGAATTGCTGATGTCTGATATAAAATTTTACAGTTAATATCAGCCAATACCAAAACCATGCCGATAATATCATGCATTACTAACCAGTTTGTAGGGTTAGGGCGAAATGTTTCATTTCATACAGTGAAATGTATGTTTTGTTTGTCCTTTGAAACTGTTAAAACTATGGTTTTGATAGTTTCTTTTACCCATAAAAAACTACATTTGAAACCCATAAAATAAAACATATTGATCTGAAACATTTAAATGTGACAAAAATGCAAAAAGAACTCATCTGTTTTCACCTTACATAAAAAGAGAATTACAGACAACGTTAATTTTAATCAATTCTTCTGCAGGAGAAGACTCAGAAGAGCTACTTCTTCCAGCAGCTCTCTCATGTGTTCTGCCCTCTGTCTTCAGAAATGGTCTTTTATTGAAGGAAAGAAAGGGGGGCTCTCCTGAAAAGGAATGGGGGAAGCACAGGATGCAACCCAGTTTTACGACTGAGAAGTTTCTCAGAAGTTGTCCTAAGACCAGCTGCAAAAACATGCTGGAGGTTAAAGAAAGGTTACACACTTTAGCAAATTCCTTCTTGCTAAAGGAAAAACTAAACTAACCTTTATAGGAAGAACAAACTGGTAACTACTTATGTAAGAATAGGAAAAAATTATTATTCTAACAGTTTTCAGCGACAAATAATGGTATTAACATGGTACTGTGATAGCCATGTCGTTATTTACATTTGTTTGGGCACTACATTGATGTACTATTCTGCTCTTCTATATACAGGGGTTGGACAATGAAACTGAATCACCTGGTTTTAGATCACAATAACTTATTAGTATGGTGTAGGGTCTCCTTTTGCAGCCAATACAGCGTCAATTCGTCTTGGACAAGTATGGGGCCAAGGGAATGCTATGATATGGCAGCCCAAACCATCACTGATCCACCCCCATGCTTCACTCTGGGCATGCAACAGTCTGGGTGGTACGCATCTTTGGGGCTTCTTCACACCGTAACTCTCCCGGATGTGGGGAAAACAGTAAAGGTGGACTCATCAGAGAACAATACATGTTTCACATTGTCCACAGCCCAAGATTTTCGCTCCTTGCACCATTGAAACCGACGTTTGGCACTGGCACGAGTGACCAAAGGTTTGGCTATAGCAGCCCGGCCGTGTATATTGACCCTGTGGAGCTCCCGACGGACAGTTTTGGTGGAAACAGGAGAGTTGAGGTGCACATTTAATCCTGCCGTGATTTGGGCACCGTGGTTTTATGTTTTTTGGATACAATCTGGGTTAGCACCCGAACATCCCTTTCAGACAGCTTCCTCTTGCATCCACAGTTAATCCTGTTGGATGTGGTTCGTCCTTCTTGGAGGTATGCTGACATTACCCTGGATACCGTGGCTCTTGATACATCACAAAGACTTGCTGTCTTGGTCACAGATGCGCCAGCAAGACGTGCACCAACAATTTGTCCTCTTTTGAACTCTGGTATGTCACCCATAATGTTGTGTCCATTGCAATATTTTGAGCAAAAACTGTGCTCTTACCCTGCTAATTGGACCTTCACACTCTGCTCTTACTGGTGCAATGTGCAATTAATCACACCCATATTTTTTATTCTATATAATGTATGAAATATTTCTAATAAAATGTTCATCCTACTATCCGATTGCTTATTTTTAATACTTAATAATGCAGAGCTTGAATCTGAACAGATTATTGTTTTTAATGGTTTTATCTCTTCTACCCATTGTAAAGACAATAATATTGCCATCATTTCTCCTATGTACACTGATAATTCGTCTGTAATTCGTTTTCCTATTTTTATATTGAATTCTGGTACTACAAACGCTATACCTACTTTTCCAGTTATTTTTGATGCATCTGTATAGATTTGAGTATAATGATAATAGTTGTTTAAATGTACCTGTACTGAACTACTATCAATGATGAAAGATTTATCCTGTTTCTTTTCCATTATTGTCATATCTACTGTTGCTTCTGGTAGAATCCATGGTGGTATTACTGATGTTATTGTTGTATGACTAATTTCCAGACTACTCATGTTAAATTCTTTTATTTTGTTTTCAATTGTCCATTCAAGACTCCCCATTTCTTTCGTTTCTTTTTCCCAACATGGTTTTAAAATTTCCCTAGCTGGATGATCTAAATTATTGCTTTGCAAATTTAACCAATAATTTATTTTCAATCTTATTCTTCTTAATTCTAATGGCATTTCTCCCATCTCTACTTCCATTGCTGCTCTTGGTGTGGTTTTTTAAATGCTCCAGAACATAATCTTAATGCCTGATGTTGTACTACATCTAATTTAACCAAATGTACTTTCGCTGCCGGACCGTAAACAATACAACCAAAATCTATGTTAGCTCTTATCATACCTGTATAAAACTGTGTCAAAGATTGCCTATCTGCTCCCCAGTCACTGCCAGCCAAGCATCTCAAAATATTTAAGATTTTCTTACATTTATCGACAACTTTTTGAATATGTACATTCCATTTTAGTTTATCACCAAACCATAATCCTAAAAATTTTATACACTTGCTCTAATTCTTGATTATATCATTTTAATTTTACTTCCTTGTTTATTTTTTTCCGAGTAAATATCATTACTTTTGTTTTTTCAACTGAAAACTTAAATCCCCATTGCCATGCCCATCTCTCTATTTAATTAATAACATCTTGTAATTTTTTAACAATGAAACCTAAATTTTTCCCTCCTTTCCAAACCGCTCCATCATCCGCAAAGAGTGAACATCCCATTTCTTTATCAATACCTTTAAAAATATCATTTATCATAATAGAGAACAATAACGGACTTATTATACTCCCTTGTGGTGTTCCATTTTCTACTCTATATACTCCTGATGTTACTTCACCGATTCTAACTTAAATTTTTCTATTTATCAAAAAGTCTTTAATCCATTGAAATATCTTTTCTTTGATGCCCAACATATATAATTTCATTAATAATCCCTCTACCCACATCATATCATACGCTTTTTCTATATCAAAAAATATTGCCACCACATTTTCTTTATGTACTTGTGCCTTTCTAATTTCATGCTCTAAACATAATGTTGGATCATTAGTACTCCTCCCTTTTTGAAATCCACTTTGATATTTAAATAATATACTAGTCTATTGTTAATCATTTTTTCCATTATTTTACACAAATTTGATGTTAAAGCTATTGGCCTATAATTTTCTGGTATTGATTTATCTTTCCCTGGTTTAGCTATTGGTACTATAATTGATTCTTTCCATTTCATTGGTAATTTCCCCTCCTCCCAAATTTTATTATATAATTTCAATATGATCTCTTTAGATTTTTCACTGAGCTGACTTATCATTCTGTACCATATTTTATCTTTACCTGGTGCTGTATTTTTAAGTTTTGTAAATGTAGAGTTCAATTCAGCTTTTGTAAATTCAACATTTAACAAGTTATTTGTTTCTTCTTCATTCTGCAACCATCTTTATATTTGAGTTTTGTATTTTCTCTTCCTTTTCTTCCCTCCTCACTAATATTATTTGAACTGTGAATTTTACTGAATGTTCTTGCCAATATTTCACTTTATCTTCATCTTTAATTATATTTACTTTATCTCTTTTAATATAGGATATTCAAATTCTCTTTTATGCCATTCATTCTCCAAATTTTTTTATTTTTGTTTCCTTCCCTATTGTGCTACAAAAATTTCTCCAATATTCTCTTTTTGCATTCTTAATTATTCTCCTTACCATTGCTTGCTTTCTTTTATAATCAATTAAATTCTCATACTTTGAATTACCTTTTAATACCTTAAATGCTTTTTTCTTACTTTTATTGCTTCTTTACATTCATTTGTCCACCATGGTACTATTTTCTTATAATTTTTACACCCTACTTTCTTCATAGATTTATCTGATGCTTCCAAGATTATCTCACAAATTTTCAAATTTATTTCATCTATATTCATTTCCATATCCACTTTTTCTAATTTTATTTGACTTAAAAATCAAAATTTAATCCAATCTGCTTTATTAAAATCCCATTTTTTTATTGACCTTTATATTTTTATTATTTATATTTAATCCTACTTTTATTGTAATGGGATAATGATCACTACCTATTGTTGAATTTTTATCAATGAACCATTCACAAATACCAGCTAAACCATTTGAGACTATTGTTAAATCAATAACTGATTCCATCCCTGTTCTTACATTAATTCTAGTTCCCCTCCCATCATTAATACATACAAGATTTTTAATTTCTATTAATTCTATTAATTATTTTCCCATTTCTATCATTACATTTACCCCACAATGTACTATTTGCATTAAAATCCCCACACCAAATTACTTTTCCTTCCAAATATTCAGTTAACTCCTCCATTATTTCAATTGATAATTGAAATAATAATTTTTATAATTGATTATAAAAATTTATTATTTTAAGTTCACATACCAGTTTATGCTCAATCCGCCTTTTTCAATTTCGATATGTTATTTGTTTTTCCGCCTTCTTCCTCCAACAGTAACCGCAGTCTGTCCGCTGTCCTCCAAACTTTTCGATTTTGGCGCCTCTTCCCAATTCCTCCGCCAGATCGTGTTTCAGTTTCATTGTCCAACCCTGAAATTTTGGAAAATCTTAAGAATTGTATGTTAGTTAAGTACTTAAAGTGATTGCAAATGTTCATTTCCATAGCTACTTCAATTAGCAGTTTTTAAACATTCCATATTTTTGAGATTATAAATAAATTATAAGTTACATTGATTTAAAAAACATTTTAAAAACAGTTATATTGTTTTTTTAAATCAATATAACTTATAATTATTATTTATTTTTTTTATTGTATCCCATTTTTATTTTATTTTTTTTTAACTGCAGTTACAATTTTACCTTTGGGCAATCAGATTTTAAAGCTTTTGATTTCCACCAAAGCAATTAACTGTTAAATAGTATTATGTTCTGTTTGCAAACGTTAATCTCATTTTACATGTGTACAGTGACAATAAATTTTAATAGATAGATAGAATATACTTTATAGATCCCCAAGTGGAAATTGCTTATTAGTTGATAAGCTACTCCATCCAAGATATTAAAATATCAATATAACCATATGTATTTAAATACATCTCTAAAAAAGACGACTGCACTGAACTCCACTGAAAACCTGATAGTTGTTTTTTCTAAATGGATAAGAACTTGTTTTCTTTGTATTACTTGATGTCTGACAGCACTGCATATTTTTTGTGATTTTGACTATTTCTCATTTTCTGCAAATAAATACTTAAGTTTTTCTTGGAATTTTGTCAGTAATTCATAGGACTACTATGCAGTGGTCTCTTAATTCTTATTAAAGATAGATCTTCATAATAATAGCAGTGTTTTTAAAAAGGTCAGTAAACGTCAAAATTCTTCAAATTGTTTTTAATGAACACAAAGGCTTTGTCACAGCAAAAAAGAGGAAAAAGTGATTGAATATTACCATATTTTATAGAAAGTCAAGAAATACAATGTTCAAAAAATAGCAGTGTTTACATCCTTCTTTACAAATTCAAAAATAAACTTTATAAACAGAAATGCTGGAAGATTCATTTTTCCTGAGAATCATGAACTAATATTTAGTTGCATAACCATGGTTTCTGATAACTGCTTCACATCCGTGGTACATGAAGTCAACCAACTTCTGGCACTGGTCAACAGGTATTGCAGCCCTGGACAACTGTACTATGTTCCACAATACCTTTTGGTATTTCTTGGTTTTGCCTCATGAACAGCATTTTTTATGTCAGCCCACAAGTTTTCTATGGCATTAAGGTCCGAGGATTGTGCTGGCCACTCCTTTACTTAAAATCTGTTTGTCTGGAGACATGATTTTGCTCGCTTCATGGTGTATTTGTTGAAACATCTATTTCAAGGGCGTTTCCTCTTCAGCATACGGCATTATGACTTATTCCAGTATTCTGATGTACTCAAACTGATCCAAATAGGACCAACACCATAGTATGAGAAATATCCCCATATCATAATGCTTGAACCACCAAGCCACTGTGTACCGTGGCTTGAATTCAGAGTTTGCAGGACGTCTGCCAAACTGTCTGGCCCGTAGATCTAAGAAGAACAGTTTTACTTCATCAGTCGACAAAATATTATGCCATTTCTTTTTAGGCCAGTGAATATGTTCTTTGGCAAATTGTAGCCACTTCAGTACATGTCTTTTTTTAACAATGGAACTTTGTGGGGCTTCTTGCTGTAATTGTTGCTTCACATAAACATCATCTAATTGTTGCAGTACTCACAGGCAATCGCAGATCTTCTTTGATCCTCCTGGAGCTGATCATTGGCCTTTGCCATTTTGGTTATTCTCCAATCCATTTCAATAGTTTTTCTTTTTCTTCCTCAACTTTGTGGTTTTTTTCTGCCATTTTAAAGCATTTGATACCATTTTAGCTGAATAGCCTATCATTTTCTACACTTTATAGGTTTTCCCCTCTTTTATTAATTTTTTGATCAAAGAATGCTCTTCTTCTGAACAATGTCTTGAAAGACCCATGTTACTCTGTTTTTCAAGAACAAATGCACATCCAGCTTATGCAGCTGGTGATAAGGGTCACCTGTTTAACATGTTTTTTGTTTTGTTTTACAAAATCAATGACCTCACTAATTGAACTCAGCACTGCTACTTTTTGAACACACCCCTTTCAGTAAATGATTCAGTTTCACAGAATCAGCACCTTGCATATCATGCCTGTTGAGTCTGTTGGTTTTCTATACCTTTACTAAACCTCCTACAGACCTACAGACTTACTTGCAGTGTAAGAGTTGTAATTTAAACAAAAACAGTGATTTATCTTGCTAATGATGTGAGACTGCTATTATTTTGAACCCAATTGTGTGTGTGTGTGTGTGCACATATATGACAGGTTATAAACCAGTCATATAAAAACTATAATACAAAACATATAATACAACACAGCAATTACCTGATGTGAAAAATATGTTATGAATGTTCTTATTTTGTAGGGTATGTGATCTGAGTGTTGTAGATCATGTGAGACAGTAGAATACATTTGTAGTTCATGAGTAAAGCCACATAATAAAGGCAGTGTTCCGTTCGGTGCTGCTATATGGCTTCTTTGCTTGACACAGATGTAGGTTTATCTGAGAATATGTAATTTTAATATTGCGGGTCAGTGGACCATACAAACATCTAGTATGCAGAATTTGGCTCTACATGTAGGGCAAGGAACCTTGCTGGATAACCAAGTCTGAGGTCTTTGTTGGTCCTGGCGACTGGCAAACCATCGACCCAAACAAAATAGGCACCACATGGGTCTGCAGAAACACTGCTGGCACTCTGATTCATTGTCTATTCCTGTAGTCAAGATACAGACAATGGTTGGTTATTACAGACCCAAATATGAACATAGTCTTCCCATTATTTGCACTGAAGAGATACAAGCTTCAATTTAAAAAGTGATTTTTTTTATCTCTTTCTAAGGAAAAAAAAAACATATGTCATTGTTTCTGACATAAGCATAAACAATGTCAGAAACTCACATATGTAAGCTCTTACCTGTTGTTTGGCAAAGTCTAACCAACTTGGTACTTGCTGGAACTTGCATGCAGCCGATACAGGGTTCCACTTCCTGTACATATAGGAAGAGTAAGCAAAATGCATTTGTGTACATTTCTTTGTGGTTGTTGAACAAAATCTCAGAGATTCAGAGTACTACCTGCCCACTGGGGAGTGTGTATCGTTGATTGAGCTCCACCTGAGCTCTGAAGGTTTCCAGAAAGAGTTCACTCATTGTTTGGTGGATCACAACATTGGGAGAAGTTCTGATGGGAGCTCTGAGCTTTACCCTCAAATCAGTATAATCTGTTGAGTTAAGACTAAAAACAAAAAACAAAAAAATAACCAATTAGTCACTAAACAATAAAACAATTATTGAATGAATTGTGTACAAGCACATACACACACCTAATATTGAATGGTCTGACTGTAGGGTTAATGCCCTCCACCCTCAAGCTCAGGATCTCTATGGGAGAAGGTGAATCTGGGCTTAGCTGATGCTGCCTGGAATCTGTCACGGTCACATGACAATCGCTTTGTAAGGCCATGTCAATGTGATATGTGTTCACCTACAAACAGCAAAAGAGAGCCGGCGTTTTTGAATAATTGCTTTTACTAATAGACAAGAGTCAGATGAGCTTAAAATGCAATTAAAATTCCTCTATAAGACAAAGAAAGTAATGCATTTGAAGTAAAACCACCATTAGCATTTGTTGTAGATATAGAAGTTTCAAAAATAATCATGGAGAACCTGATTTGCATTTCGGACGGCTAAATAAGCAAAGAAAAATGAAGCAGATGAACAGACATTGCTGAGGACCGATGAGAGAAACAGAGGAATAACAGAAAAACTAGAACATTTTGGAAGAAATTTAAACGGGTCCTGCCAAAGTGTGCCCATCGGTTGGAACCCAGCGGTCTGATCCTAAAAATTAGCATCAATGCTGAGCTTAGCAATCATGTAAGAAATACCATGTGGAGTATCAATGTTATAATGAACTGAATACTTAAAGTATGCAAACATAAGTGTGTAAGCTAAAATTATCCCAAGGGCTCTCAGTGGCAAGTGGGGTATGAATGGCATGTTGTCTTAGTTTAACGCACTCCATTAACGCACTAAACGTAACTAATAGATAAAAAAAAAAGCTAAATGCTTATTTAAGGGAAAAGCCTAATGCCAATGCACTCCCTTGCAAACCAGCAGCAAGCTGAACCTCACCTGGGATTGCGCAACCCCTCGCTAACTACACTGACTGCCATTCTAAGCAAACATGCTCCTATGTCATCAATAAAGTGGCCAAAAACATTTAATATATGAACTGATTTTCCGTAATTTAGCTTATGTATATGTTGTACAGAGTTTTATGTCACCAACTATGTGTGTAACATGATTCATTGCGCTTAAAAATTATAACAAACTGTGGAGCTATTATCCCCAAAATCCTTTGAATATAGGGGAAGTCCACAAGCAGTGAATTAAATGAATCAACAGCAGATTGACGTTTGATACTCAGTTCTGACAACGATGGATTAATTCAATGTCAGGCCTTAGGAGCCTATACAAGATAGGCCATAGATCACTCTTAACACTTTTTGTCTCTCCCTAAAGGAGTTCGACACCAGAACCTTTGAGGGGTGGTTGGTCAAGGTCTCTCAGTCCTCAATCTCTATTATACCCACAGCATTTTTCCATTTGCCTTTTACTCTCCCAGAATTGTCTACATTGGGATCATTGAGGGCAGAATTGAGCCTCCATTGAATCATGTCTCCCACAATTTTTATACTTCTGCGCTTCCAGTCAGCAAGACCAGTTCAAAGTCCAGGTTGAAAGTTGGGATTCTCATAAGTAAGAGTTATCGAGGATAAACAACTGTCATACTTTTTCCATTTTCCTGAATTCACACCAGATCTTTAATAAAAGAATATTTACCAGCACCACAGCTCTAGCATAAGAGATGTATAACAGACTTTGTAAGCCTTTACAAAAAGGGTTACAAAAAGGCACCCCTACCTAAAGCAGGGTGCCTGCTGTCGGTAGGCACTCTACCTAAAGCAGCAGATTCGCAACTGAGCCACATTGAGTCAATATTTTGTATGCACCATTCCAAAAGAAACCTACACTATGCAGCCTTTAGGTAAACAGGAAATGAGGGTGCAGCTGATCCTCCCTTTTAAACTGTATCTTAATCTGTTATTTTTGTTATGCCAAATCCAAGATAAATTGGAACTATTTAAAGTCGCACTAATCTTCCTTGACAACTTCAATGGCAGCATTTGAAAGCAATACAAAAGGCGGGGGAGAATGTTCATCTCAATCAGATGGATACATCCCAGAAGGGCTCCATCCAAACAGGCAGCTGCATCTTTGGGATGTTGAAAGACTGTTTCCTGTCCATTATGTTTGATCCCGAGTACAGCCATTTGGTTGCATTGCAAACACAATCCCTCTTTCCTTAAGCTGTTGCTTCACCTAGAAAAACTCCTGCTGATTCCTTTCAACAGCAGCAGAAAAATCCTCAAACATCATGATCTGGGCACTTTTGTAGACCAGAGACTGAGCCCTCCTCGCCTCCTGCATAATCCAAAGTTTTTTGGATTAATTAAGTAATTAATGTAGCCATTAATTACTTAATGGCTACATAAATAAATATGATTTATCTATGTGCGACAGACTAGCGACTTGTCCAGGGTGTGCCCCGCCTCTCGCCCAGAACGTCAGCTGAAGATGGGCACCAGCACCTCACGACCTCACTAGGGACAAGGGTGTCAGAAAATGGATAGATGGATGGAATAAATATGATTCAATAATTAATAAATTAAATTATCCAGTCATATTCTCATCAAATTTACAACAAATCCGCCTGTCAACATGTACAACTATTGGCAACCTGACAGGCCGCCGCCCCTAGAATTATGTAACCCTCCACAGAAGAGAGGTTTTTAGGTCAAAAGAATAGTTTGATTAATCTAAAGCACTGTCTGCGTTAGATCAGATAGAATGTTCAAGTAATGTGCCAAATTTTCAGATTAAGTGCATGTATAACATCTAAACGTTTGATAGCCTGTATGAATTAACTTTTTTTCAAGGTAGATTTTGTGGGTGTTACTGGTATGTAGTATTTGTAACTGTTGTATTACAAATACTGTAATACAACTGTTCATCATAACCTGGTCTCCCTTAAAAAGAGATTCTTAATCTTAATTATTCACACCTTATTACCTATGTATGTCTTGCCAAAAAAAGGTTGTCATCAAAATAATACAAATATTTTTTTGGACCGCCTCTAGTTTTGATCACGGCAAGACCTTATATACAAAACCCCACTCAGACAAAAGAATAAAAAATACTCTGAAAAGGGTCATATAAAGGAATGAAACTAACTGTGCTAAAAGTTGAAGACAAAGGAATTTTGACAGACCTTTAGCGAATTCAATTAACTATTAATATGCAAGCTGTCAGAAGCACATTTGTTTGAGGAATAAAGCAGTTTTTTCCTTGCAGAAATTGTTTACCTAGTTTTGAAGAGATCGCTGTTACACTCACCTTCAGTATCCAGCTGTCTGTAACAATAACACGGGCTCCAGGCACTCCTGTCACAACTTTGTCTATTTGTCTGAACTCTCTGTTGATGCTGGCTGCCACCTGGCCAGAAGTGGAATAAGGAAGCTGTGCATGAGCTTTAAGTGTCTTGCTGATGGGATGGTTGTGCCAATTGCAGCAGTACCAGTAAACGACAAGCAGCCAGCTGGTCAATTGAAGGCTCACAGAGAGGAAGAGAAAAACTCTCCAGCTGGCACTAATCTGGTGAAACACAATACAATAGGGCTCAGATTAGATAGAAAACTTCTCAACTTGAATAAATAAACTTAACTTGATGTTTATCTAATTTTGATAGCCACAATAATGGAATGAAAAATAAAAGGAACACACCACCACTGTCAGTTTAGGAGGCCTATATGCACACATTTGAGTGCATGTAGGAGTGAACAGTGCTTAAGTGCTCCTCTTCTGCTCTCTGAAGGCTTGGAAAGGGGGTTAAGCACCTGATATGGTAGTCACTGTTACCTGCAGGTTATATCTGTCAAGTACATCAGGCCCAAATAATTAAAATTTCCTTCGTGTGCCAAATTGTTTGCTTGTGCAGAATTATGCACTAGTGTCACCACTCTATCAACATGTTTACAGTCTGTTTGACTCAGACATTGTATTTATGTGTTAATCTGTGGTACATATAACATCAGTGATCTTCAGCATTTGTATAGTATCTCAGAGAGAAATGTGAGAAAACTGATGAATTGTGCAGACTTTAAATTGGCTCAAAACCATAAATATTGCTGTTGTTTTGACAAGTATGATATGGAGTGAATTTAAATGAAAAAGGAATCATGATGAAGTGTGGCAGTTCTCCATTCTAAAATCTACACCTAGTTTTCCAGTTGGGTGGAATTTTTCAAAATTTGTTAATTTGTGGGGTTAATTCAGGAATTAAACCCACAAATTAAAAATGCAGTTTATATTTTAATATGGATTACTTCAAATCTGTAATTTATGCATTACTGATCTCTCTAACCTTGAATAATGAGCAACATCACAGGTATCCAAGAATCCACAGGACACCCATTTAAGTACATATTTATATATCTTGGAGGCTTAGTGTGCTGACTACTCATTTACCAAAAATATTTCTTGGCCCGATTTAACACTGTTCAGAGCGGAGTGAGATCTCTGACTCAGCCAGGAATCTGATTTTAATTTAATTTAAGTGATCTGAAATGACACAAAACAGATCATGCAAAAAGTTATTAAAAATTTGTCAAATACACCGTACTCTAATGTGTCTGGTGATCTCCATTCACTTGATTGTTGAAAGCTTAGGGTGTCAGTCTGTAACATATTGCTCCACTTGTGTTTCAAAGCAGTTGTGGTTCTGATAATTCTTGCATGACAGGTAGACCAACTGTGAATATTAGAGGATGAATATGATCATCTATTGTGTCTGATTTGAATCCCAAATACTAATTAAAGCAGCACCTACCTGCTGAACATATATCAGGTTCTTTTCTGGGGCAGCAACACACATTCCCATGAAGTAACCTGGGGAGAATAACAGCGTGGGTATCCTTTCCATAAAATATCTAATATTCCAGTTAATATTATATAATATTTACTGGGAAAATATTAAATATATGTAGTTAAAAATAATAAACAATATATTTGTTATCTAAATATGCAATCATAATATATACTGGGAAGAATACCCATGCTATATGCATGAAAGCATACCAGTTCTATGTGATTTAGATTTTTAATTAACAAGATTACCGGATAAACGTTCTGTAATCTGAAAGTTTGTGCCCAAGAGTCAGCTAACAGCTAACCTAGAGGAAGAGCACTGTGGATCAGTACAGTGAGGCTGGTCCTCCTCAAATGGTGCCCGATGAAGTCAATATCCTCACTGCCCAGCCAGGGCGAAAACGCATTTTGGATAGTTAAACCTGCTGCGCGGAATTCGTTCGGTGTAAAGATAAGACAAACAGCAAACACGGTATAAGCCAAAGTGAAAGATAACTCCGGGTTCTCCATATTTCCTGGACTTTGCTTCCGTTTTATTGTTCTTCAACATGTTTAGATGTGCTGCCCTCTATAGGCAGTTGCCCTTATTAAGGTCGTGGAACTCAAAAAAAGAAGAAACATGGAACCTTTTCATTTTCCAAATCACTTTAGATTTCAACAACAGAAGTCTATTGCCCCTTTTCCACCGGCTCGGCTCGAATCGCTTTCCAGCCTTTTTTTCGAGGCTGGCCCTGCTTTTTAGGTCCCTGCTTCGGAGTCGGGCCAGCTGAATTCGTGGGTGATGCAAGCTTCGCTCCTGTTCTGTTCTCCTGAAGGCAGCACCGAGATGCGCCACAAGAAATTGACAGAAACACCTCAGAGAAGAGTTATGATTAATGCAGTCGCAGTTCTCTCTATGTTTTAATGTCGCAGAGCACTGTCATTTTGCAAGTAGATCAAAATTTAAGCTGGCATTGTTGTACATCTTTTATCCGGTCATTTTTTGCAAGATTTAGCAGTTAACATCAGAAAATTGTACAGAACAAGATCCCTCCACCCCACCCCCCGTCCCCTCACTTTGATTAGCTCCTGATAGGTTTACTAATTTTAACGTTGCATTTTTTGTAGATGCCTGTAAAAATAATTTCTATTCACATGGCATTTTTTTCTCTGGGAAATTAATCTAGATGATAAATACAGAAACAACCATAAAAATCAAAACATCAACAATAGTGATGCTTACAGTATCACTATTTTATTTTAAAATAATTATTTTAGTGCAAAGTAGCCTACAATTTCTTTGATGGGGCGCAGTGAGGAACCTGGGTAATTGTTAGTGGGGCGCTGGCCCAAAAAAGGTTGAGAAACACTGCCTTTGTCGGACTTGTTCGGACTGCTTTTTCCAGAAAAACTGAATGGGTGTCTCACAAAGATAGAATTCCTTCTCCACCTCTCTGCTTCACAAGCACACATGACAGCTGGCTGAGAGCAGAGCTCCACTTTAGAACTGATGGAATGACAGAACGACAAACATGGCGGAACTCTCACTTGCTACAGAGGAGGGCTGAGTTGGCAGTTAAGAACTACAATGATGGTGGAACTCTGAGTTACTACAGAAGGAGGCTGAGCAGAATGTTAGAACTACAGACATAGTGGAATGTTTCGGGCATTATATAACTGATTTAACCCAACCACTGTTACACTGAGATTAGTTTGGTCATTTAAAATGAAGTTTACTGGAAAATTTCAAAATAAAAGCCTTGACATATTTTACATCAGGTAATTACTCTTTTGGGCATTTGCAGGTTATTAACACTGTTTAACTGAGTTCGGTAGGTTAATTATTACATTTAACTGAATTTTGTAGGTTAAATGTTACATTTAACTGAGTTTTGTAGGTTGAATATTACATTTAACTGAATTTTGTAGGTTGAATGTTAAAAATGTATTATTTGCATTGTTATGGCACTTGACTTAATGTAGTTTTTGATTGTTGATTCTATGTTGCATGACTTTGTGTTTTTGTGTTTATTATGTAAAGCATTTTGAAATGCCTTGCTGCTGAAATGTGCTATACAAATAAAATTTGATTGATTGATTGATTGATTGATTGATTAGTCAAAAAGCTGTCAGGTTTGTCAAAAATGACTGTCAGGTTAACTGGTCTCTAAATTCTCCCTGTGTGTGTGTGTGTGTGTGCGTGTGTGTGTGTGTGTGTGTGTGTGTGTGTATGTAGACTGGTGATCTGTTCAGGGTGTACCCTGCCTCTCGCCTGAAACGTTAGCTGGAGATGAGCACCAGCACCCCTCCTGACCCCACTGTGGACAACAATGTACAGAACATAAATGGATGGATAGTTACATAATAACTACATAATAAGAAATGTCTTGTTCGATTTGTCTGGATTCCTGCACGTGTAGGTATTGAAAGAAATGAAGAAGTAGATATATCAGCTAAACGTCCCCTGAAATTGGACATTATTAAGTTAAGAATTTCTAAAAGCAAAAGTGAAGAGAAATTCAAAAGAGAAATTCAAAACTAAATCCTTAAGATATCATGAGTGCATGTATGTGCATACACATGCATGCATGTGTTAATGAATGTGTATGTGTGTGAATTTGCACACTTTTGTGTGCGTATAATAAAATTCCCTCGGACTATCATTGATGATCACACTCCAGTCCGGTCGGTGGCGGTAAATGTACCTTAAGTTGGTTGGTAAAAAGAAGAAGCAAAAGAAGAAGAAGCAGCAGCAGAAGAAGAAGAAGAAGAAGAGGAAGAAGCAGGAGCAGCAGAAGAACCGGATATACAATCTTTTACGGACGGGAAAGAAGGACCACCAACAGAAAAACTTATACTGTTAGGTTTGTTAGGTCATATGAGTTTGTTTTTCAGTTTTGCTGGAGTTACCAGACGCTTTCAGAGACTGGAGCTGGAACTTGCCACTAGGATTCTCTGGGAGACCCAGCTTAAGAGCGAGTTTAGAACGTAAGGCTCTTTCTGTTCATCAATAACTCTTCTGTTTGATCATGTTTTTAAGCATTACTTTTAGTATTGTTATTCTAAAAACGGCATTTTAGAACTGAATTTCTAATGGTTTGCCAAATACTTCTCGGCGTTTACGTTTGAGCTGATTCAGATTGAAAGGAGGTACTGACTGTTGGGCCTCATTTCAGAAAACGAGGTTGGTAGAAAACTCAAAGCAAGTTCAGGGGCAAGTATGTGTATATGCGAAGCATTCGGGTTCAGAAAGCCAGGTAGCCGTTACCCTTATTCAAGTTGCTTTTGCAACATATCCGTAACTCTGCTCAGTTCCAGAATTGTTTGTACTAACTCTGAGCTTTTCCTACTTTTTAGTTGAGGCCTGGCATAAGGCAGGTGGCAGAGAAGGTGTTTTCTTTTATGGAGGGACTTGTAGAAGTTGGAGAGCAAATATTCTGTAGAAATATCTGGTAGGTGAGAGGATTAATTCCCCTTTATCTGCATTGGTTGTGGCCATATTGTGTTGTGACGGTGCGGTGAGAGGTTGGAGCAATATAATGACTGTTACAGTATGTCATGAAAATGTTTACGAAAATAAGAAAATTAAATAAGAAAATAAGAATAAAAAATGTCTAGCTGGCATAAGATGTCTGACAGAATTTGTACTATTCTATTTTGAATTTTGTAGTATTGGTCCAGAAAAGAAAATTCTAAGTTGATCTTTAACTTCATTACACAATGGACAATATAGTTATATAATTTTTAGGACTGTTGGTACAAAATAACATGTATTCTCTAATTTAGCGATGAGTGCAGTAGTCAGATCAAAAACCAATTCATGTAAAAACAAACAAAAAGAAATCCACAAGAGCCTTATGAAGTTCTTGCTTGAAGTCCAACAAAATAGTAATCTTCACATGTCTACTACATTTCTAGCAATTGCTGTAAGGCAATAAAGTGACTATAATAATGATGAAGGTAGGACTTAAAATTCTGTTTGACAATGTGTGGAACCTATCAGACAGCATGTAGTGGTAAGCTAATTATTTTGTTCTTGATTATGTATGCTTACTGATTTCCTTACTGGTTACTTGTTTTCCTTGGTTTTTTAAAAATCTTTATTTATTTAGTTTTTTTAAATAACTTTTTTTTTCTTCTTCTGGCATATCATTGGCTCATTATCATGACCCATCCCTACTTTTGCATTTACTTCCTATATATATTTACATACACTGATTGGGGACAGTTTAGGTTGGAGTAGATGTACCGGCATTTGTAACTGTTCAGCCAGGATTGACTCCCCACAGAAAAATGAATTAAAAAAGAATTAATGAAAATACTAAATCAATTTATTACAGGGGTCGGTGATCACAATAAGTTTGAATGTAGTTATAATTTTTTATTTTTTTATAGGTCTGAGGCTCATTCATGTGAAAAGGCCCTTAAGAGCACAGGGACGAGTGCTCATTTCAATGTGCGCAAGGTGGTGACACTGAAGCCATGGGACCAAGGAAGAAGACTTCTAAACTTCAGTCTCAGTAGGCAGTATTGTGGAGGAACAAGCCCTGACATCCTTTGAATGCAAGGACTACATCAATGAGCTGTCCCATGAAGTTCTGTGTCATATTTTCAGGTACACAACAGAGATTTTTTATTAAAATTTTTTAGAATTTCTCAACACTTTTGTTGACTGTCATTTGACTGACTGTCAAAAACTGACGTTTTCTATTTTTACTCGTCAATTTTTAAATGATAATTATGACATAGGCTAATTCAGTTGCATTTAATTTCTACTCAGTTTAATTAATATTCAACTGATTGAACAGAGAATCTAGGACTTTATTCATCTCTTTTATATGTGAGCTGGCACATCAAGTAGATGAACCTTTTATCTTTAATGACAAAAACTACTGACTTACTTAAAAAAATTACTTCACACACACACAGACGCATTATAAAATAATATAAAAATTCCCTTCTCACCCACCGCGGGTGGTTCTTATCCTCTGAACTCGGGTCCTCTACCAGAGGCCTGGGAGCTTGAGGGTCCTGCGCAGTATCTTGGCTGTTCCAAGGACTGCACATTTCTGGACTGAGATGTCTGATGTTGTTCCTGGGATCTGTTGTAGCCATTGATCCAGTTTGGGGGTTACTGCCCCGAGGGCCCCGCCACTGTGGTCTTCCCCTTCCAGGCTCTCTCCAGTTCCTCCCTGAGGCCCTGGTATTTCTCCAGTTTCTCGTGATCCTTTTTCTTGATGTTGCAATCGCTTGGTATTGCTACATCTACCACAACGGCTTTCCTCTGTTGTTTATCCACTACGACAATGTCTGGTTGGTTCGCCATTACCATTCTGTCTGTCTGGATCTGGAAGTCCCACAGGATCTTAGCTCTGGCATTCTCCACCACCTTTGGGGGTGTTTCCCACTTTGATCTCGGGGTTTCCAGTCCATATTCTGCACAGATGTTTCTGTGCACTATGCCTTATGTCGTTCCATGTATGCTTTCCCTGCCAGTATCTTGCACCCTGCTGTTATGTGCTGGACTGTCTCAGGGGCCTCCTTGCACAACCTACACCTTGGGTCTTGTCTGGTGTGGTAGATCTGGGCCTCTATTGCTCTGGTGTTTAGAGCCTGTTCCTGGGCGGCCATGATGAGGGCCTCTGTGCTGTCCTTGAGTCCAGCTTTTTCCAGCCATTGGTAGGATTTACTGATATCAGCCACTTCGGTTATTTGCTGATGGTACATCCCATGTAGGGGCTTGTCCTCCCATGATGGTATCTCTGGCACCTCAACCTCCGTTCCCTGTTGTCTGAGACATTCACTGAGCACATTGTCTGTTGAGGCTTTGTCCCTGATGTATTTATGGATCTTAGTTGTTTTGTCCTGGACAGTGGTTCTCACACTCACTAGTCCTCTGCCTCCGTCCTTGCGGCTCGTGTACAGTCTCAGGGTGCTGGATTTGGGATGGAACCCTCCATGCATTGTTAGTAGTTTTCTAGTCTTAATATCTGTGGCTTTTATCTCCTCCTTTGGCCAGATAATTATTCCAGCAGGGTTTCTGATTACTGGCAAGGCGCAGCTGTTTATCGCACGGATTTTGTTCTTGTCATTGAGCTGGCTTTTCAGGACTTGCTTTATTCGTTGGAGGTATTTAGCTGTGGCTCCTTTCCTTGTGGCCTCATCGAGGTTGCCATTTGCTTGTGGTATACCCAGGTACTTGTAACTGTCCTCTATGTCTGCTATTGTTCCTTCTGGGAGTGAGACCCCTTCTGTGCGGATCACCTTCCCCCTCTTTGTGATCAGCCGACCACACTTTCCTAGTCCGAATGACATCCCAATGTCCGTGCTATATAAAAAATAAAATTCCCTTCTCACCCACCGCGGGTGGTTCTTATCCTCTGAGCTCGGGTCCTCTACCAGAGGCCTGGGAGCTTGAGGGTCCTGCGCAGTATCTTGGCTGTGCCAAGGACTGCACATTTCTGGACTGAGATGTCTGATGTTGTTCCTGGGATCTGTTGTAGCCACTGCTCCAGTTTGGGGGTTACTGCCCCGAGGCCCCCGATGACCACAGGCACCACTGTGGTCTTCACCTTCCAGGCCCTCTCCAGTTCCTCCCTGAGGCCCTGGTATTTCTCCAGTTTCTCGTGCTCCTTTTTCCTGATGTTGCAGTCGCTTGGTATTGCTACATCTACCACAACGGCTTTCCTGTGTTGTTTATCCACTACGACAATATCTGGTTGGTTCGCCATTACCATTTTGTCTGTCTGGATCTGGAAGTCCCACAGGATCTTAGCTCTGGCATTCTCCACCACCTTTGGGGGTGTTTCCCACTTTGATCTCGGGGTTTCCAGTCCATATTTTATATATATATATATATAACCTGGAAGGTGAAGACCACAGTGGTGCCTGTGGTCATCGGGGCCCTCGGGGCAGTCACCCCCAAACTGGAGCAATGGCTACAGTAGATCCCAGGAACATCAAACATCTCAGTCCAGAAATGTGCAGTCCACAATATATATACATAATATATATATATGTATATATATATATTATGCATTTAAACCAGAGAGCGGACCAATCACACAGATGGCGCTTCTGCACGCTGCCTCGCGTGCTGCAGCAGATTGCGTATATCTCCTTTCAGTCTAACTGGACACAGGCTGACGTGTACGGATATTTACATTAACTACATGTGAGGACTTATGTCTCTTTGGAGAACTCTATATCAGGGTAAGAACTTAAAACAAAACGTGTCATATCTGGTTGCGCAGCTCTATGTGAACCGCAGGAATAATTTGAAGTCGTGCTTTCAGAGGTGCGGGTTGAGGGCGCGGTGAGAATGATTTATAATTGTGAACAAAGAATTATGTACGGCATTTACATCTCAGCACGTTGCCCAGCGTGTGGCTCTGTATCTGTCTTCCCTGCTATGTTCTTCTATGTGTTCCCGGTTGCCTGGTGTGTTCGTGATTAACGGACCACCACTAACCTCATCATGCAGGTTTCGCCCGATGAGGAGCTTTCGTGATCGCCTCATAGTCACGCATCATGCTGGTTTTATATTTTATTACAATTTTTAGTATTATCTTTTTGGTTACACAATACATCAAACTTTCTAAAATTCTTTGCCCACTTAGTCAGCCAGAGTTAATGCGCACAGCCGGGTGGAGATCTGAAAAACTCATCCCTTAAAGCTCGGACAACCAAAACAGTTTCTGTGACTCTTATTCAAAATTGAATAAACACTAAATGAAGAGCTACAAAAGCCACATTAGCGGCGTTAAATAAAATTTCCCTTTTGTTGCGCATCTCTGTGCACAGTGCAGCGGATTTAACTCATTGTGCAGGGCTGGTCCAAGGCTCTATAAGGCCTTGAGCAGAATTTAAATTTCACTGCCAAAACTTTAGCACCGCCTACAGTTTAATAAAATCTGTGTTAGATTTAGTAACATCTGGGAGAGGGGGAGTAGTTTAGTTTAATTTGCCAATCTAAAGCAATAAGTTATAATTGCAATTTACTAATTTGTCAAACTCAAAGATTAAACTCGTAATTCTGCCTCAAAATGCTAAACGAATGCAATGACAAATCTGGGACCACATTCTCAGATTTGTGTCCCATTGCTTGGACAAGTTGAATCCTGTGATTTTTAACAACATGTATGTCTGCGGCTTGCTATGCAAAATGGAACAGTGCCATGTTGCAGTATCTGCCATGAAGCAAACGTTCAGACTAAAGTCAGTGAAACGCTTCACGATGTTGCGGCAGTCCTGCAAAGCCGGGTGTCTATTCTGGAACAACACGCCAACGTAGGTCGCGAAAGCCGATCTGTACTAAGGGTGCACTGGACATTGATCTGAACGTCGCCCTGGATGTGGACGCCGTCTTGACCAGCTGATTAATGCTGGTTCTCATTGGCTGTTTCTGGATGAGCTGAGTAATTCTGCAGAACACAGGGAGGAGGCAGAATAGAACGATTATTTTTCAGAGATTATCTGTCTTATGTTAGGACTGTGAATATTTTAATATCTAAAATCTTTTTTTTGCTTAAGTTACATGCTGCAGCTTTACGCAGGGGTCCGGTGTGAGTGTTCAGAAACGATTAAATAAATATTACCATAGCGGCAGTACAACAACAAAAGCAGAACCAGCATCTCAAACGGATAACTCAAAGACTTAAATTATTTTTCAAATAAATTACCTGCATTTGGAATTGATTCTACTTTCTCTAAATGGGCAAAACTAACTTCATTCAACAAACACAAAACATCAATATCCCACTTGCTTAAAAAGACATCAATATCCTTTGTCAACTTAAAAAACTCAAACGCCACACAAATTCAAGCAATTACCAGTCTCTGACATAAAACATAAACGTCATTTGTTTGATGTTTATTTTGTTTCTTCTCAACCATATTGCCAGTTTTGAAGTCCCAGAAATAAAATGTCAAAAATGTGAATTTTTGAGATTTTATAAGTCAAAAATAAACATTTGTATATTTTTGACATATAGTCTGTACATGTTGTATTTTGTGAATTGGCATTATGTAAATAAAAGGTTGGACTGTTTTTTAATTGTTCCAAATCTACCATATATTTGATCTAATTTAGAATGGCAAGTATTTTAAGAACATTCTCTTTTTATTTTAGGTACCTTCCCATGAAGGATATCGTGTGTATGGAGTGTCTGTCGAGAAAGCTTCGAGAAGCTGTAAGTCTGTATCTGAGAGTAATCAAAATAGTGGATCTTTGTGCTGGTCGCTGGTGGGAGTACATGCCTTCAGGTAAGAGCCCTTTTGAGAAAACATTTAGTTTCATTCATAACAAATAATTTAAACCATTTTAAATTCAAAATCTTTGTAGATTTTCTCCTTTACCCATGTCAAGCTACAAGGTAGTGACAAAAAAAAAACCTCAAACAGTTGCCTGAATTATTATTTTCAAGTGAAAATAGCGAAAATATTTTCTATTATATTTTCAAGTTATTGAAAGTAGTCAATAACTTGCTATGTAATAACTGCTGTTATTCGTTATATAATATAGCAAATAACTTTTGTTACGGGATTAAACTCAATGCATCAAATTTAAACACATTATTTTCTGAAGTTACTTAACTCATTTGCATGGGTTATATTTCAACTGAATACATTTTGGCAGTGTTGTATAGTAACGAAGTAAAAATACTTCACTACTTTACTTAAGTATATTTTGGAGTACTTCATACTTTCCTCGAGTAAGAAAATTTTTGATAACTTTCACTTTTACTTCACTACATTTCCGAACTGAATTGCATACTTTTACTGCGATACATTTTCAATGTGTGGTTTAGTTACTCGTTACTGTGACGGAGGAGCGTCACGAGTTAGGACCTAATTAAAGAGCCGCGTTAACACACGCAATCGCTAACTTACGTTTTGTTGCAGTTTAAACTGGCGCGGTTCATCGTGGGTCACACACGGTGTTCCCGCTTCAGTTCACATTAATCCTTATCTGTCATTGTCAAACATTTTCCCGGCTTTATTTTCAATTAGCTTTATTGTTTCCGGATCGTGACGCACCGAGAGAGAGTTGTGCAATGTGGTGACGTCATCAGAACGTTGGCTGTTTCATGGATTATTGTATTTTTTGGATTACAAGTTTGTTTATTTTTTTCTCTTATTAATATTTTAAACCTTGTGGTTTAGGTAAAGCTCCTAATTTTCTTAACTAAATTATGCTGCAGGTTTATCTATTAGCAGGTTTCATTTTGCCTGCACTTGGTTGTGTTCATTATTTTAAGTGTATTTGACAAGTTTACCAAAATATAAAAAATGTAATTCAAACTGCGTTTGCCTTGTTTTATTTTTTACTTTTCATTACATTACTTGAGTACGTTCATTTTTACAGTAATTTCCATACTTAAGTACAAGACGTTTCAGATACTTTAATACTTTAACTCAAGTAACATTTCAATCAGTGACTTTTACTTTTACCAAAGTCATATTTTGGAGCTGTACTTATACTTTTACTTGACTCTGAGATTTCAGTACTTTATACAACACTGCATTTTGGTGAGTTACAGCAAAATGCTGTATAACTTATTATGCTCAAAATAGGGAGAGAAGTATCCCAGCTAAGTAACTTCTACCTACAAATATTTTAAGACGTTTCTACACTTCAGAAGCCAGTGGTTAAGGACCAGTTTCTTCATGATGTTCCCATTGGTTGTATATTTTATGTGTTAGATGGTAATGGTGCCCAAATGTGTGGACATTGTTTTAGGGCAAAGGCACAAACTGTGATGACTTTGTTGAAATTGTAATAGAAGATGTTTTTTCTTAAAAAAAAAAAAAAAAAGTGTTAGTCTTGTGAATGTGCCAACAATGCGTCTTGGGACATTATTACTTTGGATATAGATTCTGTCATGCTGACAGTATTTGTGTTGTAAAGGTTTAGATGGGATGGGAGGTTTGAAACAAGCGATTTGAATTCCCTCTGTGTTCCAAGGGAAACATTGTTTTGCCTCAAGCAAACTGCCTGTTTGTACACTTATTCCAATCTATCTTTTAATCTATTTATTAAAAGAATAAATCAATGTAAAAGGATTTTTCATTCAACAGGATTTTATGTGTGAATCACCAGTCTTTGTGGTACAAATCTAATCTGAAACATAGTCGGTTTATGTTTGTGTTGTCTAGAGTCAAAATTAAAAATGGTGATTTGTTGCTCTGCCCTATTGCAAGAAATCTAAAGGTTCACCATAGTGTTGTTGTGCTTTAATGAGCCCTCATACTTTCATAAACAATTCACCAGTTGGAATATGTTTAATGCTTAGGTTTTACAGATAGAAGCTTTTTGATTCTTTTGAAGAAGATGCCTGACTTGGAACAGCTATATGGTCTCCACCCTCGGTACCTGGAAAGGAGACGTGTCAGAGGTTATGAAGCTTTCAGTATTCCTGGAGTACTGGAGGCTCTACAAGCATGTCCTAATCTGCTGGTAAGTGTGGGCAATGTATCTTACCTCAGTTGACTTCATAAACATTCACCTTGGTGATTTATTTTTACAGGTTTATTTTTACTGACCTTGTGACATTAAAATAAAAATGAGCGCTTGACGCTGCTCTGGCAATTCTTGCAATTACAAAAGGCTATTACAGCGATTTCACTGTTGGGCCTACAGACCTACAGCCAGAATTAAAATCAACAGTGATCTCACTAAACTATTTACTTTGAGAAGCAGTACAAGACCAGCATTTTGCTTCACTCCAGAAGGGGAAGCCCCACAAACTTCTAGAGTAGTTAAGTGGCACCAAACGCTTGTCAGCTCAGAGATGACACTCAGATAAGAATTTCTTTTAGTTAAAGGTAAAACTGAGGTAATTCTTTTTTTTTTCAGCTTCCTCACTTACAGAAGGATCTAGATGGGACAAAAAAGAACAAAAGTGTTCTGCTTTCACTGGGGAAACTACCTCTGCAGCTGAAGCAGGAATTTGATTTAACTAATGTATACACTCACTGTTACAGTTAACAGTGAGTGACAAATGCAATTGCTCCATGATAGACAGTGACCAATGGATATAATGAGCTTATTGGAAACTCAAGACAGCCATGACATTATGTTTTTTACAAGTGTATGTAAACTTTTGACCACAACTGTATGACTTTCTCTTGAAACCTTTCTGCTGTTCCTGATACAGTTGATACCTGTTTTTGACACAGTTTTATGCCTTCAATATAATATTTTGAAAAACATTGAGGAGGACAGGAACATTCCCCAATTCGATTAGATAAAAATTGTAGATCAATATACAAAGCCTTTGCATTTCCTGAGGTATCAACAGGCGTCCAGAGTTATCAGTAGCTGCTTTAAAGTTCTTTATTGAACTGGCTGGACTGGTGTCTTCCCCTCCTGCTGCTCTCCAACACATGTGGAGAGCTGTGTTGGAGAGACTCTTTGTGAGGACGCTCACAAAGAGGCTCTTTGTGAGAACATTGCCTCTATAACATGCTGTCTTTTGAAATAAAAGTTGATCTAATCGGTCGCTGATCTAATTGACCGCTACTATCTTCAAAGAGCTGTTTGAAACTCTCCTTATGATTAATGGAAGTGAAGCACTGCTTAAATAACATCGGTGCCTGATTTTGAAAAAAGAAAAAACAGCAGACATTTTTTAATTATCTGTGGCCCCCAGGATGATATTTAATTACTATTAGAACTGGCTTTCAGGTACCCCCTCCTCAAAAATGGCTAAACGCTTAGTGGATGCTGAGAAAGGGGGGTTTCAGGCCAGGAGGGAGGCAGACAGTGATGTCCACTTTTTTCAGTAACGAGTAATCTAACGCGTTTCTATTTCAAATCAGGTAGTCAGACTACAGTTACTTATTGAAACCACTTTGCGTGACTATTTTCTTTTGTAATTTGATTTCCTCCACACCTCCACACTGTCAGCAGCGACAGAAACAATGGAGGAAGATTCGCATTTTGTTGCTGAAAAGGATCTATTTTTGAGTTTCGGTATCCAATTCCGTTTATTGTGGCTTTGGGCTTGTTTTTTCTTTCTAAAGTCGCTTGCAGATTTAATGAGTTGCGGGTTGCGGTTTTTGGGCTTAATAAGCAGATATCAACCCCAGAATCTGTCTGACATCCAGTTAGTTTTAGTCCATCATTTCCCGGATGATCCGTCCCGCTGTGTCCTTGTTAATGTCAAGGTAATATATGACCTCTGAATGACATCAAGCTTCGCATTGCGCTCCAGAAAACCGCAAACATTGAGACTAATATGAACAGCGCAATAAAGATGAAAACAGCTACGAATGAACAAGTCCGTAAAGTTGTGCAACTAAACGTCATTATAATTATTAATATTAAGATAAGTGTCACTAACCTGTGCAGCCATCTGAGTTGTGGAGCCGCAGGAGGAGCTCTGTGCGCTGTGCGCTGCACTCTGACACCAAACACAGGGCCGTAACACACAACCTGGAGACAGGGCGTATGGAGGGTGGGGGGGCTTTAAAATCCTTCTTAGAGTTTTCCATACAATAGTGGACCACACAAAAACATCCACAAATGACTAAAGTTTTTTGTACTGTTGTAACCATTAAACAATCTCTCCTCCAGTTCAACCTTATAACTGGAGACACATCGTTGATGTTATAAAATAACTTGCAATTAAGTATTGACAAAGATCAGTGTGATTTTCACATGCGGCAGAGTGTTGTCAGCAATTGCTGAAAGTAACTAAAACAATTACTTTGAATGTAACTTAGTTTCTTTCCAAATCAAGTAACTAGTAACAAGTGACTAAGTCTAAGAAGGCACTATCAAACTTCTCAGAAACACACAAAGACAAGAACATGAACATCATAGAGCAGCACAATAATGCATTTTCAGTTTATATTGCATGCACTGTAATTTATGTATTTATCTTGATATTAATGAACATATTTTGTTTTTCAAAACAATTTTTTTTTGTCTGTTTGCATGTGGAAAATATTTTCTCTTGAAATTACCATAAAATATTGCTTTATTCATTTAATTATTAAATAATATACACTTTGTTGAGTCTTGGTTCAGTAGGCTATGTGCAATCATTTCAATATATTTTAATAAACGTTGAACCAGTCTGGCCCTCAGCTTGTAGCAAATTTGGTTTTTTGGCCTTTGGTGTATTTGACTTTGACATCCCTGCTGTAAAAGAAGGAGGTAATTAGTCCAAGTTTGTCGTTTATTGATCGTTCAGAAACTCCAGCGGCTGTGATGAACCGCAGCAAAGGTAAACAAAGGTGAAACAACCCGAATAGGTGATCAACTCCGAACCACTCGCATCTTTTTACTCTCTCTCTCTCCCTTTGTTGTTAAGGACACTTGTTGCCATAGCAACCGCCTGCGCCCCGCAAGCTGAGCAAAGATTACGTTAAAAACATAACATACCTTATAAATTGCTGTAACTCTATATATTTTTTACATTTCTAATGAAATACATTTTTTTGTGAAAATCCAAATTTTGTAGTTTTATTTAAATTCCAAAAATATATGCTATTATATTGCAGGGATCCTCAAATCTAGGTTTTGAGGAGAACCTGGAGAACTTGATACTGAGCAGGTAATCTAGCCGTTTAGTTCAGGTGTGTTGGACCAAGGGCACCGGCTCTCAAGGCCTGGATTTGAGGATTCCTGTTAAAAAGTAACAGTAGCATTTGGTCCTACTACCTAATTTGCCTCCTGTGGGACAATAAAGCATATTTCTGTTCTATTCAACTAATTCGTCATTGGCTTATGTGTTTATTTAATCACAATGAGACTATAAAGTGTTTTGGCAATTTTCTTTCTTTCTATTTTTAGCCTGTCTAAAGAACTATGTGTTACACCCAACTGTATGAAAAGTGCTATAAATAACCATTGATCATTATTTTGTTTTAGGGTCTTGAGACTTCTCATCTAGAGCTAGTGGAAGCCATTTGGAGCTACATGCCTCAGGTTCACATTCTGGGAAAGTTTCGCAACCGAAATGGGGCTTTTCCAATTCCAGCTGAGAATAAACTTACCATCCCTGTAACTGCAAAACTTCAGACACTACACCTTGTGGGTGAGTGGGGTAGAATACCCAAAAGACATGACTTTTTTTTTCTTCTTTTTTTTTAATATGAATTATAGTGATGCAGTTGGTAGCACTGTTACCTTGCAGCATGTGTGATTTGTCTCAGAGTACTCCTCCCACAGTCCAGGACATGACTGACAGGGTCTTGCTAATGTTGATGATGTTTTTTTGTTTTTTTTTGTCTGTCTCTGAAATTAATATGTGATTCTATTTTTTTCACAAGTCATTTTCAGCTCTCATTGTAAAATGCTACAGCTGCATTTAATTCAAATTACTTTTGCAGGTGTGAATGTCCCAGAGATTCCATGTGTGTCTATGCTACGACACCTTTACCTCAAATGGGTCCGTCTCACCAAGCCACAACCATTTAAGGACTTTTTGTGTGTGAACCTGAGATCTTTTGTGATGAGGAATTGTGCAGGACCAACCAATTCCCTGAAATATGTTCCACTGGTTACCGGCTTAGCATCAGCCCGGAACTTGGAGCAATTGGAGCTGGTGAGGGTTCCTTTCCTTGGAGGCCTTATCCAACATGTAGTGGAGGATAGCTGGAGGTCAGGTAAGACATTATAATAGTCATACGATTATGACTATTATAATGAATGGGAATTAATTGAATTCCCATTCAATTAATTACATTCTAGATTGATCCATGTTAAAGGAACAGTATTTGAGTGAACTCACACTGAATGTCTTAAAAGTGCAGCATGTGACTAAACCCAACAAAAAAAGAAATTTTACATATGCATTTACATTTGCTATGTCCCAGCTTGAGGCAGATAATCTCTGAAAAAAATCAATTGATCTCCTCTGCCTCCTCCCTGTGTTATGGATGGGGAGGAGGCAGTAAAAGCCTGCCTCCTGAGTCAGAAACAGCTGAGTCAGCTGTTTCAGACTCAGCTCAGTCAGAAACAGCCAATCAGAACCAGCATTAGTCATCTGACAAAATGACACTTTGACACAACAAAAAGTAGTCTGTGTGCAGCTTATATAACAGTGTAAATGTATTCTTCCCTCAAAATAACTATCTTCAACCATTAATGTGTAAACCACCGGCAACAAAAGTGAGTACACCCCTAAAGGACTACACCCCTAAATGTCCAAACTGAACACTGCTTGTAATTTTTCCTCCAAAATGTCAAGTGACTAGTTAGTGCTACTAGATCTTATGTGTGCATTGTTAAATTTTGTAGTGCAGCTCTCACTCTCTCTCATACTGGTCACTGACAGTTCTAACAAGACGCCTCATGGCAAAGAATAAAATAAAATTTAACACACCTACTCACTTTTGTGATGCTCTGTATATATTTTACAGTGCATAATATATATACACTGCATATAGAGTGCACAAAATAATAGGAATTATTTTGTGAAGAATCAACAAGTGAGTCAATTGAAGTGGAACAAAATTTGTTGGATATTTAAACTTTTTTAACAAATAAATACAAATGCAATACCCTTGCGTTAATACTTTGTAGCACCCCCTTTTCCTGCGATCACTGCTGCAAGTTGCTTGGGGTATGTCTATCAGTTTTGCACATTAAGAGTGAAATTCTTGCCCATTTTTCCTTGCAAAACAACTCAAGTTCAGTGAGGTTGGATGGATGGAGAGCATTTGTGAACAGCAATTTTCAGCTCCTTCAACAGATTCTCAATTGGATTCAGGTCCGGACTTTGGCCATTCTAACACCTGAACCACTTCATTGTAGATTTTTTTGTTTTATGTTTGGGATCATTGTCTTTTTGGAAGATAAATCTCCGTACCCAGTCTCAGGTCTTTTGCAGACCTAACAGGTTTTCTTTCAAAAAACTGAAACGGGTCCTGTATTTGGCTCCATCCATCTTCCCATCAATTTTAACCATCTTTCCTGTCCCTGCTGAAGAAAAGCAGGCCAAAATCATGATGCTGCCACCATCGTGTTTGACAGTGGGGATGGTGTGTTCAGGGTGATGAGCTGTGTTGCTTTTATGTCAAACATATCGTTTTACATTGTGGCCAGAAAGTTTGAGTTTGGTTTTATCAGACCAGAGCACCTTCTTCCATATGTTGTGGTGACTTGTGGCAAACTTTAAACAATCTCTTTTAAAGGATATCTTTGAGAAATGTCTTTCTTCTTGCCACTCTTCCATAAAGACCAGATCTGTGCAGTGTACGATTGATTGTTGTGCTATGGACAGACTCTCTCACTTTAGCTGTAGATCTCTGTAGTTCATCCAGAGTGATCAGGGGCTTCTTAGCTGCATCTCTGATCAGTCTTCTCCTTGTTTGAGATGAATGTTTAGAGCAGGGGTGCTCAATACGTAGATCGCGAAGGTTTTGGTCGATGTCGGCAGCAGGCGACAAACTGAATGCTGCTAGGATGCTGAGACCAGCACTTCCTCGTCTGACAGCTGCGTTAAAGAAAAAAAGAAAAGGTGTTAAAATTATTAATAAGTAATTATTGTTTCAACAAGGTGTTGTGCAATTCAGTGCGTTTCGGTTCCATTAACCCCCCAAAAAATGACTCAAAGACTGATTTACTAGCAGAGCAGGCGTTTAAATTAGCTACTCAACCATTGCTGTGTTCATGAGAGACTTATTAATAATCAAGAAATAAATATCAAGCCGGGAAACCTGATATTGTAACCGACTGAATGATGGATGCCATAGCTAAGAACCAGACCAGATTTAGTTTCTTTGGAGAGAAAAAACACAAAAGATAAAGTTACAAGCTGAATTAAAAGCAAATAATAAAATTAGAGGGCAACAAAGTGAAGAAGAGTAGTCATTATGTTCTCTACCATCCAAAATTTATAGCAGCATAATGCAGAGCTCATGACTGTGGAGGATCTATCTGCCCATAGTTAAGAATAAATAAATAACAGTGTGACTACATTTACAAAAAGTATAGTTATTAAATGACTGTGTTACTGTTGTCAGTCATTAAATTATACAGTAACACATGAATTTGTACATCTATTTTAATTAGCTTCTTTGTTTAATAACCTATGTAATAGCTACCTGATATATTCATTATGTTATGATTTTCAGTTTTATTTATTAGTAACTTATTTTTTATTTATTTAATTATGTATATCTTTTAATATTTTTGTATTTTAAACTTCCTTGGTATTTTTCACACAATTTATTTCTTCATCAAGTATAAAATGGTCATGTAATCTTTAAGTCCTTTTATGTGTTTACTTAGGAGGATTTAGAAACCTTCACACCATTGTGTTTGGAGCTTGCAAGAATGCCTTGGAAGTGGACTTGGGCTACCTCATTATCACTGCTGCCCGCAGGTACTCAGCCATTTTTGCTAATACTTTTAATACATTCATTCACCTAATCATTATGGAGTTTAATTCTTGGAGAGAAGAAGATCTTTTGTGTTCGTTTGAACTGTTGCTATGTTTCTGCTTAGATCAGCCTCACATACACTGGCATACTCTGGCGAACTGCGCATGTTCTGTGAGGCTAAATAAATAAACAAATGAGGTTGTTTACATAGACAAATTCAAAGTTCACATGTTTGATAAACCTTTTTGATAAATACATCCTTATCACATTCTTTGGTTTGAGGTCAATTGCTCTGTTCTGAATTCAGTTTAACGGAGTTAGTGTTTCATTCTTATTAACAAGCACATAAGGTTCAGTTACCTTCTCTGTATTATTTATTCTGGTGCTTCCCTTTTATATCTGTTTTTCTTTCTAATTTTAATTGTGTGTGTCTTTAAATACTAGGGTTTTTAATCAAGTTAACTAATTTAGTATTTCATTTTCAATAGGAAAATGTCTATAATATAATGCAAAACGTGGCCATAATATTCTCTTTTACTCAAAATGCTGCCTCCCTGTACATTTTAGGACATGTTTTCAAGAAACCTTTTTTTCTTGGTTAGGAAGGGATATACCGAGTTACCAGGCTTCAGATCTCTATGATGTACAGTTTGGCCTGTCTCAAATAGATGCTCTAGAGCAGTGTTTCTCTACCCTTAGCCTCAAAGCACACTGCCTTGCATGTTTGCGGTGTTACCTTGCTTTGGACCAGCTGATTTTATTTGATGGATGATTAACATAACATATGCAGGGGTGTTTTCCTTGAGGACCAAGACTCTGAAACTCTGTTTAGAACAATTTGGTCATGGCCACTTTTGGATGCTATTGAAATCCAAACATTTCTATGAAGTGGCAATTTTCTGTTACGTTTGGCGAGTTTTTGGATATGTTAAGGCCTCCAAAAAGCCACAAAGTGCTGGAAAAGCAGAGCAAAAACCATGGCAAATACAATAGGCCTTCACAGCACTATTTCTGCTTGGGGCTCATAAGAGTCCTCAACATTTTAGATTGTTGATTTATTGAGTATGTTATTTAAAAATTTTAATAAATTTATGTTTAATTGTATTCCATTTGTATTTTACAGACTTCATGAACTCCGAATCCAGCCTTCACTCACTAAAGATGGAGTTTTCTCAGCTCTCAAAATGGCCGAACTTGAGTTCCCCCAGTTTGAGACGCTCCATTTGGGATATGTGGATGATTTTCTTCTACAATGTTTGTATTTCTCATAAAGCTTAGAAAAGAATGTGGTTAAGTTAGCGTGCCTTGTTTTGTGGTGGCTATTGTAAGTATGCTGCATTCAGAATGTTTGGATTTTGTTTCATTGTTTACTCTGGTTGGTATCACTGATTAATTATTTGAGGAGTCAAAAAACACTCCTGTTACATGGAACATATCTCCTCCCACTCAGATTCGTTTGTAGAAGTCTAAACATACTTCTACATAGTTTTTATCCAGTGAAAAAGGCCAGTGTGCATCTGTTGGTAATAAAGCACTCTAATGTTCACATTTTTCAAATTCAAATACACTTTATTGATCCCAAAGTGAAATTAAATTTTATTGTAACTCATTGAATAGAAAATAAAATTCTGTGATTGCGCTATTAAAAACATAGATGACAAGGTTTTATACACTCTATATATATATATAATTTCAAATTCGGCTCTTGCGCGCTAACAAAGAAGACGTTTCTCTAAATTGGTACTAAGTAGAAAATTTGTTGGCTGGTCTGTTTTTCTCACCTTTTAATATGGGTAAATATCTTTAAGTTTTGAAGTCTCATTTTCAAGAGCAACCTGTTTTGATGGGGACTGTATAATTAGTGTATGTCTAAGTAAATCTAAATTTACTTATGAATATCTTTTATATATAATAAACTGGATAAAAACAGGTAAATGTTCTGCTGTTTTGCTAATGCAGGTAAGATGAGTCACTTGGAGCTGGTGAAATATGGCCTAGCTGATGTCATTGAGAACCCTGGCATCATCACGGATATTGGTATCAAGGTGGTAAATGAGGTGTTCACTAATATTAAATATCTGCTTATCTACAACTGTCCTCACCTTCATAACCCTCATCAGTGGATCACAGGTAAACCTCTTGCTTTTAATGTTGATATGTTAAAGTCTTCTATTTAGTCTCTTTGTGGAACTGCAGTTGTGTCTTCTGCTACCTTCGTCTTCAGATCACTCCAGATGGAGCCGTCTTGTTGACCTTACCTTAGTTCGTTGTCATGCTATCAGATTGGAATCTTTCTGCCACTTCGTAGAGTTACTTCCCTGTTTGGAGTTCATCTGCTTAGACCAAATGTTCAGAGAGCCACCTAAGGTATTTTACACACTCTCCTTCACATCATCCATTTCTTTAAGCATTGGGGTTTTCTAGTTATGTAAAGAAAAGTAAGGAAATTACTCATTTTTAGGATGCCCATAATTAGAGAGACCAAAGTTTTTGTTCATGTTTGTTATCAATATAGCCGATAGTAAATTCACCTGCCAGTGTTTTTTCCTATTGCTTCCATGCTGTCAGTTTCATGTTAGGCTAACTATGTACCAGTTGCTCTCAATACGGGGTGTACTGATGTCAGTTTTTTTCAGACAAAGTACGAGTACAGTTTAGGTACTTGCTGATATCAATACCAGAAAACTTACTAAGTCTGATGGTTGGGGAGCCATGGCAGTGTATTTTAACTTTTTATGTGAAAGTGATAGCGTTTCGGCGAGTACGCCAAGTTCGCCACTCTACCTCGCCCCCTGAACATAACATTTTTTTTTGATAACTTTTAAAGCCCCATGCCTTAACTGCATTCTAACCAAGAATGAAGCAGATGGGTTGAAATCTCTAGGAGGAGTTTGTTAGTTTGACGAAAGTAAAAATAAAAAATGGCCGAAATTTGACCTTTGACCCAAAATGGGAGCCTCCTTGTGCATTTTAATGGGTACCTCCAAGAGACTTTCTTGATTCGGCGGGGGGGGATCTACCTATGTTCTGAGTTTCAGATCTCTACGACCTACGGTTTCCCCTATTTCCTTTGAGAATGATCTGAAACAGATTTGGCTATCAGTATACTTAGTTCGACTGGGGACCAGATTTGCAACATTTGTTAAATTTTTAACTGGTACGCTTTCTCACTGCACTGTGAAACCATCCAAACTAATTGGAAAAACCTGATCCCCCCTTATTTGTGCAGCACTACACCAAGAACTACAGAAGGAATCGAGACAAAACCTTTGAAGACCAGTGCAACTTTCTTCTTCACAAAATGTAAACAAAAACGGAGCAGTATCAGATTTTAGCTGTTGAAGTATTTCTCCATTGATATACATACGCAACTGGATTGGACATCATTGCTGTGCATCACTGGAGGTAGTGATGTGCTTCTGCAGGCACCATCACTACAAGTCATGTCCGCAAAGCCATAATGTTCAAATGCGGGATGAACAATAGTCTGTCACAAAAATAGTCATAGTAGCCTTATTTCTTACCTGATTTCTATACAACAAGGCTTTAATTAAAGATGAGAAAATTGCTGATGTTTTGATATGTAAAATATGTATTCTCCCTGAATATAAAGTTATAAACAGTTTGGTTTCTGTCAGTTCTGTCAAGAGAGGACTAAGCAAATTTCTCTTTTATATTGGTCAATAATTCAATTTTGCAAAATCGCCACTATTAAAATTAGTGGACTCCAGTTTGCTTGAATTCACACTACATTCAAACCACTCCAGAGTTCATTTCAACCAAACGGTGACCAAGGTTTTTAAGGCGAACCATAGTTCTCTTTTTTGGTCCGCATTAGAGGTTGATTGTTCATTCAGACCTCCCCAAAAAAACCGGACTTTCTACATAAACAAACCAAAAGGTCAAGTGGACCATACAGGGCTAGTGTGAACTGCAACCTAAGTGTCAATTTTGTGTGTCTGACAGGGCTGTGCCAGAGTGGGTCTGAGCGCAGGAACTGGTATTGGTGTGTCATCTGCACTTGTGAGCAACCAGAATGCTAGCAATGACAATAATCAGCACCATCAACCTGATGAGGCCAACATGCCTCCTGCTCCTCCACCTGTCAACAATATCAATAACAACCAAAGGCAGCAGGAACATGATGGTAAGTCCTACAAAATATAACTCAAGCATTCATCTCTTCTGTAATCTTTTTGACAGATTTTTTTTTTTTAGAAAAAAATAAGTTTTAGATTTTTAGATTTTTTTGTGTGATTTTTTAGAATTGCACATCTACGATTCTAAAAATATCTTATTCGTTTTATTTTTTCTTCAATTTCTGAAATTATTAAGATTTTAATTATTTTGTGAAGCTTGTAAGTAGAAACTATACCACTGACTGGTGGCGCTGGCCCAAAAAAAGGTTGAGAAACATTATTCTAAGTAAGCCCCCGCTATTTCTGTCTAACCCACAAAGCACTGGACTTAAGGAATAATATTTGTGTGTTTTTCTCCAAGATCCACTAGAAATGAATGGATTGCAGGAAGAAGATGAAATGGACGAGGCTGCATATGAGGAAGAGAAAATGGAGATAGAGCCTCATATTGACATAAAAGAAGCAGAAGATGGAATAGGGATAGAAAATATGGCAGGCCCCATTTGTCAAGCTGGAACATCACAATCTCCTGATGAGGAACAAGCAGGTTTTGAACAATTATTTTCTTTGGATTTATAAACTATGATATTGTACTTAAATATTCTTTTATTTTTGTTGTTCAGAAAAGGTAAACTAATTTATTCTTTTTTTTTTAAATAATATTTTTTTACCTTCCACCTGTAGGTCCCAGTGGTGTCAACCATCGGTGTAGAACCGCTACTGCTGTTGCTCCTAAGCTTCCATCGGACTCCATCTCAGACTCTGACAGTGATGAAGAGGAAGGCCTTGTTTCCAGGCTAATACCACCTACCTGTTTGCAGGAGCCAGCATCCTGCGCAAAAGGTGCGAGCTCAACTCAGGACACACATTTAACTGCTCTCTTGCCCTGTATATTTAAATAAACACTTGAGTCTTGCTCTTTTCTGTTGGGACAACTTTTAGTGTAATCTTTGATTAGTTTCTCCAAAGTAAAGATTCAATACATTTTTAATTGAAGCATTGCTTTCTTTGATTGTTTTTGGGGCTGTACACTTGAAAGAGCACAGCACCCCCGCATCGTCAGCCATCAATATTAGAACCTTATCCAATTTTTCCTTGAAGCCACACCAAATTTGGAATCAATTTACAAGAATCGATCTGGACCAACTAAGGAAATGCATGAGCACCACATCCATATTTTCACAAGTCACTAAGACAGACTAAATTTGTCCAAAATTTAGTCTGCATTATATTCAAATGCAGTTATGAATATATTGGCATATTTATACATATATGCTGTCAATATGTATCATTTATGGCTATGCATACACACAAAACAAGTGGAGCTCAATTGGGGCTGACAAAATCTGGTTCCATTGATTCATAATTTCACTTCTAGTATTGTAGACAGCGGCGGATTACCAGGCTATGTCAGGCCATTTCTCTAGACTGCTCAAGTATCAATAATGAACGTGTCTGTTTTCTTCCTCCAAGTAGAGCTTTGAGATGGGAGCAACCTCAGTAGCGGTCTTGCAGGTCTTTTTCGCTTTACTTTGAGAGCATGGAAAATGTTAAACACGGACTAACATTGCTGTTCAAATTTGTCAATATCATATTTTTTCCACTGATATTTGTGTGGTGTTGACATAAGCAGGTTATATCAGTGAAGCTTGTTGTTTTTCAAAATCAGACACGTGCACATAGAAGAATATCAATGATGTTTAAAGACATATCCAGTTCCACACTACTGTCATCCATCTCCAAACAGGATCAAAATTTTGAAACTTGGGAAAAAAACAATTGAAACTGAAAAGAAAAACCTTGAACATCAAAGGTAGCTTTGAAAATTTTTTTTAGATTACTTTTTTTTTTTTTTTGAAGAAACTGTATTCCTCCAAGTTAGCTCCATAGAAACCTTTTAAGTAAAGTTCTCTCACTCAAGTCGCCATAGGAGCATCGGTCAAGGCAGATGAAATGTGAGAGCAAAGGACAGAAAGAAAAGTAATTTTGGAAGTTGAGAAGTACAATATTTTATACAAGCATTCAATAAATGAATGATTGAAAAGTCCATTTATTTTAGGAATCTCATCACTAAATGAAACATATTCAATGAATATGTTCATTCATCATAAATTAATGATGGATGTTTGAAAGCCTTTATTTCTGTTAATCACAATGATTTTCTACTTAGTTATTGAAAACATGACATTTAATTCATCACAGCTGCTCTTCTCATTTCACAACTGGCTCTTGGAACTGATCCAGGTATGGTTTAGTGATTTTGACAAATTCCAGGGATAGTGTTTAATTTGGGCTAAGGTAACCTATAAATGCTTACCATAAATTTGCAAACCATGTATTAAGACTGTTTTACTGCTATTGAAAATTTATATAAAATAATTATATAAGAAGAATATGTGTCAATCACCAACAAAAGAACTAAATAAAGATGAGGGGGCCAACAGATTTGCTTAATTTGCTTCTGTATGAAGGAGAAAAGTGATGGTGCCAACTACAGATAGAAAAGGTCTCAAAGTCTCCATAAATTTGCTGTTAAGACCCTTAGGTGAAAATCTGAGTTTTTCCAGCTTCAGATTGTAAAGAACATCTCTAATCCAGTGGTCATGACACACAGGGATGCTTAAGTAGAATAAGTCTGTTAGCCAAAAGGGTAGTGAAGGCTAGAACCTATTACAGAGAACGTGAAAAGCCCCCATCTGGCTTTTCAGATCCCTCCAGATATTTGGCATCTGGAGGAATCTGAGGGAAATATAGCTGACAATGGATTGGGAACGACTGTCTGATTATGTACTTGAGTGTTTTGAAAATGTTAACCCAAGACCTGCTTTATAATTTGGACAAGCCCAAAACATGTGAGTATGGTTAGCTGGCAACTAACTACACCTATTTGTAAGGGTCACTGACCAATGAGTAAATTTTTGCGAATTTTGCGTTTGTGTAATGCTCTTTATAGAATATATTGCACTGAATTAAGGTATACCGGGCACAAATTGAGGATTTATATATTAAATTCTTGGCAGCTTCCCACTATTCCTCCTCCACATCTGCACCGAGCTCCTCGTCCTATACTGTTTTAATTCGTTTTTTTCCAAAAATCTGTTGCACATTTTAAATTTCTTTAATTATTTGACATACCTCTATCTTTCTGCTCTAACATAAAATAAATTTGTGTACATATTTACTTTTTTTTTATTTAGGTAAAGGAAAGACTCCTCTACGACGATGCAAAAGCGTTCCTGTCTCTGATCAGGGAAAGGCTCAGGTGACACAGAGCACCTGTGAGAAGAGCTGCCAGGTGACCAGTGAACAGATCAAGGCAGACATAAAGGCTGCTACAGAGAACTGCAGGAGATCTGGAAATAAAGAAAAGACCTCTGAGATTGTTGGGGGCACTGTGAGAGAGAGGGCTGACATTGGGCAAGTTCAAATCACTGGCAGTACTGGGGCAGCATCAAGCAACAGAACAAGACCAATTACTGGATCTTTGAACAGGGTAGAAGCTGACACAGCTCCCTCTGGACATGTGGATGGATTTGGGAGGATAACTAACCAGAACACCTGCAGACCAACCACTTACAGATCTACTTCATACAGTAGGACTGAATGTGCCAAGTCTGACATGCAGACCGAGGACAGTTTTGCAAGTGAGAAAGGGGAGAGTGCTTGTCCTGTCAGTGTGGGATGCATGACATCAGGCTGTTCTTCTACTGGGACATCAGCACAGCAGGAAAGACACGGAGGCAGACAGTCAACCAATGCTGGGATACCGTCTGTTATTTGTTCCCATCATAATGAGGGCGGTCAGGACTTTGTTCCAAGGCGGCCTTTAACAAGATCTTGCACCCACACATCTTTGGAGTCTTTGGAACCTACATCAGGTCATACTAAGTTTAAAATTTATGACTTCAGTGGAGCTCTGCTAAATAGTTTTGTTGGGAGTTTTCCACCACCAAACTGATTACATGGTATAACAGAGGCTAGTACTGGAGTGAGGTTCGGTAGAAAAATCAGTTTGACTTTCCACATCAAGAGATCCAGTTCTAAGCCACATCAGTACACCATATTATGTGGCTCTTATACTTCAGTAAATATTTGCTCCTGCTTCTGATTTTTTAAGATTTTTTTTCTAAGAGACATCCCCATAAGTCATGCTGTTTATTCCTGTATTCCTTCAAACAATTTACATGATATCTGAATCAGAATTTTTAAATTCCATTTTAAACATTAATCAGGGTACACCTGTAAGTTTTGGCTGACCAATAAAAGGTAAATGGAGTTGCATAGTGTGCACCTATGCAACTCAACCACTCAAAGCACTGTTACTCTTTAGCCCCATTCATCCAGCTACACTTTCAACATGCACACAGTCGAAAAGGCTCAAGGATATAATCCTTTGCTATTCCATACTGAGTTTGGGATTTGAGGAAGATTTATTATAATCATCTGTAACAAACAAAACTCCGTCAGACAGATTTTAACTAGCCCACCCTTGTGTGTTTGATCATTACAGCAAATTCAAGCATCTGCAACGTAATGAATGGTATCAAACCTTTTATTAACTTTGCATACCTTAATAAAGGTATCCAATGATACAGCTGTAGACAATATATAGTTTTCTGAGGCTGTACAATGTCATGATTGACTTTCAGTAGTGCCATTCCACGACAATGAGGAACATAGTAATAAACAACATTGTTGTAAAAGGTTTAAATAAAAAAGGATTGGATATAGCTTTTTTTAGACAGTTTAGCTGAAAGCCTAAACTGTCTGTGGTGGGTGATTCCTTTAAAAGTGAGGATTCAGCAATGCTTAAGGTTTTGTAACTACCCCCCCGACACACACACATACACTTACAAGTGCTTTTTTGCTAAAATAACGAAATAAGTCTTTAATAAATAGTCTGATTTAGCATTTTAGTAGTTTTGTTTAAGCAAATGAGAAAGATTTAAGAAACTGGTTAAAGTTTCTTAAATCTTAAAATAGGGCATTAAAAGAAAACCTTGGTGTATTAAATTGATAAACATTCCATGAACAGATGAATTCCTCTAAGACCTATGACATGCAAGCAAACTGAATTGGGAATTGCTATTGGTGTCTTTATTCTCACTTAGTGGTGAACTTTTGGGTTATATATATACTTTGTTTCCATTTTGTAGATGCTTCAAAAGCCAGGCCTCGAGTAGCTGTGAGGAGGAAACGGATGGCTGACAAATCAACCAGCACCTCTGACCCCGTCACTGAGGACGATCATATACAAGTGAATACATTTAAAGGAAGCTTCACTAATTTGCTGTTTTTAGTTGAATAATATATCACCATGGGTGAGAACTCAAATGGTCTATCCATTTGAGTTGATAAACCTATTTTTTAACTAATTCACATTGAACAATGCCTAATGTTGTACACCTGATGGAAATTTCATTAGCAAAAAGTTTAGACATGGGTTATTAATTTGAATTTATTTTGATAATTTTTATCTTTTGTTCTCAAAGCATTCCATTATGTAACAAAGATTTTTGAATATTCCACTCATTTTGGTCTAGGATGTGTTATTGTAGTGTTCCTTTTGTTTTAGAGCAGTGTATTTTTTCTATTAATCTAATTAAGAGTTTCTACTTAGAATAATGTGTATTTGAGGAATAATCAACATTGTCTTTGATGGATGTGAATTTTATTCATTTTTGACATACTTTTTACTTGGACAGGTTTTGTCTCTGAAGAGTAAGAATCTGGTCGGCATCACTCTGACCAACTGTGGAATCACAGACCTGGTCCTCAAAGATTGTCCCAAAATGATGTTCATTCATGGTAATTAAGAATCAGTGGTAACACTGATGTTTATGTCTCAAAATTGATCATCATTTTTAACTAATAAAAATGTAGTTAGTCTCAACTCTTGGCAACAAATTACTTCCCTTTTTTTCAGTGTTAAATTAACTTTCCTCAACTGGTTCAGTGTTCCACAACCAGGATGAAAACCACACTGCTCTTAATCAATCCAAGTTTCAGCTATCCGACTGAACTGTCCTCTCCACAACCCCTGATACCTTACCAGTGAGGCTTAGGAGTGTGAGCCCTCTTTAGATGGAATACACTCTACCATTTTGAATAAGAAAACACTACTCTGCTGTTTTTTTGTTTGTTTTTATTCTGATGCTGCTGTGATGCTTTCAGTACAGGAAATATTCAGATTCAGACTCTTTGTTTTCATTTAACATAACACCAGATGTGTACTGCAAAACAAAATAATGATGCATACTAGATCAAAAGAGATAAAACAACAAAAAAAATATAAAGAAGAAAAAGGAATAATATAAGATAAAATAGAATAAGAACCAGATCAAAAAAGGGGAGGTTGTATAAATCTAAGTGCAAACGTTGCAATTTATGCAAGAAATGTATCAGGAATAATATGTACAAAACAATCAAAAACAGCTAAAATATTTTAGTCTTGGATTATTTGGAGTGATTCAAAAATCTGATGACAGTTAGGTAGAACTTGTATGCATGTCGAGCTGCGGTATCTTCTATCTGAGGGTAGGAGAGAGAACAGTTCATCTCAGGGGTAAGAGGGATACTTTGTAATACTTGTTGCCCTCAACAAGTAGCATTGCTTTCCTAGGTCCCCAACGGGTGGCAGCATGACCCCAATAATTTTTTCATCATTTTCCACGCTGCCTCCCTGCTATCATGCCACAGAGAGATACTGCTGTTAAGCACACTGAGTGGTGTCTCTGCAAAGCTCAAAAAGGCAGATTTTGCATAATACCTCCCCCGTCCTCTTAGGAGGGAAGGAGAATTTTAAATTCTATTCTGGTTTTAAGAGAAAGTAAATGAAAGGAAGCTAAAATAGAAGAATTATTACCTCTCTTACTGCAGCATTTTGGATCAAATGCTCTGTGCTGCTCACTTCTCCTCTTAGGTCCACGCTTGTACATTTGATTTAAAATGCAGTCTATAAAAACTGCAGGTGAAGTGATTGACTAAGCTGTATCTGTCTCAGACAAAAGAAGCACTGTTGTAAACTTATCCACTTTATTGATTTGTCAAACTCCTCTACTGACTTTTTTGGAGATGTTTATGGCAACAACGTTCTGCTGCAGGCCGTCTGAGTAGCCTTTAGCCACCATTAGCTATTAGTCTTCTTGCTTTCTTAGCATTACAGTCAGTCTCACACAGTCATAGAAGCACTTTTTGCTTCTATAGCCAGAGCAGAGCAGACCCATTCTACTCGGGGTACTCATTGCAAATAAATCACGTGTAAAGCTGAGTAACGCTATAACTGTTTGACTCAAGAGGCCAGTAGTGAGACGATTTTTGGTAGGAGTGTACCGATTTATCGGCCAGCCTTAATTTTGGTATGATTGGCTGATTTTTACATGTGAAGCTGATCGTTATCAACGTTGGCAACGTTGGCTAAAAGTCAACCACTGTGCTTTTCTTTTCTCCTGTGAGAGAGGTTTGACTGACAAACCGGATGACTTGGTCATGTCTGCACAGTTACAGTTAACAATACTTACCCTGTTGTTGCCAATTCAACAACCTTTCTTGATATATTAAACAACATTTCAGACAAAAACTAGTATTGGCCAAAATCGGAATCGGTAAGTTTTTCTTTTTAAAAGATTGTAATTGGCAGTTGGGCAAACTGCCAATTGGTGCATGCCTAGTTTTACAAAGAATATCCATCCATCTTAAACACTTATCCCTATAGTGGGGCTCCAGCTGTTGTGATGCCCATCTCTAGCAGTCAACAGGCGCGAGGCAGGGCACACACTGGACAGATTGCCAGACTTTTGCAGTTAAGCAAAATAATGCCAAACTAAAAGAATTATATAAAAATGTCATAATTTGTGCAGAAACATAAAGGTAAATAACTTTTTTACACAATTTATCAGCAATAAAAAAAGTTGATTTGGGGGTAAGTTTTACTTTCCGGGCGAGAGGCGAGGTACACCCTGGACAGGTCGCCAACCTGTCGCAGTGTAAATTATGTTATTATTTAAATAAATATGAATTATTAATAGTGATCTTTTTTTGATTATGACAGAGCTTAAATGTCTGTTTATTAACTGCATAATGCAGTCTTTGTATCTTTGATGAACTTTTTTATGTTTATATTTGTATAAAATTTAGCTCATTGGTGTCTTCTTATCTATATCTGAACTCTCTCTTGTGCTTTCCTCTTTTTGCAGCCACTAGATGTCGTGTTTTGAAGCAGTTGAAAATAGAAAGGGCACCCATAGTCAATAGATTTGACTTTGCTCAATGTAAGAAGCTTGACATGGATCAGGTTCTGGATCAGATACTAAGAATGCCACCTGAGAGAAACCGTATTATCTACATGCGTCCTATGCATCAGGTTGGTGATAAATTATCTCCAGTTCTTTGAAGACTTAAATTACATATGCATATGATTAGTCTCCATTTCTAGAACAACTGATCTCTATTAATTAATAATCATTAATTAATTAAGAATGATTAATTATTAACCATTATTAATAATGGTTAATAATTAATAATGTACATTAATTATCTCTATTAATAGGCTAAATTGTAAAGGACCTAACACTGATTCTTGTGGGGTCCCCATATGTCGCACCAAATTACTTGGCTGTAAATCACAAACCTACATACATTTGCAAATAGGAGACAGTTGCAAACATTCATGCATTCATATACTGATACAACCTAGGGCTCAATGCCTTAACCAGGAGCACATGGAGATGTGATTACTCATCCCAAGATAACTACTTTTTCCATTGAAGCACAGTGACTTATTTAAATCTTCTGCAATGTACTTTAACAAGGTTGAAAATGATTTTTCTTCATTGGTGGAGTATTGCACATTGAGTGTGCATAGAGGCTATTCTGACTAAGTGCACTGCTTAATTAAGTATAAAATGTATCAGCTTTTTCCAGGTCTTTCTTATGCTCTTGCTGTGCTTCCTCAATCTCAAGCAATTTTTTGATTATTGTCTTGACTCCTTTGTCAGAAGTGTTCCGAGAGGTGGGTAGCTGTGTCTTAATAATGGTCAAATGACGTTCTTCCTACGTTGTGTTTATGGCTCCAATAGCACTCACTGGGGTTTTAGTGTTAGCAACCACTGCTTTAGTATGACTTGAAACAGTAAGAGTTTCTTATTAAGGTTTCTTTACTTTTACCAGTTGTACAACTCGTTTAGTAGTTTGGTTATAGGAAACATAGTTAATTTTAAACAATTTATTGATTCACACATATCTGTGGGAATGTTTTTTCCCTGAAATAATGGCAAATTCAGCTGAATTCTTGGCTTCCTTAATTACTTATTCCCCTTGTCATTTCAGTCTTTACCCATTACATGTGGACTCATTACCATAGTTTTGATTCTTTTGTGTGTGGATTGCTTTGGTTATTGCTGACATCTTATGTCAATTTTAAGTCGGTGGCCCCATTATAAATATTTCAGTTAAGAAAAACTGTGATGTGTTCAAAAGTTTTACACACTTTTCATGTGTAAAACTACATCCAGTATCCATTGCGTATACTGAATACAATGGATACAATATTTGCAGACCTATACGGCTCCCAAAGAAGAGCTACCTCTTTCCACTCCCAAAAGGCATATTTAGTGTCAGATGTAGCATCGTATTTTAGCATGACAGATATGAGTGTTTTAAATATTAATAAATCTTTTAACATTTAATGGTTTTATGAGAAGCCTTACAATTGCCTAATTTTATGTATTTTAATATTTTCTTACTTTTGTGTAATATTCTAATCAAACTTTCTTTTTTTTTTGACGCAAGAACAAATGAACAAAACACTTAAAACACAGAACCATACTACAATACAACAATAACAAAATATCATGTAGTCTTTAATTTACAGCCTGATGTTGCTTCATTTCTAGTTGTCAGTGATACTTATGCTCTCTCCTCATCATTGTCTACTGACTGAGAGAGTGGACAAATTTTCCACATGACTGCTGTGTCTCTCTTTTTTCAGTACTCCCACATGTGATTGGCCACAAGGCCGCCATTTTGCCAATCAAAACAGTGCTCCTGTTCACAGCAGGTAGAGAAAATAAATTTTCCAGGGAGCAAGCTCTCACTTAATTGGACTGTGCTCTTCTGACTCTCTACAAAACGTTAACTCTTAGAATGTATACTTTTGTGCATGACATTCAGACCACATGCTTTTTGTCCTGGACTATGCAATTGCCATACCACGCAGTCATATTGACAGAAGCTGCTCTCAATCACGCCTCTGTAGACATTCTTGGGCATCAGAGTAAGAAGAGTCTTTATTGGACCTTTCTCGTCAGAACAGAGTTAAGTGACCAGCTCGGGTCCGTGGTGATGTTGATGCCCAGCAATTTGACATTGTCCACAAGGTTCACTTTAGAGTACTGTCCTCCTGAACCTTCTGTAGTCCAATATGGGATCCTTGGTTTTGTTCAGTGAACACCTCTGGGACAGGTGCTGCATCAGTGTTTCAGACCCTTGGTCTGCAAACTTTATAGAACCCTTTTTGAGGAGTGGGTGGGTGCACAGTCATGGGTGAACAGTGTAAAAAGAACTGGACTAAGCACGCAGCCCTGTGGTGTGCCTGTATTCAGGACTGGGGTGGATGATGATCCACTCTTAATGACTAAAATATTCTTTCTGTCATTGTTATGGTATTTAGCACAAATAAATACTTTTTTTACTTTACACCAAAAACAACAGACGTTGAAGTGTGATTTAACTTCAGACAGTGAGAAAAAAAGGCTTATTTTTATGTAAACTTCTGGATTCAAACTAATTAACCCTGTTTTATTATTTTTTAAATTTTTTTAATGATTATCTGTACAAAAAGCAGTTAATGTGGCTGTTGTGCCTTTCTCTTTCCTCTTGACAGATTGACTCGATAGCACTGGAGCGTCAGCTTTTCCAGGGACCATATCCCTATCATATTGCTGTTGTGCATGAATTCAGCAATCCACCAAATATACACAACAAAGTCCGCATTCGGAGCTGGATGGACACAATAGCTAATATCTGCCAGTAAGCATTTGAGATCAAGTGAAAGATTTTTACACCGTAGCCCTCTTGTGAAATTATACACTGAAAACCTACTAAATACGTCTCTAAGCAAAAAAAAAAAATCCTTTCCTTTTATGTGATCAATGTTGAAGCTCTGTTTTCTTATGGTAATGAGCTGTTTTTAAGTTCCGTAAAAACAGCTCTACTTGTACTACTGACTAAGCAAACTAGAGTAAGTAATAAGTTACTTTTGCATCTCGTGTTAACAAGTCACTAAACTTAGTGACTTGTACTACTGACTGAGCAAACTACAGTAAGTAATAAGTTACTTGAGTAATAAGTTATAAGTAACTTAGTAACTCAAGTAACTTATTAATGATAAATTTAACTAAAATGATAAATTACTTTGGTAACTTATTACTACTGTAATAACTTAGAAATAGTAACTTATTACTTACTTGCAAGATGTGTATTATCTTGCATTTTCTATTATTCATTTGCAAATATTAGGCTAAGTTTGAATTCAACTGGACTGTTGGCTGAACTATTAACTGTGTTTTTTCTTTTTCTCAGAGAGTTAATAAAGTATGAGTTTTTCCCAGAAACCACAAGAAAAGATGATGTGAATATGTATCCCAAATACCCATGGGGTCGGGACATCTATGCACTGGAGGGTAATTTTGTGAAGCTTGACAATTTCACATTTTCGTCATTCATATGCAATAATTGTGACACTGTTAAAGAGCACAATGTGAGACTGGGAGATTCCCAAATCATTAAAAAAATAATGAATGAGACCTGTTTGAGTTGTAAACCTTGTACAGAATGTCTATGTAGTGACATGAAATAACCTCAAATCTGAAACTGTTAAATGTGACAACAACAACAAAAAAACAAACTGAAGACTTAAAATATTCAATGAGTGACTTACATTTCTTGGCTCTGTGGTGGTTTGGTCCCACCCTTTTTTCCCAGTCAAATTGTAGTCAAAAAATTTCTGAAGTCATTAGTGTAACTCATTTTGTGTGACCTCATCAAGTTTTAGCTATTTCCCCTTCTAAGTCAGATGAGTTGTCAGGTCTAAACAGCAGGCCGCTCCATTCGAGCTACCCCTGTCTCCCAACAGCCATTCTCCATTTTGGTGGGCTTTCTGTCTTGGTGTGTTGAAAAAACTCAGATTTTGTTCATCCAAACTCTTTCCTGTCTTCCGATGAGGTCATTTCCCATGGTGTTCTACACTAATGTCTACTTCTCTTTCACATTTTTTTTTTCATGTAAAATTGAAGATTTACCTTCTTGAATCGTTGGTATACTCTTGATATGTAATTACCAAGACGATACTAACTCTGATTAAACCGGGACATTTATTAGTTGATTTATGGATCATAGACCTGATATGCATTTTGTGGTTAAGTTGTGCAAAATGTACTGAAACATTGAATAGCTGGACATAAATGTGTGAAACATGTCAGTTGTGTACGTCATTCTAGATGTCTTTGTTCATCACCTTATTTGCCTCTATGAAGGTTTATTCTGTTGGGCTTACTATGTACTGCTTAATGTGTAAATTATGTAATCTGAACTTACATAATTTAAACTTGTGAATATACATTCACAAGTTTAGAATGTATATTCTTTTGAATTAATTAATTACTTTTGAATTAAGGTGAACTTAATTTCACCTTAATTTTTGAATTAAGGTGAACTTAATTCAAAAGTAATTCACCTGAGGTGAATTAAGTTCTCTAGAAGAAGGTTTCCCTAGAAGAAGTGCATTTTTAATTCATCCTGAAATTTCACCCAAAAGCTAAATATCCCTAACTTTTAGTGGGCAGTATAAATTTGCTTACTTTGAAGCGTAATTAGGTAAAATCCTGTTTTACCTAATTACAGGATTTTAAGTGGTTTAAGTCTGATGAAAAGCCATTGATTATCACAAACAAAAGGAATCTCACTATGTTTAAGCAGTTTATCCTTAACATGATGCTTGTATGCTGTTCAAGCTTAATGAGTTATTTCATGTCACTACATAGACATTCTGTACAAGGTTTACAACTCAAACAGGTCTCATTCATTATTTTTTTATCATTTGAACTGTATTGATTTCTGCAAAACTAAACTAAACAGACTGAGCATGTAGGGTATATTAAGGAGCAGGCAAAAGTGCAATAGCAATCAAGTAATACAAAAATAGTATCTTAAAATAAAAAAATAGCATAATAATAAAAAATAATTAAAAATAAAAGATAAAAATAAAAAAATTATAAAAATGGAAATTGCAATAAATAAAGTTACACAAATCCTTAAAACCGTAAAATTTAAGCAGCAACAATAAAAGTTTTAGCATCAGAAACCAGCATAAATGTAATGTAAAATTGACACCAATTTTATTAGATTTGAGGAAAATGGGGAAGTTCACACTGAAATTATTGTATATTTTTCAGGAATTGTTGATGGAGCTCCCTACAGCATGATAACAGATTTTCCCTGGCTAAGAACACTGAGAGCAGCTGATCCCAACAGCTATGCCCGCTGTGACTTTGAGGATGATGAAAGCAGTAAGTATAATTGGTAGTAACTGAATGACATATGTTCAGTCATGTCATGACCTGCTTAAAGTACCCAAACCACAGCTTTTAATCTGAAATTAAAAATATATATATATTTTTTACAATGTTTGCATCTTGATTTAATAAAATACATAAATTGCTAAATTTTAGGCCTGCAGCACATGATGAAAACTTAAACAACCAAACTAGTTTAGAGACATTCTGTAAAACTGCTGATTTAAAAAAAGTTTTATCTTGTCTATACAACTTTATCATGTCATAAATAGTCTAAGGTAGTCTATTTAAGAAACAAAGTAGACAAAGGATCTCCGGCTTTTAAGAGAGATTGTAATTGCTTGGTACTTGTCAGTTTTACCACTATGTGCAGTTTCCTTAAAAGAAATGTTTCACTATGAAATCTCTCGTAATTTTTTTTTTTCCTGTTCTGTTAGCCACCATCTATGCTCCGCGGCGTAAAGGGCAACTGTCTGCTGACATCTGCATGGAAACGATTGGTGAGGAGATCTCAGAGTGCAGGCAGAGCAAAAAAGGAGTGTTCCAAAGAGTGGTAGTTCTCTTCCTTCATCACTGTGATATGCCTGGCGAGCCTGTGGATGATGACTATATCTAGATGTAGAAGAATTCTCAACTTTAGGGTTCTGACCTAAAGATGTTTCAAATGTAATTATAACTTTGGAAAACAACAGGCCTGGCCTTTGTCTCTCAGCATAAAATTGAATAAAATGGCTGAATGACTTTGTTACCGTTATGAAAACAAAGATATACCAGCCTGCAGATGTTATGGGGGAATAGTAGCTTGTGTTGAACAACTGATGTACTGAACCTACAACTTTGTTTACATCCAGATAAAATTTAAGGTTAAAACTGTATGTTTTCAATGCTGATTTTTAGTTATTTATCCTAGCTTACCGAAGATTCTGCAGTAAAACAAGAAAGCTGCTAATAGTAAAAAAAGTGGTCCTCTGATATAAAATTACATGAAGCAAAGGATGATACTAAAAATGCTCTGATCTTACTATCTATTTGAAAATTAGTCTTTGACTTATTTATTTATTTATTTTTGTTCATCTTTGGAGTTTATTTTTTCTCCCTTTTTATTATTTTGGATATTTTAAAATGCTGAGGCCATGATTCAAAGTTGTATTGCATCATGGGAAAGTTTTGGAGACCTGAGTATGAATTTACTTTGTATATTTGTTTGTGTATGTTTGGACTTTCAATTGAACCAAACCTAAGTAAGGTCATTCTTGCTTACAGAAAATGCTAGGTTACAGTGGTGATTCGACCCCTTTCTCATTGGAATCCTTAATTTGGCAATGGAACAATACAGATTGTTTTTTGAAAGGTTTCTAGAGTTTTTCAGTTTTTCTATTGAATCTGGCTTTTGACTTATTTTCCACTGGATGTTTTTACTCTCAAACTGTTAATTATTTATTAATAGAAAACACTCTTAATTTCAAGAGATGACCCTGAGTTGATTTCCCCCCCCCCATCCTGCCAAGATTCAAGAATTTTTATTCATTGCTGTGCACATTGTGACAGATTGAGATTTAATGGCCTTTTGAAATAAATTATGTTAAAAGCCATATAAACTGTTTTTCCTGAACATATATTTTTGCATGTTTTTTCTACCCTTTTAATCAAAATGTTTGCAGCCCGACTATTAATCTGAATTGAAGAGTTAGGTCAACTTCAATGTATGTGGGTGTTTTAAAGTATTCCATAAATTTTTCACTCTTTGTACTCGCATAGTATTGGCTCACCTGTCTTGACTCGCATATAATCTTAAGTTACATCCCATTCCTAAGAAACAGGGTTCAATATGATGTTTGACCACCTTTGCTGCTAGAACAGCCTCAATGAAGGCTGTCCACAAGGTTTAAGAGTGTTTATGGGGATTTTTTACCATTTTTCCAGAAGCGCATTTGTGATGTCACATAGTGATGTTGGATGAGAAAGTTTGGCTCTCAGTCTTCACTCTAATTCATCCCAAATGTGTTCTATCGGGCTGAGATCAGGACTCAAGCCATCAGGCCAGTCAACTTCATCCACACCAGACTCTGCCATCCATGTCTTTATGGACCTTGATTTGTGCACTGATCCACAGAGTTGGGCCCTTGGAACCAGCTCCAAACCTCTCTGCATAGAAAGCCTTGGCCCTTTGACCTTTTCTCTTTGCAAAATACACCTTTATCCTGGTGCACTGCTTTTATCTGTTCTGATCAAACAATAACATGAATACAGAGATTTAAACTGCAAGAATGTAAAATTTTCTTTAAGCATAGTCTTTGTAGCAAAGTTACACAACAGATTAGTTCTGAGTCTGACAGAAAACAGATAGAAGCAAGTGGTTTTTGGCAGCTTCCTGCACCAGAAGTCGCTGCACTTCATCCTCATTCTGCTAACACTCCACTTTGGTCTTCCTGCTTTGAAAAAAATGGACTGTAGCCAGACAGAGTCATACTCTCTTATTTTTAAACCCAAGAGACAGTGCTCCAGATAATGATGTTAAACTGTACACATCCCCCTGTCAGCCTGCATAATCTCTCTGTAACATGCCGCAACTTATACTACATCTTCAGATAATTTCTGACCCTAACCACCTGGGGAGGGGAGGCCAGTAAAGCATGGCAGGCCTACAGTAGATTGAGGGAACGAAATCTGGTCTATGTAAACAATAACATGCAGGGCGTCGATGTTTGTAAATCTGATTAAGATTAAGTCAGTATCTCTCCAGCTATGAACCTCACCACACACTGTTTCTAAGATAAAGGGAATCCCTGAGTAAAGATCATCTTAAATCTTCATCAATTTTTATCAAAATGTTTGACACAAGTTTGTGCAAACATGAAGGTTGACTGGAAGAGGAACATTCCCCTACTTGTCCCAATAAAAACAGACAAAATGACATCTAATGCTTTTATGGTTCCTGAGATACTGAGAGTTGTTTGATACATTGTTTGCCCTTTTAAACACCAGCAAAAGCCTCTCTCATAGTGTCTGCCCCTCATGCACGTGACACACACACACAGAAGCATCATTCTATTTACTAGCCTTGTTAGGACAGAGGGTGTTTTACAGCTATTTGCTGCCTTTTAAGGTAATGGCCGTTACTCATTTTGAGATTGGGTATTTATTTAACCAGCTTTTCTGCTGTTTAAAACCTAGGGAAAAGTAATTAGTGTTTAAGAACTGTTTAATAGAACTTTGCATATAGGCTGTTTAATCAATTTTATGTACTAAAATTAATATTGTATCGTGCTAGAGAAAAACATGATGGTACCCTTTAAAAATTAAAATATGAATTTTAACTCATTTTAACTTTGTGGGGGTTTTTTGTACTGCATGTAGTATGTTTTGGTAGTCATCGTGCTACCAATATAGCCTATTTTTGAGTTGAAACTTTTTAACTAATTTATATTTTACGGGGTTTTTTTTTTCAGACACTACATGGACACGTTACTGTAGATCAACATGTTATTCCTAGTTTGCTCATCATTCGTTTAAAAACACAAGCTAACTTTAGCTTTTTATCTAACTTGAGCTTTTAATTGAGTTTTCTCACACTGTATAGAATATGTTACTGTAGTCAGTGATAGCCTGGATGCTAGCATTATTATTTTAGCAAGTTCTAGCTTAACTAATTTAGCTTTACATGGGTTTTCTCTCTCTGAATGGTTAATGTGGCAATTAATCAATTCAGAGTAACTTTTCAATATGGTAGTGCTAGCCTAAGTGCTATAATTTTTGTTTTTAGCTAGAATTAGCTCTTCAGGTTAATTTACCTTAAAAACTGTTGTGATGTTTGAGTTTAACTTTTGTAAGCTTAATACTTTTTGGGTGGGATTTTTTTCATTCTTTTATTAAAGTTTTCTATAGATGTTTCACAGGATTATGTTTTGTTCTGCTGCTTCTGCCTTTATCTTCTGCAGTTGACTTCAATTTCTTCTGCAATTTTGACCAAAAACATTCACCCTACAGCCAAAAACATTCACCCTCGCGGACCTCTCGCCCGAGACTGTAAATTTACCATGACATGAGCTCAAAGTGTGATGCAGCAGCTACCAAAGGATTGTGTTAAAAATAATAATGGAAAACTGGCTTAAAAACGGGTTAACGAAATGAAAAGCTCCAGATACCGGTGGAAAGAAAACAAATATGATCAGAAGCTTCCTCAGGTATAACAGTCAGTTATCTGTTATGTGTCGTTCAGTAGGGATTGGATTCCTTTCAACGGTCAGCGGTAAGAATTGCTCCAGTTAGTGAGAACTGCTCATTTTTTGTGACTTTGAGTGATAATTAATGATGCTCTGCTTTCAGGTCAATAACTATTGTTATTTTTATTTAATTAAAAAATATTAAATAATTACAATTTATAAAAATGAGTTAATTATTTTTCTATGGTGCAGAAAAGGATTTTTGTTTCTGCTAAAGCGACTCAAGTCTATTTTTCTTTAATTGTGCTTCTAAATCACAAATAGCCCTAAATGTTACAAGACTTGGTAGTGAAGAACAACTTATTTCTTTATTTCCATGTGTTTGATTGGAAAGCTTAGACACTTTTAGAATCTGTAAATAACTCAAAATGCCAAAGCAAACTTGTTAGTGGCTTTGTTGTGGCCAGTCACATTTACCAAGCAGACCACTCTTCTCATTAGGATGACCAAAGAAAGCAGTATATGAGTTAAGAGATTAATATTTTCATTTCAGGTTGCATCATATATTAAGATGTGGAGGCAATTGGAGGATTTGTTAAATGGGTTTAGGGGTCCTCAACCTGAAAAAGTTTGAGAAACACTGCCCGAAAATCAAGCCGGTTAGCGAGTTGTTAACATGGTGTTCCGGTTTGCGGCAGAAGTTTCGCCCATAAATCACGCAAAGCTTCATGGGGGCTAGAAATAAGGTGGATATGGCACCCCTACTCCCCCTGCTACTCAGCCTAAAGCTAGTGTAAATTACTTGTGCAGTCATTTACAGCTGTTGCGCTGTTACAGCTTCAACATAAGTCCTTCTCCTGTCTCTGATTGGTTGTTCAAAGCATTAACAGCCCATGCATGACTGCTATTTGAAATGGCTTGTTTAGAATCAGTTAACACCAAAATAAGACGACCAACTTTCTAACAGTTTAGAGCAAATATTTAAATTGGCTAATCAACCACTGCTAGTGTTCAGGTGATCACTTCTTAATGATCGCAAAATAAACAACAAACCTGGAGATTAAAAAAAAAAAAAAAAACTAACTAACTGAATGTTCTGTTTGGGGTTTTTACGTATTTTTTTGTGTGGGAAATTCTGTTTTTTGTGTCAATTCAGCGACACAGGCGCACTATTCTTTTTCACACTACTCTATGCTTAAGACTTCCAGCTCAAGTTTGACCTCTGTTGTCTACAGAAGTACTCAAAGATGGACAAGTCTACAGATTTGCTGTAATTCAAACCGCTACGAGAGATGTTTCACCATCATCATAACCCTTTGAAGACCTGAATTAATAAGTTGCATTTAATTTCTCTTTGGGATTAATGAAGTATTTTTGAATTTGAACTTGAATCGTGATGCATTGCAAACTGTTTTCTGTGTGGCCGAAGTCATTTTGAATGACAGATTCACACATTGGTTTCTGATGATCCAGATAATTTAGAAGCCCTCACACCAAATCACATCCTGATGTTAAAGAGCAAACCTGTTTCTTAAACAAGACCTGAGGTGAAGATGGAAACGTATTGCTCTGAACTATTTTGGAAAATATCGATGTCTGAGTAATTGCCTTTAATGCTGGAAAGACAAAAGTAGATGGGACAAAGAACATGTCTTCGGGATATATTATCCTAATTGCAGATGTGGCTGTACCCAGAGAATATTGGCAGATAGGGACAGTCAAAGCTGATGCACATCATTTTGAAATTAATTTTTGTGGAAGTGGAAAAGAAAAATATTTGGTTCTTTTCTCCTGGGATTAAACAAATATTTAAAAATGATCAGGCAGAAGGGAATAAAATTGGCATCTGAGTGTTACTTATGAATTTATTACTGTGTTTTTGCCTAAAGTCACAGCCATTTATAGTCAGAGGTGGTTCTTTTGGAATAATGGCTGAACATGCATTTGAAGGACACATGGGTGGAACAAGGATAGAAGTCCAAGTATTGGTATAGGGGCTTGAACTTTGATGAGTGGGACAGTGCTGAAGAGCTGACAGACATCACCACCATTAGCATAGGAGAAGAGACTTCTGACCTGAATATCACCACCACCACATCAACACCTTCACCTGTGGTTACTGCCATATTCAAATTGCCATAAGTCACTGTCACTTATGTCTATTTGTGTTCTAACAAATAAATGTTCCAAAACTACTGGAAGACTACTGAGATGGTTCACAGTCTAATGAGGCTCTCATATGTTCAGCTATTGGACCTTGATCAAGGGTTTATTTGGTTCTTTTTCAGAACTGACTGTTCTGAAAAAGAACTAGAATGTTCTTTTTCAGTGGACTGTTATTTAAACTGCATTACCAATATTGTAATGGGTATTTAAATGTTATTGAAACTGTTCGGTTGAGTCACATTATTTTGGCACAAATTTTGTTATATATTTTTGCTTAGCTTTAAAGATGGAGTAGAATAAAATTAGAAAGTATATTTAGTATATTTGAACATTTGTTTTTGATGGGTCAGTACCTAGTGTTCTTCCATGTACACTGTAAGTTTAGTAACTAAAAATTCAAGATTCAAAGTATACTTTCATAAACTTAAAGGGGGTAAATTTAGTCCCAAGAAAGTACACTTCCTAGTGTGCCACTGGAAATATACTTTTCTATATATGTTCCTGAGAAAAGCTTCTTTTTGGTAAAGGATGACTCAGCCATTACGACAGAAAAGCAGGAAAAGGACACAGGAAGATAATTTGTTTTTATTGGGGTTTTTTGTTGTTCATTTATAGAAAACAAAATTAACAGTTAAGTTTGAGGAGTCTGGTTTGTTAACATCAAACAAACCAATCCAATTCTAGGCGTACAATCATGCAAAAGAGAAGAAGCATATGTCCATTTCTCCCAATCCCATCTCAGCCTTTACATAGAACCGGAACACCAAAACCAATTTAGGTGTCTCCTATTAGTATGGCTGCTAGATGCCAGCCAATGGGTTCTTTCCTGTTACTCGTCAGTAAATAGTCACCTGACAATTACATAAGACACAAGACACATCATACACGGCCACACGTTCATCCATCCTTGGCACCAGATACTGTTTTTTCCGGTGCCAATCTCCAGTGACGTGGGCAAGAAGTATATTATATACACCATAGCTAAGTTTATCTCTTTCATAAGGGTTTGGACTTATATCACTATGTTTTGGATAGTCAAAATACAGACAGCCACATTCTCAGTTCTTGGGGGTTTCAGCATTAATTTATAGCCAGTATCTCTATTAGTTGGACCTGTTTTGACTCCTTGTGAAGATAGAAAATGTGTGTGCAGTTCACTGCAACTGTTAGCAGTTCAGACCAGTCAGTTTCTTTACATGGTCACTTATCCCCAAACATGACCTTATTAAGAGACAAACCAAAGAGCAAACAGAGAGCGTTAGAGCAAGTCCCATCAGGCCCCTTATATGGCATTAGCATGGAGATACTAAAGCAAACACAACAGAAAATAAGAGACAAAAGAGAAATAAGAAAAAGACATTAAGTTTGTGGTAAGTACCTGTAAACCCTTCTTGAAGAAAGAGGATGTTTATAACTTAGTGCAAACTGAAAATCCTCCATCAGGCTGGGCCTCTCTTTTCAAAAGCATACATGTGTTAGCACATATTCTACCTTTTAGGAATGAAGGAGCCATGAGTCAGCCTGCTCTGATTGTTGAGAACAAGATACTAATGCCCTTGAAAGCTAAGATAGTATCTATTGTTTTGGATGCTGCAATATTTCATACACATGAAGTTAGTAAAGACAATGATGTGTTTGCTGTATGAGAAATGTTAAATAGTAGTAAATAGGAAATATCCTTTTCACAGGGCTATTTGATCTATTTGGGTTTGTCACTTGTTAAAGTTCTGCTTGTGTTTAAACAGTTTTGTGCTAACTGAAGTTAGTTGAGTCTGCCAACTGAACAGACTCAACTATGAAAAATGCATACATTGCTTTTCTGCTTTTTATTGTAGCTTTACTTCAATATGTTTTACTTAAGTAAAAGTACAAAGGAGAACACCCAAGAACTGACTCGAGTGAAAAAGTATTTGGGGGAAAAAGCTGCTCTGGTGCTGAGTAATTGTGTAATCTTAATAGTTTTCTAACATTTAGAAAACTATTTAATCAGACAGACAGACAACTAAAATAAAACAAATATATTTGTGTATTTTTGAAAACAAATATATGCATGCTGAAGAAATATTACACTTCAAGCAACATTGTTGTTGATTGGTCTCTCTACATTCAGTCATGTTTTTGGACTCTCTGGGTACAGAGAGAACCCATTTATGCACAGGGAGAACATGCAAACTCTCCATGCAGAAAAACCCACATCCTTCTTGCTGCAAGGCAACAATGCCAGTATGCAGCCCTGTTATTATTATTATTATTACTATTATTATTATTATTATTATTAACAAACCATAAGTCTCACAAATTGCATGTGTGTCTAATTCTGGTAAATATTTCGTTAAAACATGTAATTTCTTTTTTCAATGATGTTTGTTGAATAGCCACAAATTTGCTTAATTTGCTTCTGAATACAATTACTCAAGCATAAGCACATTGCAGCAAAACTACTGCAAACTTAAATATTATTATTGAATATTATTAAAACTGAAGAAAATCTAATTGATCACTATCACCTCTGCTTTTCCACAAATCTGCAGTTTCTTTTACATAGAGATTAGTCATCAACTAGAAGAGGCAGGAATTTATCAATTTTGGTCAAGCTGATGTCCTTACAATAAAATCCTCATTTCTAACACACCCCTTTCTTCACAATTTTTGCCCTTCTATTTTACTTCCTTTCCCAAAGTCTCTCTTTATGCTCTTTTTATTTCATTAGTTGCCCCCCGGGCCCCAATTTTAGACATATGACATTTACAAATAATTGATTCCATCTTTAGTTTCTCTGCAATGTTCTGATGTTTCCCTGAAATATGCTACATTCATAGTGGCAACTTCTGTAACATCAGCTAGTCAAATTTAGAGGAGGCCTTTTCTGTTCTAAATCCCACCCTTTAGCATCCATACAAGGAGATGGTGGAATGCTTTGGACTGGGGGTCCAGCTGCTCCATAAAAGAGGCACGTGCAACGATCAGAAAGCAGCAATCTGATGAGAAATCTGTTTGGTCTTAAACTTCAGACTTATAAAATATTTTATTTATTTAATCATCTCATACTTTCAGGTACAGCTGCTAAAACATAATGGTTGTTTTCAACTGGAAGACTAGAAGAAAGTCCACATCGCATAAGCCTTTTTTTGCCGGTTTCAAAGGAAAACATCCAGCGGAACCTCTGCTGAAAAACATTAAGGTATGACCACAGCAATTTCTCCACAAATGAAATCAGAAAATCAGCATTTCAGTTTTAAGCTTAAACTACGTTAAATTCCGTTTTTAAAGAAATAGGCAGTCTATTTTGGGTTGGGGTGGGTAGGGAGTGGAGGGGCAATAAATGATCTAGATAGATCTAGTCGGCATGGTTGTGTGAGAGATGAAAAAGTTCTCTACACTCTCAGATTCCCCCAACCCAATATAAGAATTGCTGCTTGCCCGTGTACACAGGGGAAGCAGCCTGTGTTGTTTTGCTATTTTCCTTAGACTGAGCCCTTTGTGCAATTTAAACAATATCTCAAGATACAATACTGTATGTGTTCCAGCGCGCACACACACACACACACACACACACGCACACACGCGCACATACACACCCACACACACGCACACATGCAGATAGCCCTCAGTAGTCTCCAATTACTACAGAATACAGCAGCTTGAGTCCTCTGTAGAGAACTCCAACACTTGCTTCTTTGCACTTGTCACCTATGACATAACAGTGCTGATTTTAAGATTTTTTTTTTTTCTAAAGAAAAGAAAAATAAAATAATAAAAATGATGAAAAGTTTGATTTTAAGATTGTATTTTTTCTTTCAAAAAATAACATTTTAAAATCAAAATTTCTATATTTCTGAACTACTCACTCCTTACACCAGATGATCTATATCCAGATCAAGATTGAAAACTGAAGGTTATTGTGCTTTTCTGGTCAGGATCTTATGGAATGATCTGAACTTATCAGTGTCTTTAATTGTCCTCTTTATTATAAATTTCACATATAATAAATAAGCTTTTTCCAATTAAGCTAATTTTAGAAAAAGATTGGCTTTCAAGTATACTTTACATATGGTATGCATTTTGAGTTTATACTATTGCACTGTTTTACTCAGATTTTTGAAGGAGCTATTGAAATACAATTTTATTTAGTATAATTTAATTTATAAAAGTATTAATTTATCTGTTACTCAGTATTTTAGTAGTCTTTTTATAAAAGTCAAAAACAAAAACAAAGAAGTTATTTCTTGGATGGATGCTTTTCACCTGGGTAAAAATATGCTGAAGTTACTTGAGTACAATTTTTTTTGGATACACTAATCTTTTTGCTGAATTTTATGATTGTTGACACTGATCCCAAATTGCAATGTAGGACCATTTCATGCTACACCATGGAATGGTAAAGCAGCTTTGCTTGGTGTGTGATCTCAATGCATTTGGAAATCATAAGTTAAGTGACTCATTGGGTCTGATGATTAGAATGTTGTAAGTTTATTTCCAGCTTAACCCCAAGTTAAGCTGAGTGTTTGTGAGTGTGGTCAAAATGACTGGAAAGTGCTATCTCTTTCTTTATAAGTATAAGTAGAATCTCTTTCTTTATAAGTATAAGTAGAATCTCTTTCTTTATAAGTAGCATCTCTTTCTTTATAAGTAGCATCTCTTTCTTTATACGTAGAATCTCTTTCTTTATAGCGTCTCTTTTATGGACTGCTCAGTAATGGATCCATCAAGAGCCACCATATTTTATGGTGATATTAGGATTTTATTTTTTTAAAAACAGGGCATTTTCGTTGTCTCTTCTGTAAAGTTTTCTGCATACAGTCAACAACTCCAGCACACAAATGTTAGCGTTATGCATGTTCTGGATATTTTCCTGCTCCAACTCAGTTGAGTTAACATCCACAGGATGATTCAGATGTGCAGAACCAGGGGAAACAAAAAAACACACAGGGCACCTTTAGAGGATTTAAGTAGGTGAGCTCTCACCACAACTTAACCAGCCAGAATTGTAAGCTGTTAAAATATATGAAAAACCAGACTGAAATGAAATAATCTGAAAATGCTCTGTAGATGAAAGAGAGGAAAGGAAGTGCTGTATTTATTTACTGAAATCCTGAAGGAGCCTGTCTAAAGGCTTTCCCATAACCCTCGACATTGTTTCCCCAGTGGGATTAAGAAACTACCATTCCCAGGATAATTTTCACATGGAGGGGGAGGGGCAAGTGCAGAGCAGAATATACTGGAATGAGAAAGGTTAATACAAATTGACTCCAGTAAAACTCAACTTATGCAAAAAATTTGTTTTAAAACATTTTGCATGTTTGTGTAAAATGTTGTGTGCAACATTCTAGACTATGCCATTATGTGACTAAATCCAAACAACTTCCTTCCAATGAAACACCAATAGAAACCAGCAATAGTTAAGATCATTTATAAGATATATTTCCACTAGACTGCTGATACATTATCACTAAAATCAGCACAGGTTTATCTTCCTCTTATCATCTCTATTTATGGTATAAAACAGATTAACAACTAAATCTGATTTCTACACACATGCCAAACTGTTCTTGATCTGTGTTCAAAGGGAGAAGAGAGAAATGAGCTGAAGCAAAGTGTCTGACAAAACATAGAACAGTGTGCTTCCTGCATGTGATTTAAGGAACAAGAAGGAATGAGAAGGCTGACCATATTAGGGAATGTTTGGATTTGCAGGAGAGATGGCTCTGACTCTTATCACAGTCTGCATAAACACACACCGTTCCCAACTGTGGCCAAAAAAGGAGAGACTGAAATCAATCTGATCGTATCCTCCCAGTCTTTCCTCCTGAAAATGCTTTTGTAGATCCTTTCTTTTCATATGTACAGTCTGTCTCGTGATTCAACATTAACTATGCATGCTTCACTTCTCTTGTGTTCAGCCTGGAGAAGGACTAACTGATCTGCCAGCTTTTTTTATTTCCCAGACAGATCTGTGGGGTCTGTCCATTGAACTTCTTTCTTCTTAGCAGATATAGGAAGATAAAAGCTCCCTAAGCTGCCTGAACAGCATGTCCACTCTGTGACTTGAAAAGGGAATGTATGTAGTTTAGCTGTGGGAAGGAGGGCGGGGGTTGGCTGTTAGTGGAAGCAATCACAGTCTGGAAGAGCAAATGTTTATCGAATGCTGCGATCCCTTTTCCAAGGTCCTCAAAATGCAAAAACTACCATATAAGGACAGAAAGAAATTCTACCAAAGAAGAGAAAGAAAAATCCAGTATGAATTCTTTCTTATTTAGTAACTTCTTATCTCAAGTTTGCAGATATAATTCCCTGCTTTGTGAATGTCAGAGCTGGGCCATAAAAGTCACTTAAAGGAACAAAAATCTTTTTCATATGAAAAGTCAGCAAACTCCTTCCTGCTGTGTTTTCTCTAAGGTGTTAAGACGGGGCTTGCTTCAACAGCCTACAGCGACAGGAAAACACAGCAGCTACTCAGAGGACAACATGAAAGGATTCACATCTGTACAAAAATGGAACTCTTCCGATGGAGAAGGTAATATTTTTAAAGAGTTGTTATTGGCCATTGATTAGGTTAAAATAGGTTTTCAAGTGTAAGAACACACTTCCTGCTCCAACTTGAAACATACATGAGAGAAAGTTTACTTACTGTTTTCTGCTTACTTATATAGAATGAAGTGGAGAACCTGTGTCTTCATATGCCACCCATTATCTGCTTCCTATTGTGTACTTCCAAAGTGTGTTCTACAAGGGAGAAACAGCAACAAGGGAAGTCATGTAGGTCCCCTGGAAATTAAGCTAATCTCTATGGTCTCTTCACACATTTCAATTCAACTCAATTCAAAAATACTTTTTTGATTCCAAAGAGAAATTAAGTATTAAATTTAATTATATAATTTAATTTATCAATGTATTAATTCATACCTCACTGCACTTTCTTTATTTTTAACACATAGGTAATTTTTTTGTCTTTTGTTTGTTTCATACAATTAAGTCCTGAAATAAATGTGCTGCATCTGTTGACTTGCTGCTCATTCCTGTGGCCCATGGTGCAGTGCTGCATCTCTGGTCAGTTGGTAGTCTGAGATGAAGCACTGTAGCTCGGGACGGAGGACAGACAGAGCCTGCTGAGGTATGTCCGTAACAAGAAAGAAGCATCTATCAAGATTGGCGGGACTATGACAAGTTTCTCTAGAGAAGAAAGGAGAAAGTGAATCTGGCATCCATACAGTTATAAAGGATATTCTGTCAACTATTCTGTAATTTTTTTCTGTTTTGTATTGCTCCAGCTGAGTTCATAAAATAAGAACTTAGCTTTTATTTCTTCTCTTTTTTTTTTTGCCTCAAAAATAGAATTTTGAACAGTCACTCTTTTCAGCTTGTTTTTCCTTTACCCTTTTCTCTGGGGTCCAGTTTTCCCAGGAATCCCTTCACTCATGAGAAAGGGGGATTCCTGGAAATACTGATCTTGGGGGCGAGGCTTCTCACCATGTCCAATATGACAAATGGAATGGAAGGACTTAATATGTGTGTGCTCTTCAATTGAACTCTCTAAAAAAAAAAAAAGAGTTGACAGCTGTGAGATATTTTAAAAAAGACAAAGTGATTTACGCTCCTCATGTTTTACTTGCATATCATTTCAAATTGTACATCTAATCTATTTTGTCTGACAAAATAAAGAAAACAGTTAAAATAATGTATATTTTTCTCTGTTTACTCATCACCATTTTTTCCAAAAAGAAAATAGCTATGTATTACATGAAATCAAAAACCAATAACAACTGAATCACCTCCATGAAAACAAATTTGTGATAAAACCTGATTTGTCATGGACCATTTGTACATTAAATATATTTTCATATAAGATTCCGAACATACATTACCTCAATAATGCAGAATTTCAGTGCATTATAAATTTGTTCTGCAAATGATATCTCTCCGGCTTCTGCTAAATGTCCTACTAGCAGAGAAATGACTTACCATTAGAGTAAAACTGTTTATCTGCCTACCTCTGTGATGGCAGATAAACCATCACTATGCAAGTGTAGCGGAGATTTTTTATTTATTTATTTTTTACGTATTTTTACAAATATTAAAAAAAAAAAAAGTATGACAGTTACTGCAGCCTTAATATAAGACATGAAAGAGAAAGATCCTGAAATGCTGCCACAGTCTTCTTTCTCTTTTTAAGCTGCTGAGCACCCTTCCACCCTGCCTCCCTCACACACCTCCACCAGACTGGAGGCTAACACCTGGTTGAACTGCTACTTAGCTATTTCTCAGTCCAGTGTTTCTTAATGGCATCTATAATGTGATGATGTGCTGAAGGGGGAATGTAAAAAACCATAGGTGCTTCCCAGCCAGGTGCTGCCTAGGTGGGCCCCATATGGTTCCGAGAAAGTTTTATACTTGGTTTTTCATTTATCCCATATAGGGGCCCACCTTGGTATGCTGGCTGGGTTCTTAAAGAGATGGAGGCCAGCTGATGTGAAGTCATATTTCTTTCAAGTTATTTTTGACATACAGGTGCTGGTCAAAAAATTAAAATGCCAAGGAAAAATTAATTTAAATCAGTAAATCCATTCAAAAAGTAAAATGTGTATATTACATTTCTTTATTACATAGCAATAAAAATATAGCATAACATATTCCAGATGTTAATTTATGAAATTGTTTCTTTTATTGTTCCTGATTATTACTGACAACAAGTGAAAACTCCAAATTTAGTATCTCAGAAAATTAGAAAATTGATTGTGAAATTGTGAATATTGAAGTCCCCGGGTGCCACGCACTAATCAGCTAATCAACTCAAAACACCTGCAAATGCTATTAAATTGTCTCTCAGTCCATTTCTGTGGGTTTCACAATCACAACACGGGATGACTGCTGTCCTGGCAGTTGTCCAAAACATGACCTATGACACCTTGCACAAGAGGGCAAGACAGAAACATCATTGCTAAAGAAGCTGGCTGTTCACGGAGCTCTGTGTTCAAGCACATTCATAGAGAGGTTAAGGGAAGAAAAGATGTAGAAAAAAATGGACACGTCCTAGAAAAAAATGGACACGTCCTCAAGAGGACGTGTCCATTTAAAAATGTGGAGAAGATTCACAAAGAGCTGGAGTTAGAGCTTCAAGAACCACCACACAAAACATATGCAACACATGGGTTTCAGTTGTCACATCCCTTGTGTCAAACCACTTTTGAACAAGAGACGGCATCAAAACCATCTTGCCTATAGTTATATTTTCTGATTAAAGTAAATTTTACATTTCCTTTGGAAATCAAGGTCCCAGAGTCTGGATGAAGAGAGGAGACACACATTGCTTGAGGTCCAGTGAAACTTTCCACAGTCTGTGGTGACGCAGGTGTAAAGCACAACCCATGTATTGAGTCTACAAGGGTTAAGTAAAAGTGAAAAAGAACAGCTGAGTATCTGATATAGTTTAAAACTATGTCAGACATAATATAGATATGAATCTAGGGAACATATAATTAAAATTAAAGGTTTTCTCTTGAGATTATTTATGTACGATTTTATTTATTTTCAATTAGCATGATTTATTTTTACATCTCTTCTGTTTCAGGGATGTAAAAGTAAATCAAATTCAAAAGTTTACATACATTTGGTCAGAATCAGGGATAACTGTATTTTGAACTGTATGACTGGTCAAATCTTTGAGGTTTCCTTTCAGAAGCTTCTCTCAATAGTTTGCTAGAGTTCTGGCTCATTCCTCCTGATAGACCTGGTGAGACTGAGTCTCACACATCTCTTCAAAACTACCCACAACTTCTCCACTGGACTGAGATGAAAACTTTGTTGTAGCCACATAAAAACATTGACTTTGTTGTCCTTAAGCCATTTTGTAACTACTTTGTTTATTGTCTAGCAATAAGTACACACATGTGAATAGAATCTATTCATTTACTTCCTGTTTAAATGTCTTCAGATGTTACTTCAATATTCCTACATTATGATCTATCCCCAAGATGGCATCTATTTTATGAAGTATATCAGCTCCTTTTGCAGCTAAAGTTTGGTCTTTAGCTGGAAAAGGAAATCAAAGTTCTACTTTGATTTTATTATTTACAAAGTGTAACTTACCTTGCCTTTCTGTTTATCTTGAAGTAAAGACTAAAGTCCTTTCAGTCTTACCAGCTTCAGCCAGCAAAGTACCAGTACTTTGGCTTTGGTCAGGCTGCACATTTTGGACATTCCCCTCATGTCCATACTTGCATATAATTAATTGAACAGATGAATGTGGAACCTTCAGGTATTTCAAGTATTAGTAATTTGTTTGTAAAGATGAACCAGACTTGTGCAGCTGTGTAATTCTCTTCCTCTCTCCAGATTTCTTTTGACTTTCCCATTGTGTCAAACAAGAAAGACAGTCTTAAAAGTTCATCCACAGGTGTGACTCCAATTAGCTCAAATGTGTCAGTTAACCTATCAGAAGTTTGTGAAAGAAAGTCCAAACGGCTAACCTAGGACATACTTAAAAAGACAGCTATCCTAGGTACTGAACAAATATATGTAAACTTTTGAATTCAAGGAAAGTTATGAAGAAAATTTTGTTTTTTTCTGGCATTTAGGAAATACATTTTGGTAATTCTAAATAAACCAAAAATAAGAGAAGTCTGGTCTGATGTAACATAAGACAGTGAGGAAAGAAAATGTATTTTTATTTAGTGTAAATAAATAAGTTTCAACTGCAAGCTGATTATCTCAAGGAGCAGACATTCAGACAGCTCAAAGTTCCAGGAACAAGTTTGAGGAATGGCTCAGAGCATGCGTCTGGGTTGGTGTGAGGGTCGCCTTATTTTTAACTGAACCGAAGTACCTTGTTAAGGTTGTTGAAGTCAAAGTCCAACTGCCTTGATATTTTTTCTAATTAAAACCTTTTAACCTTTTTTCTAATTAAAACCTTTGGGTCTTATTTTTGTAACTCGTGTTGGAAAAACATTGTGCTCCTTTCGTGCACATTTTAAGATTTAGACAACTTGATAGATAAAGTCACTATCAACCTCAGCAATGTCGAGGACTTTGTTTCCAGAACCCTCAACTGCACCAGAAGTATAGGATATCTCTCCAGAGGCTGGGAGTACCAACAGCTAATATTTAGCAGTAGAGCAGGTAATCTATTTCAAGAACATATGAAATAGATTCTTGAAATCTATTTCATAGATTTCCAATGTTTTATAAGATGTAAAACATTTCAGTTTTATATCTTATTTCTGATGTTGACTTTAACAATTGCTGTGCTGTATTCACAATAGGCACTTCTAGATTGCGTTACCCATTTTTGTTTGACTTTGTTGGACAAGATGAAATGGCAAGTGAAACATTCAGTGAAACATTCAGTGTTAAACAAAAAATATCACCCACACCAATTGAAAGTACCTCATCAGGCTCACTTATGGATCATGGCATAACAACATTTGCAACTCTGTATGTGCTTTGGATTTCAACTCTAGATATTCAGGTAAAGTAATTAAGTCCAAATCCCATCTAATGTTATCTGAGTGTTTTTTTATACTTTTTCCCCCAAAATGTTTCAAAATGCCGCAACTAGACTTTTGACTGGATCCCAGAAACAAGAGCCAGTATTGGCTTCTCTGCATTGGCAACCAGTTTCTTACTGGATTGATTTTAAAAGTCTTTCATTGGTTTTTAAAACTTTACATGCCCTATTACCACTTTATCTTCAAGACCTTCTTCATGACCATTCCATTTCTAGAACACTTCGGAAAAATAATAAATTGCTCTTACATATTCCTGGGACCAGACTGAATAGTATTTTTTTCTTATAATTTGTGACACTTAATATTAAATAAAAATAATTAGTATTCTACTACTCCACTGTTGAACATTGTGACAAAGTGGTTCAGTTTGTGTTCACTTCTCCCTTATTCTTATTTCTGATTAATTTACTTTCTGTAGCTTAATGTTTACATTTAAACACTACTTTGCTTCACTTACTGTCCCAGGTTTGTTTGCGTTAGCATTATGTTGCAGTTTCCATCTATTTATATGTTAAGGTTAAAATTACTACTTCTGGATTATTACTTATATTTGTTTATTTTTGTTTCAAAGTATTTGGTTTCTTTTTTTACTCACCATTGTTTGTCCCTTGTAGATCTGCAGCAGGGTAGGAGTATGGGAGGCCCAGTGTTTCCTGCTTTAATGTCTGGATGATGTCATTAATTATCTTGCTGGGTTTTCTTTGAAGGATTGCTTTGTTTTTTCTTTGAAGTAACTTTTTGAGTTATCTTCTATAACATGGTTTATTTTTCAGACCATTTCATTATGTAGATGAGTTTGTAAATTAGATTAATAATGTTTGTTTTCTGTTTAGATTGGGGTTTTTTTGTCTTTTTTTTACCTGTTTAATTGTGGCTTGGTTCTTGGAAGTTCAGGAGGGATGTCTGAGGCAAATGTATCAAATAAAAGTCATCAGAATAATCTGAAACCAGCTGATGCTGTTTCTTTGTTCACTTTGACCACACTATATTACATATTACACATATTTGTTCAGAAGCAACACAATTTAGATGCCATACCTCAGTCCCAGAATTTGGCTACAGGGATTGAAGTTATCTGATATCACTCTCAAGGTCTTCATCAGTCACTGCAGCATCAAGTGCTTTGGACCTCTAAAGAAATGATGTTGAACATCCAAAGATGTTTGCCATCCTCTTGACCATGTGTCTTTAGGCCAAAAGAAAGTCTTATCTGCTTTCTTGTAATATGGTCTGCCTCAACCATCTAAAACAGGATCATATTGAAATGCCTCAGCATAATGTTTATATTATGCACAGGGTTTTTCACAGCAGTGAAGTTAGTTTCAAGCTGGATATTCAATATTCGCGTGCTAATTTCGGCCAGCTGTTCTCTACCACTCCCTCCCCAAGCCACAACTTACACAAAAAAGGGGTAATTTGTGCTATTACATGAGTCATAATATCCTTTATTAAATTTTAAAGTCACATCCAATATTTTCAAATAATTTTAATATTGTTTTCTTCCAATAGCTTCCAAGTTGTATGCCCCACTGATTCAAAATCAGTGTGAAATTGTTCTAAGTCTGTAGGTGAGACACTCATTTTCATTCCAGTTCGACAAATTTTCTATTTTTTAGTTCAAATGTATTTTTCTTCAATAGTTTCTAGATCATATTCCACTTGAACCCTTTTTATATATTTTTTTTAGCTATTTCAAAGTGGTTTCAGAACCACTTTGAAATTGTTCTATGAGAAGTTGATTACAGTTAGTCAAAAGATGCTTGTAAATATTTGTTACTGTCACAACTAATAACAATAGAAAAAGAGGTTTCCTAATCATAACAAAAACCCCTGAAGATATTTAACTCACCTTTACGAAGCTCTCAAAATTGTACATAATGTCACTAAGCAGAATGGAAACAGATCATTTTCTTCCATACCGAAAGATTTCTTTAGTAGTTATTATCGACAACCGAACCTAACACAATAGAGTTAAGCAATGTTTTTATTGGCATTTCTGAAGACCATTTTACAACAGACTTAATAAATCATAGTTCTAGAGAAAGGGAGAGAGAAAAAGTTTTCTACCAACTGTTGCCTTGCTTCTTATATCAACAAGCAAACTATTCACCATAGGAAAAAAAAATCCAAAAGTTCTTTTTAACTCAACATCCAGGGTTGCGTCATTTAATCATTTAGGAACAAAAAACAGGTTTACATATTTTATCATTTTTTCGGTAAAAGGAGGGATTGAAATAATTAAAGTAGTGAGAAAGGAGAGGATTTGTTCCCTCAGACAAAAAAAAGAACAAAACAAAAAAACCCAGATCAGCTGACTGTCTCACCCAGTCTCCAAAGGAATAAAGATCAATTAAAAACATTGATAAATGGGGAGAGATGTATCTGATACGGGAAGAGGCAGCTACAGCCTCACTACCCTTATAAAATATTTAAAAAAAGAAAAACCCATACATTTCCCAATTGGAATTTTATGATTTAAACACATGAAAATATAGATAACACAAATGACAAAGCCTTGTGTAAATCTATACATTCCATTACATAGATATTGATGATGGAAGAGAAGACCGTCGTTTGTCCAGGAGAGATCAGGTTTTCCTGGTAACCAACAGCAGATCAGATTAGGGAGAGGATGACTTAGAACCCTACAGATGGACAGAAGAACAGACAGGCAGCACCTTCAATCAGTGGTCAGAAACTTGCTACAAAACCTGAAAAGCTGCAACTATTAGTTCACCTGAGAAACTAGGGACTTCAAGCAAAGAGCACAATGAAAGAAAATACAAACCAGACCAGAGAACAGAAATGTCAAAGAAATTTGCCAGAACAAAGAAAGAAAACAGCTTCTTAGGATTATAAGACATCTAATTTAGATTTTATTTTTCTCTTGAGATGTGAAAATTTCAACTTCTAAAGCTTTTAAAAGCAACAGTATGTAACTTTTACAAAAAAATATGTTTGGCAAATTTGTTATCAGTGTCATCACATCATGACACTGTACCACAGTGACGTGTGGTCAGGAGAGGCAAATGAAGCAGAGCCTCCCCTGTCATCATGGAAAATAATACAGTATATAATAAAATAATTTATATTGCTATTGTCACTGTGTGGTTTGTACTATAAAGTACATATTTTTCATTTAGCTTAACCAATTTTGATTATTTTTTCTTCAAAATCGCTGAATTTTCATATTTCCCATTCAAATGCTCGGAAGAGCAGCAGGTGAAGCAGCATCGAGCTGAGGCTCACCTGGGAGTGATCACCCTCTCACTAACTGCACTGGCTGCCATTCTATGAGCATGTTCCTCCTGTCAGTACATCACCAATAAAATGGCTAAAAAAACATTTAATGCATGATTAAATAATTTTCCACAATTTAGCTTTTTTTATATTGTGGAGTGTTTTTTGTCACCAACTGTTGTGTGTAACGTGTTTCGTGTGCTGAAGAGCGATCATAAATAGCAGGGAACAGATTTGAGGTGAGACGGGCAGTTCTCTTGTCTCATTTCAGGGGGCGCTCATGATCCCAGACATTGTGACTCTACAACTACAGAGTAAGAGACAGTAACAACGAGCTAGCCATACAGTAAAGTCAAGAGCAGTGATACATTTATAGTTTTCTCCACTAACCGCAGCAATTATTTAATAATCGCAAAATAAACATTAAGTCTAAAACCATACTACTGCAAACAGACTGAATGATCTGCTCTTTGTGTGGGAAATATTTCAATGTTTTTTTTGGGTGCTGTCAGTTGCTATGGCAATGAGTCTGTGCGTAGCTGCGCTGATACAAAGAGCCAGAAAGAAGTGGTTTTCAGTTGTACTTTTAACGGTTTTTCCCTTTGCTGTGGAGCACAGCATAAAATTAATAATACCTACATGTCCAAGTTTGATTACGTTAACTGAGTTATTCTACGGCAGCAGCGCAGCTATGCATGACATGTAAAAGAATAGTCTTTTTGCCCTCCAGCGTTGTCTGCAAGCGTAAAATTTCCTTATGTAAACAATAAAATGATGGGTGTTTGTATATGATTATGATTAAGTCAGTGCCTCACCAGCTATGATCCTCATCGCACCTTACTGGTATACGAGGAGACAGATGATGTGAAATTTCTACCTCCTCTCAGGGCTAATTGTTGCAGTTTGAAGAAATGTACCACTCCCACTCAAAAACAATCTAGCCTAAATCAATTTGCTTTTGTTTATTTGCCAGCTTAGCGGCTTGTCTGTAAGCTAAAAGTGAATGAGCAGAGTTTGAACCTCCAGTAGTTGGAGAAAGATTCAGCCTGAGTTTTTTACAGTGTGCATGGTTCTCGTGGGGTCGCTGGTTTCTTAGCTTTTTTATGGTTTTGCAAACTAAAAAGCTGACAGGTCACTGTTAGGCTGACATCAGCAGATGTCGGGGGGAGGTTCGACAGATCACACAAAACTGTCATTTAGCACCTGACGATGCTAAATAATAAAGAAATGGAAGAACAGCCTACCCGTGTGATCCACGGAAAAAGGAGGATGTTGATTCCCAGGTTCAGGTAGCGTCAGACATCCAGAGGAGGAGAACGTGAAGCAACAATGTTTGCTTAATTTCTACTCTTTTGGGGAACGTTTGGACTAGATTAAATAATTTAACCTGCAGTCTAAGAATGGCAGATGTTAGTCAACGGGTGACCCGTCAGCTCTCCAGTTTGGGAAAAATCAAATAAGCTCATTAACCAAAGACCCGTCAGAATCCCTCAGGGTGAAAAAAACTCTGGTGGGATCCAAACGACTGCTCTAAGAACTACGGGAGATTCAAACTCCGCTCGTTCATTTTTAGCTTACAGAAAAACGAGACAAGCTGCCAAATAAACAAAAGGAATCTTACCATTAAGATTTAGACTTTGGCGTGCCCACCTCCTCAGAACCACACAGATGTACAATATCTTTTGACAAAAAGATCTTTTTTTTTTTCCTCCACAATTTTGTTAATAGTAAAGAGAGTTAAATAATAAAAATTCCAGAAATTATTTTCTTTTTTCATCTGCAGGTATGCAGCGTGGGTAGAGCCGTACAGATGCAGATGCCTTCCAATAATATCCTGCAGGCCTTTGTGCATTATTTTGAACTTTACCCTATGTAATGGATAGTAAGCTGTTTAAAATAAATTACCTAAATAATTAAAATTTGCAGACTATTTAAAGTAAATTATTCTAAGTGAATTTTCTAAATTAAGAATGTCGCTGATTGTTTTATGGATGTTCGTTCTGATTAGCATTGTTGGTGTCTTATATTTTTTTTATAGTATTTGCACTTTGAAATGTTTTGGGTTTTCGTTTTTTGTATGTACCTCACAGGCTGCTGTAGCTGCAAGAGTAGGGCCTATAAAAGCTGGTTGAATCATTGTGCCAATGAATGATTTGAACTGTCAAGATGTTTGGCACAAAGAAATCAACACTTAATATTCTCCAGTGAAAGCAGCAAGGTACATTTTGTTGTTTGTACTGTAAGTTTATGTTTTGTACTCTAATGTTTCTATATGTTTTAATTTTCACAGTGACTGAGGTGACTGATGATTATGGTTGATCTTCATCAAAGAATATAAAACGCTAAATTCACCTGTCGAGACTGGCCGAGTAATTTAAGCGTTGGGGAGCTGCTACACCCTAGAAAAGAGTTTTATACATAAAGCAATTTATTTTAAACATTTTCATAATTTACATTTTTAAAAATTCAAAACAGAAGTTATTACTTCAGTGTAAAAACATTTAATTAAATATTTTTTTTGGCATGTGCAATGGCTCTTTTTAGAACTTGCTCTGCGGGCTACTGACAATGTCTCTTCAGGCGACCGGGTGCCTGTAGGCCTACAGGCACCCGGTCGCCTGAAGAGACATTGTCTAATATATCTGTTGTGACCCCTGCTCTATAGCCATATCTCATATCTGCTTTTTATAAAGTTTGACTTTAACACAAAAATCTGCATCTCCCACAATTCTAATGAAATTCCTCGTACTAGTGGAATTAGTCAATTAGCATTAGTCAATCTTCAAAGTTTGCTAAAAATCAGACCTTATTTGATTGAATAACACCATATCAAACTTTGACACCAAGTACTCTTAATGTTTTCTCCATTTATACTAGAACAAAACATGAAAAAAATACATTAGAAAGGAGAAGCAAGTTTCATTATTTGACGTAATTTTCAGATTTTTAGCTCAAACTGCCACATTTTAGGGACATTTTAAATTTTTCTACATATGAAACTCAATAGAAAAAAGGAGACTCAGAGGTGACTGACAGCCTCCATAATGTAGTCATCCTATTTGACCACGTGATGGTGCCAAACCCACCCTGTTTGGGCCAGTATCAGTCTATAATCTCACTCAGTATACTTCATGTGCATATTTATATCAACTTCTATGCACTTTAAGTGGTTTAATCCATATATACTTTATTGTTGCTCACAACCACATTTATAATCCCCTCCCCCCCAAATATATCTTAAAATAATGCAGTCCTGCACCTCCAGGTCACTTAGGGGCAGCCCTTTCCAGTTTCTTTAGTTTAAATGAGAAAGAGGACGATATCCACCTGCTACGGGTTTTTCTTCCTTCTTTATCTTCACTGTGGGTGTGACATGGTCTGCTTGGCATCTTCTAAGCTTTCCCAAACATTTCTTTAAATCTGCAAACTCGATTACATGGTGAGTCTGTTGTCTTATCTTGTGGCAGCATTGTTTTACATCTAAATCTACTACTAGATTGCTCATTGAAGTGCTGTCTTTACCAGAATTGCTGGCGCTGCTAGATCAGATCTCCATTGGGATTCTGCCACTAATAGCCAGTAGGCCGCACACTGAGATTAAGTAATACAACTCAATTGAAAAGGTAAAAAAAATTTTTCAAGGTCTAATGAAGGCCAAATTATGCACAACGGTCTGATATATGCTCTCAATTTGCATCAGGTAGATTTTGTAGGGTTCTGGCACTTATTGTATTAAAGCTAAAATGGAAATGAAGTAATATAGAACAGAATATAGCTACACATTTGGTTAAAATTAATATTGCGCAGGGTACTATTTTTTTCCTCTTTCTCTCTCTCTGCTTGAGTATTTTGAAAGGCTTGATAACTTTGATAATTCATTTACATTTTTGAAAGTGCATTTTAAATTGATCTGAGATTATTCTGAATGACTTTTTTGATTGACTGTACTTAAATTAAGTAGAATAATTTCAACTCTTCACTACGAAACGTTTGAAAATTAAATCTGAAAATAATTAAGTCTTGTGCCCCCTTACCACATGGAGGGAAAAGCTCTGCAGCTTCTTTAGTTGAAATCAGAGAGGAAGAAATCAGCCAGGAAGTCTTTTAATATGGCCAGTCTTTTAAAAAGGCATGATACTTTTCTCACCATCGAAGACTTTACACTTATTTTTATCACTTTAATTTCCCATATAAGTAAGTATTTAAATTATAAGATTGAAAGACATTATAAAAGTGAACATTGTAATGTGGAAAAAACTGGAAGTTTGCCTCTTTAAGCATTGAAGTCTGACCTGGACCGTCATTGGCTGGTCCACCTAATCAACAGCAGCCGATCAAAAGCCCAGTATTTTAGTACTTTTAAGAGAAGCATGAATGGACAAAAATTGAGGGCAAGAGGACTATGAGGAAGTAAAATTGACTTTTTAGTAGTTTCAGGAGACTAAAGCTGCTCAAGACAGCTTTGTGTGTGTGTGTGTGTGTGTGTGTGTGTGTGTGTGTGTGTGTGTGTATGCGTGCATGTGTATGCGTGTGTGTGTGCAGTTACTTGTCAGTAAATAACATTTACCGTATTTTCTGGACTATAAGTCACAGCTTTTTTCATAGTTTGGCTGGGGGTGCGACTTAAACTCCGGAGCGACTTATGTGTGGAATTATTAACACCTTATGATATCATATCATGTTATTTTCACACTAAACCACAAGAGGGTCGCTCTAGGCCTGTGTTAGTCTACATTCGGAGTTAGCAGAGTTTTTTTTACACGCGACACCGAAGACGAAGATTTCATCTTTGTGATAAAATCACGTTTAGTGTTTTGGAGTGACACGGATGGTTTGGTAAACTTGTTAGCATAACATATTAAGAGTTATTCAGATAACGATAGCATAAATGACATGCTAACACACCAGGCACGTTCTCAGTTCGTTGTTCATGTGTCATGTAACGTTAGCATACCGTACAATTATTCAGCCTGTTGTAGCCTCTATTCTATTTGTATTTTAAATTGCCTTTCAAGATGACATGTCTCTTCTTGGTGATGGATTTTATAAAATAAATTTCCCTCAAAAATGAGTGATGCGACTTATATATGTATTTTTCTTCTTTATTATGCATTTTATGGTTGGTGCGACTTATATTCTGGAGCGATTTATAGTCCGGAAAATACTGTAAGTTTTTTATTATGCTTAGTCAAAAATTACTAAAGATCTACAGGGGTTGGACAATGAAACTGAATCACCTGGTTTTAGATCACAATAACTTATTAGTATGGTGTAGGGTCTCCTTTTGCAGCCAATACAGCGTCAATTCGTCTTGGACAAGTATGGGGCCAAGGGAATGCCATGATATGGCAGCCCAAACCATCACTGATCCACCCCCATGCTTCACTCTGGGCATGCAACAGTCTGGGTGGTACGCATCTTTGGGGCTTTTCACACCGTAACTCTCCCGGATGTGGGGAAAACAGTAAAGGTGGACTCATCAGAGAACAATACATGTTTCACATTGTCCACAGCCCAAGATTTTCGCTCCTTGTACCATTGAAACCGACGTTTGGCACTGGCACGAGTGACCAAAGGTTTGGCTTTAGCAGCCCGGCCGTGTATATTGACCCTGTGGAGCTCCCGACGGACAGTTTTGGTGGAAACAGGAGAGTTGAGGTGCACATTTAATCCTGCCGTGATTTGGGCACCGTGGTTTTATGTTTTTTGGATACAATCTGGGTTAGCACCCGAACATCCCTTTCAGACAGTTTCCTCTTGTATCCACAGTTAATCCTGTTGGATGTGGTTCGTCCTTCTTGGTGGTATGCTGACATTACCCTGGATACCGTGGCTCTTGATACATCACAAAGACTTGCTGTCTTTGTCACAGATGCGCCAGCAAGACGTGCACCAACAATTTGTCCTCTTTTGAACTCTGGTATGTCACCCATAATGTTGTGTGCATTGCAATATTTTGAGCAAAACTGTGCTCTGAACCTGCTAATTGGACCTTCACACTCTGCTCTTACTGGTGGAATGTGCAATTAATAAAGATTGGCAACCAGGCTAGTCCAATTCAGCCATGAAACCTCCCACACTAATATGAGAGGTGTTTCAGTTTCATTGTCCAACCCCTGTAGCTCACTTATATTTAGCGAATTTTCTTACAAGATGTTGAATGTTTACATAATCAATTTGGAGAGAACCAATAAATGTAAGTCCGCGAATGGCTCCCTTTCTCATTTGTTCTGGACATCCCCCAAGCTCTTTCATTATTGGTGTGAGATTTTCAACTTGTTTTCTAAGGTTTATGGATGCGCGTTGGTTCCTGACCCCCAGATTGCATTGTTCGGACATCCTCCTTCTTTGAGGAACTGCAGCATCTCTATGCAAACGACGATTGTGTATGGCATGGTAATAGCCAAAAAACTAATATTGAGACTTTGGAAAACTGTCAAGGTTCCTCAGCTCAAAATGTGGTTGAGCGATTTTACTGATATTCTCCATTTGGAGAAGCTACGATACGATGTTGTGTGTTTCTCTTATAAGTTCCGTAGGATCCGGCAGCCGGTTTTGGACTATCTTGTTGTTCATCTCTGCCGTGATTGCTGTGTTTATATTATTGTAACCCACAGCTATATAAGCCAAAACACCATGCAGCATGAGGAGAACCACATCAGCTTGACTCAGTGTGTCTTATAGACCTGTGTGTGCAGAAGCGAATGTTCCGCAACTACGTGTCAACTGCTGGACTTTGGCCCGACCATGTTGGCTCCTTGAATAAGCTAATCCATCTCTGATGAGGTGATTAGTTCTTTTTCTTTTTCTGAAAACCAGCTTCGCTTAAATTTGAGCAGCTAGGATGGCTCCAGGATGACACTGAGCTAAACTTCAGTTTGTTAGATCTTTCATGTCCACAGCCATCCCCATCTACAAGAACTCTGAAGAATTTTTAATTAATATGAGTTACAACAACATGTATTTTCCTTTTGGAAATCAATAAAATATTTTTGTACTTGATTTGAATTAATGGTCATCTTTATCACCACTCCTTGAACCACAGCAGTTTTCTCTTAATAACAACTTGGCCTGTCTAACATTCCAGCAGTTGTTGCCCACGAGCCACCTCACCTACTTCCCTTAAACTCCTGGGCTGATTCGTGACCAGCTCTTCATCAAACAACTCTGGAGGATCCTTACACCCCTTGAATCGTACTTTAAGATATGGATTTTGAGATTACCTGCTTAAGCTGGTGTCGAGAGACTCAGTTAACCAACTATCCGGGTGTCACACCATTTTTCAGTTAGTGAAGTAATCAACCGAATAGCTCTGCAGCTGTCGATAACTGGATAACCCACACCAGTTATCGGCAGCTCTCTCTCTAATTAACAACGAGCACCGGTTAATTGACTAGATTAATTTGAGTAGCTCAACATAAGCTCCCAAGGTGTTGTTTAAAATCAGCTAAGGTAACCCTTAAAGACCTCCATAATTCTAGAACCCCATTTATTTTTACAAACATTAAAAGAACTCTCCTCAGAAAATGACCCAATTAATTTGGGTGCTAAAAAAATGGACAACTAGTAATTGTCTCTTTATATGTGTAATTGGTGATGAATGGTACCTGGTAATCAGGAAATTATTCTGGAATTGTCTTAATCCTCCTTGTAGGAGGATTAAGAGAAACTGAGGATTAGATCCAACTCTACCCTAATAGTGTTACTAGCTTTGTGGAACAGTTTGTTAAGTCTAGGTAAAGGGCTCTTACCAGTGTCATTTTCGGTCATATTGCTCCAACAGTTTCAAGTCACTTTAATAAAATGCCGGACAACCGGAAGCAGTGATTCTTAACCTTTTTTGAGGTACCGAATCCACCAGTTTTATATGCGCATTCACTGAACCCTTCTTTAGTGATAAATAATATGCTTTTTTTTTTTTTTTTTCAAATTACAAGACATAGCTACATGCTTTTTTTTTTTTACTGGTGCACAAAATGAGCCATGCATGCCCATCACCTTGCTCAAAAAACAAAACCAACAGTGCATGAACTCACAACAAATTACGGTATTACTTTATTCTGCCCCCCAAAATATTTCAGCCCCATAAAATAATTTCAACCCCCCAAAATATTTTTATTCTAAATAAATGTAGATTTTTTTTTAAAGAATTTAAAATTTTTTAATAACTTTTTTTTTTTAATTAGAAATTTAATTTGTTTTTTGTCGTTTTGAATCCACAAAATACTTTTTTACTTTTCCCCATCTTCATGCAGCTTCAAGAAGTGTTCGCCTAGTTTTGCCGATGCGAGACTAGAGTTGCTCAACTTGGCATTGCATATCATGCAGATGGGATGCTGACTCCCATCCTGTTCCGTGATACATGTGAATCCATGTTGTACATATTCGTCCGACCACTTTCTTTATTTGCTCGACATATTTAGTATGCATTAAAGTATTGAGAAAGAAACCACTCGACGTACAACTACGACTACTGTTGACTACTGCGTGCACTAAATTCCCCATAGCACTGATTGGCCAAGCAATGTCACGTGATCCTCTGAGTGTGTCTTTATCCCCATGGCAGAGGCTCTGCCGAACCCGAGACTGACTCATTGAACCCCTTTTGATCGAATCCAGGTTAAGAACCACTGACCTAAAGACTTCCCTTCCCTTTAATGTTTCAGCAAACTAGCTGAGCTGGTCACTTCGTTTTGAAAGTATAGTTGACATGCTAAAAGTCTAAAGAAATATATCTGTTAACCAAAGTGCAGGCTGGCTAAGTAAAGCGGTCACAATGTTAGTGGCAACACCGGACCGTAGTGTCTGGATTAGTGAATAACCGGGTGACATCAGGCCCATATCCTATCCAATAATGACATCAGTAACACAGGTAGAAAGAGATATGCAAATTCAAACTCTAATGAGGTGAACAGGACAAGCTAAATGAGGACCAGAAGTGCTTACTTGTATAAAAAATGATTTCAGTATTTGTTAATGGCACTGTTAAATACTTATAGTACAGACATCAAGAAAATAGGTTAAATAGCCCAGTTTGTTCGGAAATGTTAAAAAAGAAAGAGCAGAATTAGAGGGTTGAGATCAGATCAAATCTGTAAGCATTAGCTCAGTATCATCGATGAGAAAGCCCATTGATCAACCCCAAGATAAAAACAACATAACAAGGGAACAAAGTTAGTAGTCAAATTCCCCAAGGACGTCTTTGCTTCTGCAAGGCAGACCAATTGTACCATTTTTTCCTAGACATTTTAGTACGGTTTTTGGTACTTCACCAAAATAATGAAAAATATGTTTTCAATTTGGCAAAAATATTATTAGTTATATACCACCTGGCTCAAAAAAAGTCAGTATTTGGATTTATTTAAGGAGCATGCCACAGGAAAACTACTGCATTAACTAATGCTTTGACTGATAGCATTTAACTAAAATAATATTTTCATTAATTTCATTAGTTTTCACAGCAGATTAGGAATACAACAATATTATTTCTTAGTTGTCTCATTTCATCAGCTGTATTGACAACAGAAATGAAGACTTATTGGAGTGTTTCAGGCAAAAGGCATATGATTATTTTTCCCATGTATAAGAGTACTCTTTGATATGAAGCCAGTCATGCAAAAAAGCTAATCTTATAAGTTGTACATTGAAATAAGACATTTCTAAATACTGCATTGCATACATCATTGTACAAACTATAAAACTTAACTGTAGCTTAGATGTTATTTGCAAAGTGTTAAACTATGCAAAGTTAAATACTGTGCAATGTTCAAAATTATGCAAACTCTGTAAAATTTTGTTTTTATAATAAGCAATAATAAATAATTTTAAAATGGCATTAACGGCTAGAACTGTTATCTTTAAGAAGCCAACTGCTTGGTCTTATGTTTCACGTGCTGGACAAACAAAATCCAAAGCAAAAGTTTTGATAACTTTTGATATGGACAATTAAAATGTACTCATGGCACCAAAGTTAACAAGTCTACATGGAAATTAATACGGCCTTAAAGTTACAATTAAATTAGATTGTCATTGCAGGGATTAATTTAACCTCTTTAATCCTTCACACAGAATGATCTGTCATAGAACTTTATTTCTAGTTGTTTTAATAATATGGCTTACCGCTGTAAAGAAAACCAAAATTCAGTTCTAGGGAAAATCTGAATATTATATCCTACCAGTTTAAAAAAGTTAAAATGAATATGACCTTCACAATCAGGAAAAAGACTGCTGACTTGACAGCTTTCCAACAGACAACCATTCAAACCCTCCACAAAAAGTTTAAAATATTTTCAATAAAACTGCTGGTTGTAGACAGGGTAATGGAAAGTTGACTGGAATAAAATGTGACACTGAAAAAGTTAAATGAATAACCCTGGTTTTTAGAGGATTGTGGCATTCAGACCATTCATGAGTTTTGGGTGAGATTCCAAGACATCTCAACCAGGTCGAGTCAAGAGTTCTGTCACACAGATATACCCAGCACATGGGTTACAATTGTCTAGATGGAACAAAGATTCAAAGATTATTTTTCAAATAAAAGTTTGCAATTCATTTGGAAATCAAGATCCCATAATCTGAAGGATGACTGAAGAAACTCAGAATACACACTGCTTCAAGTTCTGTGCAGTTCCAACAATTGGCAAGGATCTGTAGAGCCATGTCATCTGCTGATTTTGGTTGACTGCGTTTTATAAAGTCCTAAGTCAGCATAGTCCTTTATAAGAATATTTCAGAGCAATTCTTGCAACCACCCTCATAGAAGCTTTATAGAAATGCTTTTGTCAAAATTCACTGAGTGAGTTTTTCTTCTTCACTGTCGCTACATGTACAGTAAGGGACTGCTGCAATATAAATGACACACTGTGTATACTGTATACAGTACACAGTGACATATCTTCATCCAGAGACATGGATGCTCCAAGTCAAGGCAGTCTGCTGGATTTTCTTAGAATTTCTAAATGAATAAAATTGGATATTGCTTGATAACTAGGATCACTGGGGATTAGGGAGGCTCCGATCAGGTTTTCTGCTGCCGATTCCAATTATCCATGAGGGTAGATCACTGCTGATCACCAATCATTGCCGATCGTGTGGACTGGGTGTTAATTTTTTGCGTTGGGTATAAATGTTACTCTGTGATCTGGTATATTTAAAAAATCATCTGGTAATAAATTCACCTCATTTAGACATGAAACATGCAAAATACTTGCAGCCACAATGCAGCAGGTATTCAGTCAAAAGGACAACTGATAAACCTGCAATCTGTAAAATAATTTTTAACTGTATGGCTCTTAACAGCCTAAATTATACGAGTCAAATAAATCTCACAACAATGCCTACGTCAAGTAATGCCATGTAAAAAAGGAAACTTCAAAATAAACAATCCTGAGTTACTAAATCAAAATTTCCTGAGAGCACGACTAGCTGATTAATGCTAGTCGTGCTCGTGCTTATGATTGGCTGTTTCTGACCAAGCAGAGTAAATCTGCAGTATGCCAGGAGGAGGCAGAAGAGATCGATATTTTTTTCAGAGACCAACTGTCTTATGTTATGACATAGCGAAAGTTTTAATATATTTAAAACTTTAAGCAGACGTTCGACGGGAGAGTTCACTGTCTGGTGGAGGAGAAACGTTGCTCAGATATGAAATATTAGTCCTCCTACACTCAAATAAGGTAGGAAGACTACCGTATTTGATCACCTGTATCTCACTTACTGCAGAGTGAGGTACACAAGACAGTGATCAGCGATCACAAAATTTCCAGTTTTTCACGGAAATCTATGATCGGTGGCCAATCAATTGGCACACCTCTACTGCGGATGTATGTACTATATAAATAAACCAACTACATAAATTGAATTGATTTTCATTTTAGGACTTGCGGGGCTTGACAACTGCCCATACAGCTAGAAGTACCTAAATACCCGCTTTGAAGACTATGTTATCAACAGTGCATGGTGGGCCAGCAAACTTATCTGACTTAAACACAATCGAGAGCTTTTGCCAAGGGGAAGAGAAGAAACCAGAGCCTACAAAGTTGCTGAATTTTGGATTTTCATTTTATTAAAATCATAAAATGACTTTCAATTATCAAACCATGCAATCATTCTGTTGAATATTTCTATGCAGTACTTAGTTTCAGAATAGAATTACCAAAATACATTGGATTTTGTCCAGGCAAAATTGACTTTGTCCAGGCAAAACTGAGCTTTTCTATAGCAATCTTGTTTCTGAAGTCAATATTAAAAAGAAAAAGAAATTCTTCCACTCAAAACACCACTAGCGATCCAAAATGTAATAGTTACTAGCTCCTATTTTTTCCCACTGTAATAAGTTTCCAGAAGGAGTATTTTTTAGGATTCATAAAACAATTCTTTCTCCAAGCAAAGCTAGAATATTAAGCTCACTAAATGCTATTCAAAAGTAAATGGCACCCAGGCATATGACTTTTTTGAGCCAGGCAGTGTATGTTCAAAAAGATAATTGGGGTATGTGTTACTTACTTAAACAATATTTACTTTTCTACATAAAAAACTCAATGAATATATGAGCAATTGGTGTCAGTAAAAAACGTCACTTGGCTGTTTGCTACTAACCTTTCAAGTTAGGCTTGGATTTGTCAGTTTGCTTGCCTGTGGGGGTTTGTGCCTGTTGGCCTTGGCCCCCTGAAGAGGCCCCTTGTTGTGCTGCTTTCTGTTTCAGCATGGTCCAGTCAAATGTGTAGTCATACTGGTGATTCAGAGTCCTAGGTCAAAATAGAAAAACATCAAATGATCAACATTTTTTTCCAATAATTATTTATGTCCAGCAGACTGAAGCCCTTGAGAAAATCTATGAATGAAAAGCTCTTCAAGTCTTGTTTCATGTTTGAAAACCCCGAGTATGTTAGTAAAAGATTTTCTTTTTTTTTCTCCGACATATGGTTTTAAACCTAGTTTGAAACTCCAGTCTCCACTGCATTTTAAAGCTGTTGTAAAGAACATACTTTCTGTATGCCATTTCTTTGTCTAATTTAATCCATTGTTAGATAGTGTGACATTATGAAAATACACAAACATACATGAATTCACTCTAGTGCTATACAACAGTGTCTAAAGCATGGATCACCAAGAATTATGTGCAGATGCAGGGGCCCCCGCAGGATGTTATCAGAGGGCAATAGTGCCTGCAGTAGCACAGCTGTATGCATTCTGCGTACCTGGAGATTTTTAAGTTAAAAAAAATAAAAAGAACAAATTTTTTGCTTTTTGTTAGCCAACCCTCTTTCCTGTTTAAAATTTGGAGAAGACAATGATTTTGTGTCAAAACATTGTGTATGAAGAGAGTCTGTGGGGGTGGGCACGTCCGTCCTACGCCTAAATGTTACAGGTCAGTTTACTTTTGTTTATTTAGTGGCTTGGTTCTTTTTCTGTAAGCTAAAAATGAGCGGAGTTTGAACCCTCTGCCCTTTTTTCAGTTTTCCGGAACTGACGAGCTGACATGTTACCTGGATGGCTGACATTTAACATGCTCTTCCTGAGTGTTGCGCCAAGACTACTGGAGAGTTACATCTAGTCAAAATGTTTGCCAAAAGAGTAGAAATTAAGCAAACATTGTTGCTTCACTTTCTCCTCGTCTGGTTATCTCAGACACACCACCTGAACCTGGGAATCCTCATCCTCTTCTTCCAGTGGATCATAGGGGTAGGCTTTGTTGTCAAGTCTTATTTAACATAACTTGTAATAAATAAATAAATAGGTTCGTGTTTGTGTGGTTCACATATGTACTGGTTTTGTGCGACACACATGTGCACTGGAGATGTGGTCATGTTCTTGCGGGTGTGGTGAAGTTTTAGTTTTGTATATACCCTCCAATCAGTCAGTCCATTTACCCCCCCCCTCTTTCTTTATTTTTTTTTTTTTATTATACTACATAAAAATGTGAAAGCAAAGCCTATCCATGTGATCCATGGGAGGAGGAGGAAGAAGATTCCTAGGTTCAGGAGGTGTATGCCCACCACAAGAACCTCACATTTGGTAGAAACCTCAGGTTTTTGAAACAGGAAACCTATTCCAAACTGTTTTCATTTTTGGTGGGATTGTGTGAACTGTAGCCTTTGTTTCATGTTGTTGGCTTACAGGACCACCAGCAAGTGAGGCATTGTGTTCCTGTAGTCCATCTGCTTCAAGCTTAGGAGTGTTGTACTTCCAAAGATGGTATTCTGAAGACCGTAAATGCTATTTGAACTACTGTTGCCTTTTTAAAAATGATCTCAAACCAGTGTTTCCTTTCTCATCTGATTTTTCCATACAACTGCTGTTTTGTGAATTTTCTTTTTTTCAGACATTCTCTGAATCTTGTGATGGTGTGCGTGAAAATCCCATTAGATCAGTAGTTTCTGGAAAAACTCAGCAGTTTTTCTCAGAATGACAACCATGCCATGTTCAAATCACTCTTTCCCACCCTGATGGTCACTTTGACCTTCAGCCAGTCATCTTTATCATTTCTAAATGCCTAAAAGCATTTAGTTGCTTACTTATGGCTAGTTTTAAAAAGCGACTGAGCAGCTGTACCAATTAAAGTGGTTCGTGAATGTACATCAACTACAACTACAGTGACTGAGACCAGTGCCACAGTCGACCCTAAACCTTAAAGCTGGCTGAAATATTTTTACATGCAACAAAATCAGACGTAACTAAAGGTTAGTAAAATGATACTAGATTTTGGATTCCTTTTCAGACTTATAGTCTATTTGAATAGGACATCTTCATACCATAAATATTTAGGAAGTAAAGAATGTGTCACATGACTACTATTACAATAGTCACAATTAACAGTTTCCTTGTTTGTCTTTGAGCTTACCTGAAGAGAATGCGAAACAGTTGGCGCAGATACATGTAGTCTGGTGCCTCTTCAAAGCGCAACCCACGGCAGTAGTTCAGATACATGGCAAATTCTGCTGGAAAACCCTGTAGACGTGTATTAACAAAACTTTCATGGATGTGCAGTTTTCTATATTTTCTGAATGTATCAAAATGTATATGTGACGTTCTCTTGTATAAACATTTGCAAATTGATTAAAACAAAGGCTGAATATCTAAAGAATACTGTCAAGTTGTAAATTCACATGTCAAACATAACTTGAGCAACAGAACAAGAGACTCAACAAAGAGTAACATGGAATAGCAAGAAAGACGTTTTAAACATTATACACTAGTAACACAAAATTTAGTGTTTTGAGTTATATGTGTTTATTATGAAGTAGAACAAATTCCAACAAATAGGGCTCAATTCTAATTCAAATTAAATTCGAAAATACTTTATTGATTGCAAATGGGCTGCCACTTTATTGGGGTGGAGGGCTTTAAGAGGCCCAATGATCCTAGGAGCTATGCTGTCTAGGGCTTCATGCCCGTGGTAGGGTCACCCAAGGCAGACAGGTCCGAGGTGAGGGACCAGATAAAGCACAGCCCAAAGAGCCCAATAATGAATGACAACTTTGGACTTGGTGTTCTTTTGCCAGGACGCAGGTCAAACGGGCCCCACTCTGGAGCCAGGCCCAGAGGGGGGGGGGCACAATGGCGAGTGCCTGGAGGCCGGGCTTTTACCCATGGAGCCTGGCCGGGCTCAGCCCATAGAGGAAATACGGGTCCCCCCTCCCATGGTCCCACCATCTATGCAGTGCGGTATGGGTGGTGGCTGAGGAAGGGGCCCTGGCGTTCAAATCCTCGGTTGCAGAAGCTGGCTCTTGGGACGTGGATGTCACCTGTCTGGTGGGGAAGGAGCCGGAGCTGGTGTATGAGGTTGAGAGGTTCCGGCTAGAGATGGCCGGTCTCATCTTGACGCATGTCTCTGGTTCTGGAACCAGTCTCCTGAAGAAGACTCTGGAGTTGTCCACGGTGAGAGGAGTCGGGCAGCTGTGGGCAGACTTGTTGCTCCCCATATCGGCGCCTATACGTTGGGTTTTACCCTGCCTCTGAGTCGGGGGACGGGTTCTGACTGTTGTTTGTGCTTACGGACCAAACAACAGTTCAGATTACTCTCCCTTCATGGAGTCTTTAGAGGGAGAGTACCCCCCTGGGGGACTGTCTTGTTCTGTTGGGAGACTTCAACGCTGACATGGGCATTGACATTGAGACCTGGAGGAACAGCCCCCCCAATCTGAACTCAAGTGATGTTCTGTTGTTGGATTTCTGTGCTCGTCACAAATTGTCCATAACAAACACCATGTTCAAGCATAAGGTTGTCCATATGTGCACTTGGCACATATGGACCGCAGTTCGATTGACTTTGTCATTGTTTTATTGGATCTGCAGCCATATGTCTTGAACACTCGGCTGAAGACAGGTGCGGAGCTGTCCACTGACCACAACCTGGTGATGAGTTGGCTCCGGTGGTGGGGGAGGATGCCGGTAATGCCCAGTTCACACTACACGATTTTTTGCCCCGATTTTCAATTTTAGAACGTTCTGAGTTCTAAGATTGTCGCTTCCGACAATCGTAACCGATCATCCTGTAGTGTGTGGTGTGTTACGACTGATCGGGTCCAGTCGGTGGAACGTCAGGACCGCTTTGATCTGAAATCGGGGATATTGAACGTGTTTAATCATCTTGGCTCAATCATCGCAATGTCTGTGGTGTTCCCCTGACTTTTTTTTTTTTTTTTTTTTAAATGAAAGATAATTATAAAATTATTGCACAGAGTACATCTGGTTGAGAAGCGCATTCCAATCTTTGGTTGAAATGGCGCATTTGATTTTATTCTGCAGTAATAATACAATTTTAAACAATACAATAAGTTTCAATTAAAGGAGCTGGAATACGTTAAGCTTACGCGGTGAGTTGGGGTAAAAAAGGATGACTGCCGTCTGATTTTCTAAAAACGAATATGCAGGAAATGCTTTCTTCTACTTTAAGCTACTCTGATGTTTCAGTCATTCTGTTTTCTGAAACAAGGTACAGTATATGCATATATTCTACAACATAAACACAGCGAAAAATTATAAAATTATATGTAAACGGTAACGGTTAATTAAACGACTAAACCGGAAACATTTAAAACAGTTTTTTTTTATGAAAAAAAGAAAAAAAAAATACACCATGTTGCGATGCAACAAATATAATCCTTACTCGCGATGTCTCCGGTTCTTAATCCAAAGCTTTGATTTTTGGTTACCTCTTTTTTGGGTTAACATAAGTCCGCAAACTAAAGCTACCACTTCAGCGTCGTCGTCCATGTTTGTTTGTTTGTTTACTCTGAATTCAGGTGTGGTAGCGCAGGATTTTATTTTGAAGGGATTTTGTATCTGGCATTAGAATGTGTTCGGGTGAAACCTCACACTCTACGATCGAACCCGTTACACCTACGATTTTAAATCGGTTAGTGTGTGGTCTCTCACGACTTTTCTAAAATCGTGTAGTGTGAACTGGGCTTAAGACCTGGCAGGCCCAAACGTGTTGTGAGGGTTTTCTGGGAACATCTGGCGGAATTCCCTGTGAGACGGAGTTTTAACTCCAATCTCCGCAAACTTTGAACACGTTCCGTGGGATGTGGGGGACATTGAGTCTGAGTGGACCATGTTCCGCACCTCCATCATTGAGGCAGCTTATCGGAGCTGTGGCCCCAAGGTTGTTGGTGCCTGTTGCAGCAGCAACCCTTGAACCTGTTGGACACCTTTGGTGAAGGATGCGGTCAGGCTGAAGAAGAAGACCTATCGGGTCTTTTTGGCCTGTGGGACTCCAGAAGCAGCTGATGGGTACCGGCAGGTAAAGCGGAATGCGGCTTGGGTGGTTGCTGAGTTTGGAGAGGCCATGGAGAAAGACTTCCACATGGCTTTGAGCTGAATCTAGCCTACCATTGTTCATGGTGGGGAGGTTGTGTTGTTGACATTGACTAGGGACATTGTGGGCGGGTGGCAAGAATACTTCGAAGACTTCCTCAATCCCACCAACATGCCTTCCATTGAGGAAGCTGAGCCCGGGGACTCTGGATCGGACTGTCTGGGGTCGAGGTCGCCGAGATGGTTAAAAAGCTCCTCGATGGCTGGGCCCCGGGGTGGATGAAATTTGCCTGGAGTTCCTCAATGATCTGGATGTTGCAGGGTTATGTTGGCTGACGCGACTGCATTATCACATGGACATCAGGGGCAGTACCCCTGGATTGGCAGACTGGGATGGTCTGCCATTCCAATGTTGGCAGTGCATGGTAAACACAACAACTCAGTTTTTTCCACTCAGTATGAGTTGAAAAACAAAAACAAAAAAGTGCTTGCTAGGGTTAGAGTTACTTGCTGGTTTTAAGACAAACCACCAAGTAAATGTTAGGAGATGTCAGCATGGTCGGTGATTTATTGTACCTTGCAGAGAACCTCAACCGGAGTAGACATTTTCTTTTCCGAGATCTTCTCATACTTTTGCTTCTTTGTGGCTGCCTAGAAAATAAAAGGGAAAAAAAATAAAGTGGTACAGCAGATTGATCTAAAGTTAATCTCTAAATAATTTAAACCTTTGGTGGAGTTTGGTTAAACATAATTTTCATTTTACCAATGTTTTTCTTAGTAAAATCTGGCCGTAACCTAGGGGTAAGCCTTAGGTCAGAGGCAAAATAAATCTAATCTCAACACTGTTGTATCATTTAAGTGTGTAGCGGAGCAACGCAAGATCAATAGAATAGAATAGAATTCAACTTTATTGTCATTGCACTGTCATATGTACGAGCAACGAAATGTAGTTTGCATCTATCCAGAAGTGCTATACATGATATATATATATATATATATATAAACGTCTAACCTGCCTTCTGTCTGAAAGGGAAAACTGTTGTACAGTGCTTTATTTTAAGACTTCTCAACACAATTGCAGACAGATAATAGAGAGACAAAGGCATACATGTGGTTCCATGTTGTCTCTCTAGCACCAATATAAACGCTGAAAGCATAGTTAATAACTATAATGATAATTATAGTAGTTAATAGCACAGTGATGCCTGAAAGAATAAACAAATATTTGTAAATGCATAGGCTATAACTTGCACCAACATGAATTATGTTGAATGATCATACCTTTAATCCTTGCCAAGGCAGACTGGTTCTGTTAAAGTACATCAGCACGTAGCCTAGAGACTCCATGTCATCACGGCGACTGCAAACAACATTGTGAATTATTAAGTACATATCCAGGACATACTTTCAAGATACAGCTGAAGCCAAATATTAGTTTACTTCTTCCTGTGTTTACTGACAATATATTGTTTATCTGAGGTCCTGTTCAGACCTGACATCAACATGAATCCTGACTTAGTTGCAAGTGAACAGCCCAAAGCATGACTGTTAACTTCTGGGATGGTGATTAAAAAATTGTTTTAAACTTACTAGAATTTATTCAAAAGCCTTTTCAAATCTAAGACATTTTCACACCCTTGGCAGATTAGGGTCAAAATGTTCCTTCTCACTGATTTGGCTGAAAAATGTATCACAATATAAAGGTTTTCTATCAGTCGATATCAATAATTAGCAACTCCTGTTGTATTTCATCCATTGCTCGTCATTTTCAGGATGCCTAGAAAAACAACAACTGTACATTTTCAAATCAATCAATGAAATCTCCCCAGACAGAAAGTGAAAAGTTGATGTGTCGGAGGGAAAAAGGACATTTGGTCACCCTATGTCATGCTGAAAGACTGGTCTATAGTTATGCTAATTGCATTTAGCAAATGTCAACAACTCACTGGCAGAAGAGAGAACATAATCCATAGATTGGCTGGAACACAGATAGCTAAATAATAAAACATAATTTAACAAAGCTTTGTGGTTCATAATTTACCTCAAATAATTTTAATTGAGTTACTCAAATCATTCCAAGAATTGTCACAGCCTTAGTAAAAAAAAAAAAAAAAATTCAAAATGTTGGTCAGGGATTATAAGCAGTGTTGTAATACCACTACATTAGATTTTTCCACTTTTAATAGGAGTCATACATCCATCCATTTTCTAACACCCTTGTCTCTAGAGGGGTCAGGAGGGGTGCTGGTGCCTATATCCAACTAAAGTTCTGGGCGAGAGGCGGGGTCCTCCGTTTATAGTTTTAAGACTTATTTCCTATCAGGAACAACTTCTTGGTTGAATGGAAATCTGTATTTGTCTGGAATACGAATGACTAATTACAGTTTTAACCACAATTGTATTAAATGACATTTCTTGATTTACACAATGCAACACTAATTTCCAACTCAAATATTTGACAATATTTCACATTTCAAGTGTGAAATGTGAAAACATCGACTTGTTTGACCTGACTTGAAATTCACAAGTCAATTTCAAATATTAATTCTTCATTAAGGTATGAGTCAAGTTTAAAAGTCACCATGTTTGGTCTGCTTGCGAAGCTCAACGTGAACCGCAAATATAGCTGCGCAGTTAGCGGTCCGCATTGAGCTTGCGGTGAGAATGATATATCTTTGCGAACAAAGAATTATGTGCAGCATGAGTGTTTACATCTCAACATGCTGCCCAGCACATGGCTCTGTGGCTGTGCTGATGAAGTTTGTAATGAGATTTCACATCTGACAGTGTGAAAAAAATGAATACCATATATTCTGGAGTACAGAATGCACCTGATTAAAAGCTGCATGCTCTAATTTTAAAAAGAAAATCAATGTTGTGATTATATAGGCTGCACCGGATTTTAAGCCGCAGGTATCCAATTTTGTAATGAGATATTTACACAGAATATTACACATGAGGATTTTTTTTAAAACTTTTCATTTAATCTGTATTTTAATATAAGATTAAAATATGGCAAATGCTTTTTTTCTAACAGTTCCTGTAACATGACTACCTTTATATACCGTAATTTCCTGACTATAAACTACGACTTTTGTCACACGCTTTCAACCCTACGGCTTATGCAATGATGTGGCTAATTTATGCATTTCTTCTAACGGCCACAGAAAAGGTGAGAGTGCGTAAGAGTGAGACAGGTGGAATATATCCGTCGAGGAAGACGTAAGTTTAATGTAACTTTGCGTATGAATAAAATTAGTATGAACAGACCCTCATCATGGAAAATGCAAGAAGAAATGCATATGACGCAGCTTTCAAGTTAAAAGTAATCAAGCTGGTCGATACAGAACAACGAAAGAGAGACTGAGAGAGTGTGTGGCGAAGAATATCTGACGCCATTTCAATCCGACACTGAGGACGAAGACTTCCCTGGTTTCATTGCACAGGAGGAAGATGAAGACGGCTCTCAGTGACTTTTACCGGTATGTTTTTTTAACCAGCCCCGTTAGTGCTGTGCTACCGTGTTGCTGCTGTGTTACTGTTGTGTTACTGCCGCAAACAGGCTTTCCAAACAGGCTCTGTTTGGAAAGAAAAACTAAGGTATATTATTAAAACTTTGAAAACTCTGTGTACCGTCTTTCTTTGTAAATATTTCATGTTTCAATGTAGGCACATGCGGCTTACAAACAGGTGCGGCTTATATATGTACAAAATGCTTTTTCTTTAAAAATGTACTGGGTGAGGCTTATAATCAGGTGGGCTCTATAGTCCGGAAATTACGGTATAAGTCCAGTGTGCTTATGCTAATCGGGCACTGCTGGAACCATGATGCGCCTGACCCACAAGAGCCCAACCACATCCCGAAAACATTACAAGCATCCAGGGGCTCCGCATAAGGGGGGTAAAATTAGGACAATTCTAAGGGCTCTTAACCGACAGCAGGCCCTCCCACAAAAACATTTCTTTTTATTTTTCTTATAGAAATAGAAATAAATTAGGGCCCTTGTCAATTACAAAATTAATCACATAGTGTTTTTAAAATTGTTTAATCAATAAAAATAAATGTTACCACTCCCTGACCAAAAAGCATACATCTATATTTTCACTGAACACCCTGGATCTGCATGAAATGGTTCATTCCTGCTTAGGACTCTACGACTGTGTTCAGCAGCAGTCAGTAGAAAAAAAAAAGGACAAGACAGTTACAATGCTGCCAAGAAAAATAATTGTCAGGTTTTCAAGGAGAATGAGGGAAAAAAAAGACAAGAGTGCCAATTTATAGCCCAGGTTTTCTCCTTGAGGTGGGTAAACTGTGTGCTATTAACAACCATTTAGCACATTTAGCTTAGCTACAGACTACTATTTGCCTCCATTTCACTATCATTTAATGAGGGAAATAATTTAACATATTCATATTTTTAACTTGTCCCTGTACCTCTTACCCCACTTAACAGATGAGTCGGTCAGCAGTACCTCTAACCTCTGATAACCCGTTACCCGTGTCCAGGTGAAAAAGGTGAGCAACACTGTGTTCAGTGATAAGTTATCATATTTTTCGGACGATAAGCTGCTACTTTTTTCCTACACTTTGTACCACACGGCTTATAGTCCGGTGCGGTTTTTCTGTGTATTTTTCTTCAACTGCCAGGGGACTCTTTAGCAGGAAGTGAATCATTGGAAGTCAAAATTAGAAATCAAAGAAGAAAGCGCTAATTTTCATTTAGAACAAGCACATGCTAGCATCAGGCATGACAGAAAAATTTCTTCAAACTCATATGATGCAACTTTTAAGTAGAGGGCTATCGATCTGGTAGTACAAAAGGGAAATTGAGTCATCGTACATGCGCTCGGCGTGAACAAAACCAGGGTTTGGTGTTGGAGATGGAGCCTTATCCTTAATAAATCCCGCAGATTTATTAGGACACAGGACTCTGCTGCTTATGGAAAACAGAGAGTGGCAGAGATACCAGCGGCTTATAGCCCAGTGCGGCTTATATATGTATGTTTCCAGTTTTTTTCCCCCAAAATTTGTAGCTGCGGCTTATAGTATGGTGCGCTCTGTAGTCTGGAAAATACGGTAGTTAGCATCATTCCAGAGATTATTCCCGTCTTTCTACACTTTTTACAGTTACACAACAAAAACAATTTATTTATTAATCTCAGAAATTCAAACAATCTTTATAAAATCTTCCATTAGCACACTTAGCAGTGAGTGAATGAGGTTGACTAATCGCACTACAACCCTTGTCCTGGTTCTCATTGGCTGTTTTTGGTCAGAATGGGGCATTAATATAGACAGCAGTAGCAGCTCAGCGAGGATGTGGAGATTGATCTTTTCACAGATTATCTGTTTCATAGCAAACTGTAGTGACATGGTGGCAGCCTTAATACAGTATTTTCTGGACTACAAGTCGCAGTTTTTTTCATAGTTTGGCTGGGGGTGCGACTTATAGTCTGGAGCGACTTATAGTAATGTGTTAATAATTTCACACATCATATGTTATTTTCACACTAAACTGCAAGAGGGCACTGTAGGCCTGTGTTGACCATTTCAATATTGAAGGTAACTTATAAAAACAACTGAGAAGAAAAATGGCACCAAAAAGAAAATCATATATTTCAGATTACAAGCTGCAAGTAGTAAAATATGCAGCCGTAAACGGTAATCGAGCAGCAGAAAGAAAGTCTGGAGTTAGCAAGAAACTTGTAAGGGACTGGCGAAAAGTAGAGGTTACTCTTATTGAAATGAAGAAAACAAAAAAAAACAATTGCAGGCTAAACGGTAGGTGGTCACAGCTAGAGGAACAAGTTCGCACATGGGTGCTTGAACAACATGCTGCCAGGAGAGGCTTGTCAACAGTGCAGTTGCGTCTCAACGCCCGGGTACTGGCCAAGGAGATTAATATAAATTACTTTGCAGGAGGACCTTGTAGGAGGTGTTGTCGCTTCATGCAATTGCCTCTCTATCAGAGCAAGGACAACAATGTCCCAAAAACTGCCAGCAAACTTCCAAGTCAAGGTCGACAGTTTCCGTGAGGTCATTGAGTGAGCACAACGTGACACCAGATCATATTAACATGGACGAGGTGCCCCTCACGTTTGACATTCCCATGGGCCGAATTGTTGCAGAGAAAGGACAGAAAAGTGTGAGTATAGTAACAACTGGTCATGAGAAATCACACTTCACAATGGCACTGGCATGTTGTGGAGATGGATCAAAATTACCATCAACGGTCATTTTCAAACAAAAAACTATGCCAAAAATCCAATCCCCCTCAGTTGCAGTGAATGAGAAAAGGTGGATGGATCAAGAAATGATGAACTTATGGCTCACAAAGTGCCACACTTTATAAGCCATAAGCATCCGGATGGCTTCTTTAGAGCACGCAAAGCTCTGCTTGTGATGGATAGCATGCGAGCGCACATCACGCCACAGTTCAAAAATAAATTAAAAATGTTCAACTCCATACCTGCCATCATCCCTGGAGGCTTAACTAAAATACTCCAGCCACTTGATAGCTCCGTAAATAGGAGCTTTAAGGCAGTCTTGCGTAACCTGTGGGAGCAGTGGATGATGGTTGGAGAACACAGCTCCACGGCAACCGGGAGAATGCGCCGTGCAACTTTCCTGGAAGTCATTGGATGGATTGACAAAGCATGGGCTTCAGTGACAACCAAAACCATTCTGTCAGGATTCAGAAAGGCTGGAATAATTGGAACTACAACTGACGATGAGTCTGATGTAAGTGATGTAATAGAGGAAGTGCCACAACTTCTACCTCCAGAGTTAGTGGAGTTGTTTAAAAGCGACACCGAGGATGAAGATTTCATTGCATTTAGTGATTTGGAGTGACACAGATGATTTGGTAAACTTGTTCGCATGTTATTTATGCTATAGTTATCTGAATAACTCTTATGATAATTTGTTATGTTAACATACCAGGCCCGTTCTCCGTTTGTTGTTTACCGGTATGTATTTAATGTTCGCATACCGTACATTTATTCAGCTTGTTGTTGCCTCTATTTTTTATTTTAAATTGCCTTTCAAGGTGACATGTCTGCTTGGGGGTTGGATTTTATTAAATAAATTTCCCTCCAAAATGCAACTTATACTCCAGTGCAACTTATACATGTCGTTTCCTTCTTTATTATGAATTTCATGGCTGGTGCGACTTGTACTGACTTACAGTCCGGAAAATACAGAATTTAAGATTTTATTTTATTTTTTATTAAAGTTATGTTCTGCAGCATGAACAAAATGCAACAACATAGCATTTTTTGAGAAGTCTTTTATTTCTTCATGTATATTTTTCACATTGCCTGTGACTGTTGCTGGTGGGGTGACATTTCAATGAGCAAAAACTAATGAAAAATTAAGCAACCTACTTGCATACAGTATGCGGACTGTTGGATGTAAAATTTGCCAATGAATATTGTGCTAGTATTACTATTGGATCTTTTATCATGAGGCTATTTTGTTACTGTTGCACAAAAACAGCCTAAACCTAGAACAAACAAATATTGGCCATACGCGCATAGTTCACAAAAACAACTCTAACATCTCTATCACTTTTTTATACTAAATGTTAAATTAAAGCAAAGCCTACCCCTTCGATCCACAGTACATCCCCCACTGTACCTTCGATCTACAGTAGATCCCCACTGTACCTTCGATTCTACAGTAGATCCCTACTGTACCTTTGATCCACAGTAGGTGGATATATATATAATACTAGTTTTTAAAAACATACACGTAATGTAAACCCCCGAAAACATTGATAGTAAAATATACAAAACTGATGGAGAGAGACTAACTGTTTCTGTTTTGTTGTGTTTTGTTGTACATCTCTACTGTGGATCGAAGGGGTAGGCTTTGACATACACTAATCTTACGATACGCGATATTCTGCTCATAATACAATATATATCAATATTCAGCAAACAATAGGATTCAATATAATTCAATCCATTTTTACAATTTTCTGAATGATTATAGAATAGTGATTTTGGTGACATTTTGTGACTGTGCCATAGACTAGGATTGAACTAATTGAACTGATTGTGTAATACTATTTTTGTTATACATTTTTTATACATTTCCTTTATTTAAATGTTAATTGTGTGGCTTTGTGTATTTGGCTAAAGGAAAAGGAACCTCTCTTGTCTTATTCACTTGTATTACATAATGTAATTAATCTATTTAATTTCATCATTTAATTAATTGTAAATGGTTGTGTCATCACATGTCATTTTGAATGTACATGTGCAAATGGGTAAAAAATGGTATATGTGACAGCTGTCATTTCATGTGGATTTGACATAAAACTCAAAGCAGGATTTAATGTACCGATACTCGGATGAAAAATCGAGAGAGAAACAAATGTTGTAGAATCAATAAAATTACACCGCCCTAACAGACAGCAATCTTGCCATTTTGCTTCAACTAGTCTGCTTCCTGCATGTGACAGGAATATTGAATGTTTGGAATTATGTCAGGAAGTACAAAGCAATGTCGATTGCGTATAAACAGGGGATGCAGATTCATTTTGAAATTTAATAAATGTAACATTTTAGAGTCGCCACTTTCAAATTCAACCTTGCAAAGCAGACTGGGGTAGATCAAAAGGATTCTTTGCACAACCGTAAAGCAGAAATCATGAATATTTGTTCAGACTTGAAAATCGCTTTTGAATTGAATCATGGTCCCTAACTCAGAATTGAATCACTTGATTCTCACTGCTACTATGTCGCCACGTCAAAAACCTGACATGAGCGTAGAGACATTTTCTTCTTATTTTAACTTCCCTAAACAGACTTCCTATTAAGCCCAGAACAAGATTTAAAACTCTCTATTCACATATTGCTCTCCCAAATAGTAGAGAGGTCACTGTTAAATGCTCTGTTACAGACAGAGCACTTTGCTCGTAGACTGTGGGTTTACTCATGGTTTGTAGAGTCATGCCAGTGAATGTTGTGATAGTATCACTATTGGAATGAATTGGAATTCACGCGATTGACTCCAGATGTGTCTGACACTGGAGTGATATATATATATATATTTCAACTCCCTGACTGATGGCAGGAGATTCTGGTCAAGAATTTGTTGATACCCCTGGGAAGTGATGGTTCCCTGTATTATATGGAGTCGTCCAGGTCCGGAGGCAGAAAAGCAGGTCCAGATTTTTACATTTCCACCACCATGCTTCACTGTTGGGAGGAGATTCTTCTCTTTAAATGCAGTGTTTACTTTTCTCCAAACACAGCGCCTGTGATTGTGGCCAAATAATTCAATTTTGGACTCTGTCCAAAGAATGGATTTTCTGAAAGCCTCTGGTTTGTCCAAGTGTTCTCTGGCAAAGTTTAAACATGCAGCTCTGTTCTTTCTTGAGAGCAGAGGCTTCCTTCTAGCAACCATGAACGCCATATCTATTGATATTTCACCTGATTGTAGATGCATGTACATTTATCCCAGACGCTGACAGGGAGGTCTGCAAGTCTCTAGAAGTGATGCGTGGGTTGGTCTTTACCTGCATCATCATTTTTCTGGTGCTTCTTTCTGTAAGTTTTAGTGGCCGTCCACTTCTGGGCAGCATTGTGGTGATGCCTAGTGCCTTCCATTTGTAAATGATTTGTCTCACAGTGGATGGATGAAGCTGAAATCTTTTGGAGATGGTCTTATAGCTTTCACCAGACTGATGGGCTGTCACCACACTCTTCCTGATGTCCTGAGCTGTATCCTTTCCTCTCAGCATTGTTGATCTGGTCTTTATGCCTTGACACAACAGTGGTTTGGTTGGTTTTCTCCCCCTTTTAACCAGTGCACCTCAAAACGTTTCCCAAGGATGTCTCATTTGATTGGTCTGCTTAATTGATTACTCGAGCAATCAGTCTTTAACCTGGTTGTCTTTAGGTGTGGTTTGCAGATGCTCTGCTTCCATGTTTCATTTAGTCTGCTTGCAATTCACACATTTTCCTCAAAACAAGGAAATAGAATCGATGAACATAAACCTGACATTTCATATACAAAAACTGTTCATGAGAAAATAAGAAAATCATGGTTAAAAGAAAGAAATATCTAAACTACTCAGCTAGTTCACAAACTTTCAAGCAGCACTGTGTGTATATATATATATATATATATATATATACACATATATATATATATATCCGCGATGGCCACGGCGAGGATTCAAGGCCTGGGTGTAGGTCGCGTTATCCCCTACACCACCACAGCATGCCCCACAAAATATGTATTTCTAAATATGAATTGGATGCATTTCTGTAAAAGGTTGCAAGGCAAAATTATAAGGAATGAAATGGAATGATATACAGTAGATAAATCTTATTGAACTGAAATTTCCATGTGTTGTGTCAATAGAGCCATCTGATCACATCCCATGTGACAAATTTATCATGTTACAGATATATTAGCTGTTAGGGTAAAGTAATAGATATTCACCTCTGTTCAATGCCCAGATGTGCGTTGATGGAGGCATAGCGTGCAGTCCCTGTCAGGTTCTTGTCTTCTCTGTAGGGGATGTGTTGTCGTGTTCGATTGTCTCTGTACTTCTTTGCCAAACCAAAGTCAATAAGGAATAACTGAAAGAGAGAGAATACAGTCTTTATTCACCGAGGACTCAAACAGTAATATGAAAGTTAACACATTAAAAATGGACGAGTAAAACATTTTATAATTCAGATTTTTCACAGATAACTGTCACCAGCCCCTTGTACTATACTTTCCTTTGTCCAGAGGGTGTGGGCCCTCAAATCACTGAGAAACAATTGCTGGAATGTGTTGAAGTTTCAATAGTACATTTGTCCGTGACGTATGTAATGTGCAAGTTCAATGCTATGAAGCTTACTGGAAATTGCTTGAACCATAAACAATCATCCTCCACTGCCAAGAGAGAAGAACCGTGCAAATTTTCTGATAATGTTGAGCGAAACTGAACGGCTTTGTTCACTTCCCCTGCTGCAAGCTAAAACTAAAGGCACACTAGAAATCTAAAACAGCTTAGAAAATCAACATCATTGTTCACTGATTGGCCTGGTAAAAATTCTACTGGAGAAATCCAAGTCAAAGAGAGACAGCCCAGACTGTGTTGTAAAAGATCTATTTAAAATTAATTTATTTCAGTTACCTCCATAATGAACTCCATGGGTACAGTTTAAAACGTCTGCACACCTGCATAGGCCTGTCGCAATAAACGATAAGTCAATTAATTGTACGATAAATTAAAACCATCGACCTCATTTTAATTATCGTTTCTTCCTGCCTTTTTCTCTTACTGTTGATGACACTGAATGAAAAAAGGCTCAACTCCGGTGCTCTCCACTTCCTCCCTTCCTTACTTCCTTAGTGTAATGCCCAGCGCGCGCTGCACGATCTTATGTCGCGGATTGTTGGCCCATTATCAAAACCTGAGAGACACATTAGCCGACAAAATTCTCGGTATAACGGTTCGATCGAAACCGTGTTGTTTCGATCTTATTATTTTATGGACACAAAATAAGTCCAGTTCACTAACTTTGAAACCAGGCATTAATCAATTCCTTACTACAATCTACCTGCAATGCATGTAGCTAGTGTCAGTCCTGACTGAATGAAAATCATTATAACATTATAAAATCATTATAAAATCATAATTTATGTCACGTTAACGAAGAACAGCTGAAAAGTTACCGGGTTTTCTGGTAGAAATTTCGCTCCAACTCCTCCCCTAGTTATTTATAATTTCTTTGCACGAACTGTTGAATGAACATTCATGTTGTTTCCGATGTCTGCTGGACTTCGGGTTGCACTGTATCAGCTGTTCGGGATTCTCTCAGTGTTTCCCCTCAGAAAGCAGGAGGAGAATCCGCGCTTTCTGATTAGCTACTGGTCACATTCAATAGGCTGAGTTCAGCTCCCAGTCTGGGCAAATCCTTGACTTAGATCAGAGCGGCACAACGATCTACCGTAACACACAACACTAGTGACAATCTCAGAACGAAGAACGTTCTATGGTTTGGGGTAAAAAATCCTGTAGTTTGATCTATTGCATCAGGCAGTCGGATGTCTGCTCTATTTAAATCTAATTATTACTGAAGGGCAATATACTATACAGACTTCATAATTTGCACTCTTTTGGTTGAATGCAGTGTTTATTTCCACTTTGGCTTTATGTTGTTTAGTTTTTATTCAAGTACATTTATTGTTAATGGAGACTAAGAATCTATTTTATTTTTGTTTTTGGTTGTTTTATTTATTTTGTGCATCAGTTCCAGTGTTAAGTGTTCTTTTGAAAGTAAAGTGTATCTTTGGCAGGAAATCACATGTATTATTACGTAATTTCCATTAAATCAATGTAAAAAGGTCTTCAAACAATATTATCATTTATCGTAATAATTTTTGAGACAATATATCGCCCAGCAAAATCTGTTATTGTGACAGGCCTACACCTGCACCATGTGGTCAGGTGTGTGTAACCTGTCAAAATGGCCTTCAGATTTTACTGCCACCATTCCAAATGACTGGTCAAGGACAGAAACTATTTGGTTAATGCAACACATATCAAGTTTTACTTCAAGTTAACATCAATTGATTGTTTTGGCTGGAATCTGACACAACATTTTGTCAAGACAGAAGTTATTTTTGAACCAGAATCTATGAAAAGAAAAAGCCATAGGTCATAGATCAGACAATAGGCCTGATGTATGCTATTTCTCGCTCCAAGACTTGACTGCTTTGCTGAGCACAGAGGGCAGTCTGCTTATTTATGTCTACCTTGAAATACCTCCAAACTACTGCCACCAAACTTCTTTTTGGAGGATCAGCAAATAACTTACTGGTGCATGACCACAACCACCTGGTTTGAAGTGTGATTTAGCATTTGAGTTACACCACAGTCCAGCCCAGAAAAAAAAAACAAAAAACATACAGCAGAAAACTGGTATCAGTTTGGAGTATGGGCTTGCTTTTACAAGTGTGTGTACTTGATCTTAGTATAAGGACATCATTACCAGAAACAATTTTTGAAACCATTTTGCAGATTGGGCAAATTTCAGAAAACTGATTTCACGTTTCCTTGTTCAAGACCTAAATTAAACATTGCTCCAATGCTTGAAAAACATTCATACACCAACTAGTATAAAATAAGATGCAGAATATACAAATTAATGTTTGAATACACAATACAACCAGTTTTGAGGTTTCCTTCAGGATTTCAGGAGTTGTTGTAGACGTCTTGATTTAACACAAACAAGAAACACAAAATTTGGGTTCAAATGGAGCAATTCCAAAGACTGTTTTTAGAGACAAAAGGTATTTCAGCCAAATATAAGGACTGGTTCTAAAGGTTTAATTTGAAACTATTCTCTGAACTACGACCAATCTTTTGGGCACAATACAATGAGGAGTTGTGCACTGTGGAGGTTAGCAACACTTACAACTCAGACATTTTTTGCCAGCTGAAAACTATTCTTGACCATTATTGTCATTGCTTGTGGAAATATGTATATTTTGCATGAAAAAATACTATTACTTTTTTAAAATTACCTCTGTATTTTAAAATATTGTTCTTAAGCATTTTGGCAAAAGTTAAGAGCACAGAGCTGCAGATGGACGATTCCTGGCTTACACCCATTCTGCAACTGGAAACAAGTTTACATAGTAAGAGTAATTTCACATGGACAAGAGCTCTAGCCTTTTCTGTACATCATTTAAAAGGTCAACATTTAAGAGTAAATTAAAAGTAAATTTAATGCGATCCAGTTAACTAGTTTAAATGAATGACTTTGACCTTGTACATTATAAAAAGCACTGGATCAATGGTTGCTAAATGTTTTTGTTAAGAGGCATTTCCATTCAAGTTTCATAGCACTGAAACAGCACTTATGAAATGATATGTCTTGAGGACATTAAAATCTAGATGACACTAAACTTTCTTCTTGAAAATTTTGTCAAGACAGAAGTTATTTTTGAACCAGAATCTATGAAAAGGAAGCTACTTAGTTGATCACCTGATCTGGATGGCATTAAATTGGCCTTATTTTTGATTAGGACATGTCATCTCACAGTAAATAAGTTTAAAAGATTTTCTCCCCCACCCCTCTTCTACAGAATCCTGCAGAAAAAAGACATATTCCATCCAGGGGTCAGGCTGAAAAACTAGTCAATTTGTTACTGTAAGTCCACATCACAGTTAAAAGTCTTCAGCTGATCCAAAACATTGCAGCAAGAGTTTAGACAAAAATTAAAGAAATCAAATTTCTCCTATTTTGTCTTCCCTTCTCTGGCTCCTTGATAAATCAAGAATAGAATTTAAGATTAACCTTCTCACATTAATAATCAAGCTGATCCATATGTTCCTAGCAAAGGTTTAGGCGACTGGAGGACAAGCTGAGCACTTTTTCTCATTGTCTTCTACTACTCTCCAACATGCATCACTTGTTATTTCAACTGTTAACCTTTTGTTTTCTTTCTATAGAAGCTATATCTGGTCTAGCTGAGATAATGCAGCCATCCTCTAATCTTTCTTCCTCTTCCGTTATTAACGGATGAACTGATGTAGGATTAAATCAGATGTTCAGTTTCTTCTTGTGCATTCTGCTCTGTCTTCTCAGACTCTGAGTTGACCATGACAGATGGCCATTTGCACTAAACCAGGTGCTGGTTCTGCTGGAGTTTTCTTCCTGTTAAAGGGGAGTTTTTTCTCTCCACTGACACACATGCATGCTTGGTGCGAGGGATTGCTGTAAAGTCAATGACAACGCAAGACTTTGTCGCAACGTTATCGTCCAGGAGGAGCGAGAAGAGGAGAAGCTTCTCCAAAAGAGGAGAAGCAGCTTTCAGCATCTATGGACCAAAAATTTGGAACAAACTTCCAGAAAACTGTAAAACAGCAGAAACCCTGACTTCCTTTAAATCTCAACTAAAAACACACCTGTTTAGAATTGTATTTGAAATGTAATATGTAACAATGTATTTTTTATTCTATGTTGCATGACTTTGTGTTTTTGTGTTTATGATGTAAAGCACTTTGAAATGCCTTGTTGCTGAAATGTGCTATACAAATAAAATTTGATTGATTGAATGCTGCAAGTTACATAGAAACTTTTTAATCTACTTTGAATAATTAATTGAAGATTGTGTACTGTTTGATAACTAGGATCAAAATTGGAACGTATGTGTGAATGAATTAAAATTTTTTGTAAAGTGCCTTGAGATGACATTTGTCATGAAATGGTGCTATATAAATAAACTGAATTGAATGACAAAAATATGAAACATCAAAAACATCAAACACATCAAAAACATCAACATTGCTGAATTATTGCACAGGTGTCTAGCGTCTGCATATGCTGTGGCTGTACATCACGGGGAGGAAATCATTCTTCAAGAATCAACAGTCAGCAATTCTTCTGGTACACTTCAAAAATATTTTCAGAACTTTTTGTCATCTTCTTCTCACCAGAGCGCTCATCTTTCCTGGAGAAAGTACACTCATCGGCCACTTTATTAGTTACACCTATCCAATTGCTCATTAACGCAAATGTCAAATCAGCCAATCATGTGGCAGCAACTCAATGCATTTAGTCATGTAGACAAGGCCAAGATGATGTGCTGCAGTTCAAACCAAGGATCAGAATGGAGAAGAAAGGTGATTTAAGTAAATTTGAACATGGCATGGTTGCTGGTGCCAGAAGAGCTGGTCTCACTATTTCAGAAACTTATGATCTACTGGGATTTTCACACACAACCACCTCTAGGATCTACAAAGAACAGTCTGAAAGAAAAAATATCCAGTGAGTGGCAGTTCTGTAGGTGTAAATGCCTTGTTGATGCCACAGGTCAGATGAGAATGGCCAGACTGATATAACGAGCTGATAGAACGGCAACAGTGACTCAACTTACCCCTCATTACAACTGAGGTATGCAGAATAGCATCTCTTAATGCACAACACGCAGAACCTTGAAGTGGATAGGCTACAGCAGCAGAAAACCAAACCAGGTGCAACCCCTGTTAGCTAAGAACAGAAAACTGAGACTACAATTCGCACAGGCTCACCAAAATTGGACAATAGAAGATTAGAAAAATGTTGCCTGGTCTGATGAGTCCATTTCTGTTGCAATATTCAGATGGCAGTCAGAATTTGGCATCAACAACATGAAAGCATGGATCCATCTTGCTTTGTATAAACAAATCAGGCTGGTGGTGGCGGTGTAATAATGGTGGGGGTATATTTTCCTGACACACTTTGGGCCTATGCATACCAGTTGAGCAACGTGTCCACACCACAGCCTACTTGAGTGTTGTTTCTGGCCATGGCCATCCCTTTAAGACAACAGGGTACCCATCTTCTGATGGTTACTTAAAGCAGGATAACACGCTATTTCATAAAGTGTGAATCGTCTCATACTTTTTTCTTGAACACGACAATGAGTTCACTGTACTCGAATGGCCTCCACAGTCACCAGATCAAAATCCAATACTGCACCTTTGGAATGAGGTGGAACGGGAGATTCGCATAATGGATATGCAGCCGACAAATCTGCAGAAACTGCGTGATGTTATGTCAATATGAACCAGATTCTGAGGAATATTTCCAGTACTTTGATGAAACTATGTCACAAAGGATTAAGGCAGTTCTGAAGGCAATAAAGGATCCAATACAGTACTAGCAAGGTGTTCCTAATAAAGTGGCCAGGGAGTGTATATTTTAGTTCAGTTTTCCCAAAAAATAATCAAAATACTCCATCAAGCAGCAGACATTACAAAAAGAAAATTACATGAGTTTCATACCCAAAGAATATTATTGTAGGTTATTTGCTTTAATATTATTATAAAATGGAATCTGTGGGGAGTAAGTGTAGTAAGGAAGTACTTTGTTTCTGTACTTAAGTATAATTTTCCTGTATCCATACTTTTCTTCAGTACATTTAATAATGGATGCATTCTAATTTTACTCCACTACATTTTACATCTGTACATTCTACTTCACTACATTTCTGCAAAGTCGTCGCGTTACTTGTTACATCCAAGTTGCATTGCGCTGTTTTTTGCTTCCTTTAGAATGTGAAATTCAGGGACTTAACGTGGCACTATAAAATCCAAGCAATAACATGACTTAGTAACTAATTATTAAGTCAATCTGTTGTCACCCATCGCTTCCCCCTTTCACTCGCACATGGCACTTCAAGACATGCTCAGCGGTTTTCTCTGAGCGGGAGATGTCTGTCTAATCGTCAGTAATAGAATTCCGCTACATAAATCATAAGACTTGGCGTCATGTAAAATCAACAGCGCTTTATCACTTGGAAAGGAAGCTTAATGAAAGGTAAACGCTGTAACCAAAGTCTGCTATATAGTGATATGACATTCACAAACTATCCGATTCTTCTGGATGGATCTTTACTAAGTCCTATTGGACTGAAGCCTCACTGAGAGCCGTTATTTGTTCTTGTAATGCTCTGCGTATACAGCAGTAGCTATTGTTATTTTATTTAATTAAAAAATATAGATTTATTTAATTGGTGAATAAATAAAAAACGTAAGAACGCAGAACATTCTCATTGCTCTTTGTTTTCGTCTGCTGTCATGGTGGCAGACATTGCAGCGGAGGGAGGGTGAAAACAGTCACGGTGCTCCTTCTGCTTATTACTTCTTGCTTGTTGCACCTCCACAGTGTTCATAGTTGAGTGTTGTTTACCGTTAATGCATTGCCTGAATTGCTATGTTTAATAGTACAGACAGTTGTGGTTTCTGTCATGGGCAATATGGACAACCGCCCAGGGCATTATTTTTTTAGGGATGGCAGGAGACCTCAGGATACCCCAGGATTGTGGCACAGTCATGAAAACAAAGCAGAATGAAGAAGAAATTGAATTGACAATGATTTTGGTTAAATTCATTTCAGATATCTAGGTGTTTTATGGGAATGTGGATCATTCAGATCAATTTGAGAAGCAATTTTGATAGGTACGCTTCATTTTATTGTCATGTAGCGCAGGGGTGCTGGTCTTTGTCTCGACTTGGTCTCGTAATAGGTGATCTTGACTACAACACTGCTACATGGCTCCTTGGTTGCAAATTTCTTTGATGCAGTCATTAAATCAAATTTAATAGAATTGTCATTCTCAATTTTAGATCCATGATCTGTGTTAAAATTAAATTCCAATTATTATTAAGGCACTTAGAACTCTATTGTTATGTCGTCTTCCAATAACGTATAGTTACACAGTCATATTGTTACACTTCCTGTCAAATTTCAAAAAAAAAAACAAAACACACTCTTACCATAAGGTTTAGCTAGCTTTCTTGAGGAACCCTGACTTTGGTCAAACATGTACAAATAATCTGCAACAAATATTCTTTCAAATGGTTCAAAATATACAATTCAGAATTCTTAATATAATATAAAATAAATAAAGCATCAAGTTTCTCAGAGCACAAAACATGAATTCTTCTACCCTTTTGGATAAGGCATATCGTCACAAATACCTATTTAGATTTTTATTTCGATATTAGAACCAATATAGATGATATTGGGTTGGTTATATATAATCAAATATATATTGATTATAAAATAATCAATATATAATATTGATTATTAGAGTTTATTGGTTAGTATGCCAGGATTTACCCTTGAACTTTTGTCCAAACTATGAATAAATATTTAAGTTCAGCTTAAACCATTTAAGTTTCCTTTTGAGCCAACAATGTAATCAGTTGTGGCAAATCAATAAATAGAATGGAGGAGCCATATACCCAGAAAACAACCCTGAATGAATATTTGTGATATTTTAAAGGCACTTTAAAGTTCCAACATTCACATTGCCGGTTACCATTCTTCATGCAGCGCACCGAAGCTCCTTCTTGTTGTGACAGAAATTTTAGCACCACCAATGTATCAATACCTTTATTCTAACACAGATATCTGCAGAACTTGAAAAAGTCAGTTCTTAAAATCAGCTAAAAGTTACTCCGACTTTCTGTTGGATAAGGAAAATTTACCAGTGGTAACATAATCCAGCAAAAAGTCACATTTTCAATATCAAAATCACAAACTTCTGACAGTTTGAAGCGAAAAAGAAGGGCATCTAAAAGTGCAATATGGCCTTAACTGTTCTGAGAGGGGCTTTACCAGAAAGTTATGTGGCTCTGTTGAGGAGAGGACAGTGACAACTTTTAAACACTAATACCTTAAAAGTATATTGATTCGTCTTTCAGTTGCAAAACCAGAATATCTAAGGGGATTTTACATAGATTGAATATAATTAACATAAAATTCTAGCTTTTATCAAACTGCCAAAAGCAGGAAATCAGTGAACTTGTAACTTCATTCATTTCAAGTTCATCGCTGCTTATAGCTCTGAGAATATTACATCAGGCATTCCAAGCAAATTATGAGAACGAAATGAATTGGGGATTACGGAACACAAGTAGTCAAATTTGAAATGGCTAATATAACTGGAAACTATAATAAGTACACATGACAATTTTAATGGGAGTTTCCAATCTTCTCACACAGCCAAAAGATTACAATACATGTTTCCAGTACTATGCCAGGGTATGATGGAAGCTTGTGGACCAATGCAATTAAAACCAACATACAATAGCAAAGCAACAAATGCTGTAGTGAGGCAGCGGGTGTTGTGGTAAATGTCACACCTGGTTTAATCCTGAGAAAGATGGGTCCTGAGAAGAGCTAACAGCCAAGCTTCTTTTCCTCTTCCCCACTGACGAGTCTAAACACTAGGGCAGACAGTAGAGGGGCAGGGGTCAAAATTAAACAGCTGCTTTCCACCTTTAGTCAAAATTAACATGAGCAAAACAGGCAATTCTGTTGCGCCCACATGGTTTTCTCGGGTACGTGCAACCGGCAGTGTTCTGTGCAGCTAGAGAAAGAATCGGCTTCTGTATGTATATATATATATATATATATATATATATATATATATATATATATGTAAAAAAAAAAGAAGTCCCACAGAAGATGAGAAAGCTACTAAAAAAATTAGGTAGTCTGCTGGACTTCGGGTTGCACTGTGTCAGCTGTTCGGGATTCCCTCCGTGTTTCCCCTCAGAAAGCACGGAGGAGAATCCGCGCTTTCTGATTGGCTACCGGTCACATTCAACAGGCTGCATTAAGCTCCCAGTCTGGGCAAATCCTTGATTTAGATCGGAGCGGCCACAACGATCTACATTATTCAGAACGAATAATGTTCTAAGATTGTCGTTCGGGGTAAAAAATTCTGTAGTTTGAACTATTGCATCAGGGCAATATACAATACAGACTTCATAATCTGCACTCTTTTGGTTGAATGCAGTATTTATTTCCACTTTGGCTTTATGTTGTTTAGTTTTTATTCAAGTACATTTATTGTTAATGGAGACTAAGAATCTATTTTATTTTTTGGTTTTGGTTGTTTTATTTATTTTGTGCATCAGTCCCAGTGTTAAGTGTTCTTTTGAAAGTAAAGTGTATCTATCTTTGGCAGGAAATCACAATTACATAATTTCCATTAAATCAATGTAAAAAGGTCTTCAAACAATATTATCGTTTATTGCAATAATTTTTGAGACAATTTATCGCCCAGCAAAATCTGTTATCGTGACAGGCCTAGTACCAAGAGGATCAAAATAAACCTATGTAGACAGAATTTTTAGGTTTTCATCATCTGTGAGCCATATCCATTAAAATTACAAGACATGCTTGGAATATTTCTCTGCATTATGAATCTCTATATTACACAAGTTTCACTTTCTGAAACTGGTGACAAAATAGTAAACTTTGTATAGGGCTAAAGAATAAATCAATAATATATGATGCAATAGATGTGAGTTCAATATCAATGTATGAAAAAAGTCTTAGCTTTAAATGGGTTGATTCCTGTGGTTCGCTATACATAAAATTTGCATTTCCTGCAAAAATGCACTGTGAATGGTGTAGCCCAGTGGTCCCTAACCACCGGGCCAAGGACCAGTACCGGTCAGTGGACCAATTGATACCGGGCCACGCAAGAAATAAAGAAATATTTCCGTTTTATGTATTATTTCAGTCTGGAGAATCTTTTATTTTGAAAACCCTTTAACCGGATTCTCTCGGTTACGTCTTGCGTGCCAACATTGAGCCTACAAGCAGAAAAATGAGTAAGAAACCGATCAGATGTCTTTGGAAAGTTTCTTTGTGAAGAGGAAAAGGCCCAGAGAAGAGACAGGAGAATGGATTTATCCCAGACCGCTAGGTGATTGCCACATTCCAAGTCTGCTTTGCATGATATGGTGACCGGCTCGTTAATGAGGCAATGAAGCCTTTAAACTGCTTCGCCATGTAGAGACCAGGCACCCTGTGCATAAGCAACACATCAAGTGTCATTGTCTCCCATCACTCCCATGTGGGAGAAACAAGCTCAGGGCTGCCATTTAAAATGTTTCATATCTGACATAAAATCAGTTCAGCCGACAGAAAGGAAAAGAAAAAAAACCCTCCTTTATCCGCACCGGCAGATTATTTGTTTGAGACACTGAGCGGAGAAATCCGTGTTTTGTATCCAGAAGTCAGTGTCATTTTCACAAAAGTAAAATGTTCGTTTTTGTGGCGCATCTGTATCTTATTTTGAAGAGATATGTAAACGTCATGATAGCAGCCAGAGTCAGCAATAGAGCAGTGGTCGAGACTAGATGAGAGGAGTGAAGCTTGTGAGTTTTAGGTCTGGGTCACACGGTATGATTTAAGGATTGTAGGACAATTTTCCAAACCTCTGTGACCACACACAACACGCACCGATAAAAATCCAACAGGTTTGATCGGTTCGTGTGTCCAGCCATACGGCAGGAACAACACACCACACACAAACCGATTCCACTCACAAACATCCCGATTCCAGAAGTAAATCCAGTAAAACCCCCAACATACCATACGTGTATTTATAATAATCAAACACGGATGAAGATGTAGAAGCAGCATTGATAGTTTGTGGACTCATTTTAAGCGATAAAAGACAAAACAAAAAGAAAAGGCGTTTGATAAAAGGCGGCGGGAGCAGAAGATGTATTTGCTGCACTATGATTTGGTGGCGAGTTATGTTTTTTCGTAGTTAACATTTTTAACTGAATAAACAAACACAGATATAAAAATGACCTTTACATATAGTAATAAACATTTCCACATATCACCTCCGATGTCCACCGGACTCTCAGTTGCCATGTCAACTGTTTAGGATTCTCTCCATTCTTACATCACCGCGCTTTTTGATCGAGTATTTGTCACATTCAACAGACTGCATTCTCACTCCCAGTCAGGGAAAGTCCCACAGGCTGCGCTAATCGGGACAAGACGATATTGAATATGCCCGATTTTATAGCAGGCATATTGAACGGGCACACACCACCATCACACACTGCAGGATGTTGTAAAATTGTCGTAAAGGGAACATCGGGGCAAAAATAAATAAATAAATAAAATAAAAATCTGAGGACCCCCACCCCCGGCCACAGCAAAATTGCCAAGTCTCGACCAGTCCACGGTAATAAAAAGGTTGGGGACCACTGTGTTAAAAGATTAAGTATTTTCTTATTTGTAAAACCAATACCAACAATAACTTTACAAGACCCTCAGTATTCTTCATTTTAGTAGTGTGGTGTAGATTTCATAAAATTACAACTTTATTCTCACACTATCACAGCTTTAGTGTCATTTCAAACAAAGTTAAAAAAAAAAAATAATAATCAAATCAAATAAATCTGGCCTTAATTCGTCATAAGTAATGGTGGCTCTCAGAAAAAAGGCCTGGATATACAGTAGATGAAGCTTACCTATTTACTGTCATCATAAAATGCACTTTTCATCTCTTCTGACAAGCTGGAATACAAGCAATATTGTTGCAAATTTTGCACAAAAAATGTTTGAAAACCATATGTCTTCAAAAACAAGGTTAAGTTAAAATACTTTTTTTTTTTTTTTTTTTTACAAATTTTAAAAAGTTTTACTGTTTGTCTAGATATGCATCTCCCAGGGAATCATATGCATCTCTGTTGAGAATCCCACAGACTGAGCAGTCTCAATGTTACTTATTGAATTAATAAACTGAACTTTGAAATTGTTTTGAAACTCAAAACAATAAAATGAGCCATAACCGGTCATTTAAGTATTTTTGAATATTGGGTCACAGGATGATGGTGCCAGTTAATACAGACAAATTCTTAAATATCAGATTAACAATAGTATATTAATTGGTGCTTGGGTGCATGGCAGAGGTTGAGCAAGTGTGAAAATTATTACACACCCCCTCTCTGTTTTAAAATAACAGGGAACAACAGAGACCTACAATAGTTACATTCTACATGCTGTGTGGAAAAAAAAAAAAAAAAAACATATAACTGAACTATTAGCTAAAATGTCGTAAATTGCATGTGAACCAAAACTAGCAGATTGACTAATATTAATCCACTCCATTCAGACTACTATGTTTAGCTCTTTAAATCACAATTTGCTGAAAAGCTAAATTAGATGTTATGTTTGCTTGAACTAACCTCACAAATTGAAATGCTAATTTTAACTCATAAAACATTAGTCATCAATAATTTACACTAGCAGTGGCTAGCTTAACTGCCATTGTTTTGGCTGTCAAGAGTCACTGTCTTCACAGGGTCTGTAAATAGACTGGCACTTCTATGTGTGAGAGTAAGCCTGTATCCAGTTTCATGAGGGGGTGACAGTCCACCCAACTTGTCACAGAGCTTCAAAGCAGCAAACAATGCCTCCAAACTACTCGAGATCTCAGGAACCGTAATAGTTATGGATGTCATTCACTCACCATTTTTTTTGGAATGAATAGTGGAACGATTCTGTCGTAACCAATTTTTAAAAAAATATAAAAGGCATAAAATTGAATCAAAAATGTTGATAAAATGGGTGACGCCTGAAATTATTCCCTCTATCTTGGAAACTATAAGGGCTATCAATAAAATTCCTTCACAGTAGGTGTCAGGAAGGGCCAGTGAACAATCATGCCCTCTTTCATGCAAAAACCCTTTTCTGTCTTTGAGCTGTAAGACTAAAATATGCCTCATTTTGGCACTTTTCAAAAAAGGATTTGTGAAAATCTGATTTTCAATTTTCTAATAGACAAAAGTTGAATGGTGAAATTAGCACAAAGTATGCAGAAGTAGTGAAACATAGGAATACAGAAAATCAAGAACACAGAACTAACAGCAGTCATGAAATCTGTATGTAAATTTTTTTAGTTGATGTGTGAAGTGTATAGGAACTAGTTCATGCTGGTTTTGTGAGCTAAGTTCAAAATGTTTATAGTGATAAGTACAGTCCAAGAACATATAATTTTATTTAGCTTTGTGAGCCACAGTGTTCATTTCTGTATTTCAAGGGGGGAAAAAAAGATGTGAGAGATGAATGGAAGCAATCCCACCTGGTTTTAGTTCATCATGGTTATCAATCGTGACTTCCAACAAGACGCAACCCACACATCCAAAACCAGGGTTTCCCCCAGAATATTTACTAAGCCCAGTGGTCAGGGCGCTAAGGCAGTCCACCATATTTTTGAATTAAGAGTTGTTGACAGGAAATGTAAAAATATTGCTGGGTAATTATATATCACGGGAAAACATTGCCAGTGAAATGCTATCTAAACCCACAACTATAGAGTCTTAAAAAAAAAAAACAACAACAAATCAAAAAAGTACAATTAAAATGATTATTTGCACTTCTGTTTAATCTAAATTTAAGTCAGCAGCTCCAGGAGGACCCTCAGGGCTTCAGGGCTCCCTCATAAATGCAAGGCAATTCAAAGTGCTTTACATTAATTAAAAGAAAAAAAAACTGAAATAAACCAAAGGAAAGAGCAAAAGAAAAAAAGAATCTAATAAATGTTGATCTAAAAGATATAAACTAGATGCTCCTGATCTGGGTTGCCAGATAGGTACAAGTACTCCATTCCTGTTCAGAGTTGCTGGATTCTAAGTTTGTTCCATTTCCTTTTCTGGATTAATAGTGAGTACTCTACTGTTTCTAACAAGTAAAATAAAAAGAGGAAAGGACACATTAGGGAAGTATGCATATAGTAACATTCAGACAAAACATACATATGGGTGGAAGGCGGTGACGTCAATGAGTGTATGTGCATGCTGTTTGTGCATTGCGTTATACATTCATGACGCTCAGTCTCCCGGCATGCGTCCAATATGATGGTGTTCTCTAGCAGCATGTCCTTGGGAGTGGCCAGCTCCATAGTCACATGGATAAGAGGAGGGGTGATGTGGGAAAGAGTGTTATGTTTACATATCTTCGAGGAGATTTTAAGTATACAACTCTTCCAAGGTTAACACAGAAAAGTCAATTCGGGTACAGAATGTTTTAGGTCAGGTAGATTTTAAATTTCAATCTCCCCTAAAGTCTCACTGCTATAACTCAGTTCATCCCAATTACACAAATTAGTGTAGCTGTTCCACTGAACCAAAGCTAGCAACTTCTCCAAGATCAATTCCATCCTGCTAGTGAGCATTAGAGTCCTCTCAGCTGGGCTGCGACTCTCAGTAAAACACGTATCCAACTTGTGTTTCTGTCCCACACTTGCATAACAGTCTCACTGTTCGCTAGCCAGCCCAATCTGTCACAAATTCGTCAATATGCCAGGGTCTAACACAAAGTGTCTAATTAATTTCAAAGGTGATCAGTAGAGTCACTTCTGATCAGTAAAATCACTTGTCCTGTGATTTTATTGTAGTCTACTTGGTAGCTTACCCCAGGGACAGAAGTCGGATAAACATCTTCTATTAATTATACTAACGGGTGCAAAGAGAGCTATAACTCGCAAGTGGTTTGATGTGGAACCACCATCATCATTGGACTGGAAGGAAATAATTAAGGAAATTCATGCAATGGAGAGACTGGCTTTTTCATCAAGAATTGCTGCTTATAAATACAATAAATATTGAAAGAAATGGAACATCCATCGGAGCTTGGTGTCAAATGTATGATCAATGTAATTAAATCTTTTCTGTTGACTGTGAATGTACTCACATTTTGTTTTAAGTTTTTTGCTATTATTATTATTACTATTTAATTGCTCTGTCCAACTAGATACTCTGTTGGAGTATCTAGTTGGACAGATCTAAATCCATCCAATAATTTCCTTTCACCCTTATCCCTTGTGGGGCCGGAAGGTGCTGGTGCCTATGTCCAGCTATGTTCCAGGAGAGAGGCGGGGTCAGGTCGCCAGTCTATCGCAGGAATATTTCTAAAACTACCAAAAATAAAGAGGAATTTAAAAAAAAAAAAAAAAAAGATGGAGTGCTGATAGTGGAGTGCCATCATTTCTGTTATGAGATCTTTAATCACTTCAGTTCTTATATTCTCTCTGGCAAATTTTTATGTTTCCTCAAAAGCTTCACCAATGAACTTGAGTTCTGGTGGTTTCCTCAAGACTGGCTTGTTTCCATCGTCTTTAGCACTGTGGGCATCTTAAAATGCTTTGAATACAGTCACATGGTTTTGAAAATTCCCAGTTTGAAAGTCGTTCTGACCTCTTTTGTTTATATTTCTCTTTGCATGCAACACTGTGGGTTAATTGTTATATATCTGTGGGGTATAATACATATATATATATATATATATACACATAAATTTTTTTAAATAAAATTATGACAGTTTTTAAAAATCATTCACTTCCAATAAAAAAAGTTATTTTCACCAATTATGCTGACACCACTTGGACTCTGTACAGGTCTCAAGCAGGAATGGCAGAGTTTGATCAAAATATTAATTTCACTTTTAAAAACAGGTTTAACACTGCACCAGAGTGCTGTACAAACATGATAAGAGAATAAGTTGATGAAAAGTAAAAGAAAAAAAAAATGCAAAAAATAATAACAGTACTAAGTAAATAAAATAAAACATCACAACAGAAAAGTTACAATATCAAGCCTCAATTAAATGCCAACAAATAAAAAAAAGTTAAGCAATTTGAAATGACCCAGGCTGTGAGCATACCTAATCTGGAAAGGTAGATTATTCCGAGAACACGAACAGCAACAGAATAACCCTTATATCCTTTGCTCTTAAGTCAAGTCCGAAAGACTTTTAATAGCAACTTATTATTTGATCTTCAGGATATTTTGAAACCTCAGAATCAAGGGGAAAACCCATTCAACACTTTTTAAGTTGTTAAAAGAATCTTAAAATTCATCCAATTTGCAACAGGCAACCAGCGTAACAAGGCTAATATTGAAACGTGAAATTGCCAGAAGTATAGCCAAACTTCTGGCTGCCTGCAAGAAATTGAGCTGCTGCATTCTGGATCACTTGAAGATGCTGTGTCAGGCATTTATTTGTGCCTTTATATTATTAATGACAATACTCACAATGTAATGAAGGCATGAATAATTTCTTCAAAATCCTAAAAACAAAAATAGGACTTTACCCTTGCTAAAAGCCAAAGGTGGTAAAAACTTAATTTAACAACTGAACTAACTTTGTCAAATTTTAAACAGCCATCAAACACCAAGATTCCTGGCAAAAGTCAGACAAAATGGAGCTAAAGAACCAAATGAGGTGAAGTAATGAATGTTTTGACCAAATGAGTTTTGTTGTGACTGAGGTGAAGAAAATGTAGGTCCATCCATGATTTTACGTCAGCTAAACAATCCATTAGATAAAACAACCACACCACAGAGCAAGTCATCAGTGATGTTTGAATTTTTTTCTCAGGACATTGCAAACATTTTAATACATATGTAAAGCCTTTTTTTTATTATTATTATATCCTGCAGCTTTGAGCAGATGGTGAGTGTGAGAGTCCACTGTCTGAGCTCAAACGGCTCGATGTCTGTGAGTTATTACTTCTCAGTAGTGCGTAGCAATGGTCCAACAGAAAGAGCAGGGGAAACCACTATATTTTACCTCCTGTATTTTATATCCGTCCCCACCACCTCCCCTTCCACGTAAGCTTCTCTCCCTCCTCGCCTCCTTTTTAATATCCTCTATGACGCTACTGTGTGGCAATTAACATATCAGTTAGTTTGACACATTTTTTGAATGGGCTTACGTGGATTTTAGCTTTAGTTGTCATAGTTTTTCTGACCCACCTCGTCTTGTATCAGCTCACTGTTGTCGGACTACGGTTAGCTGAAATGGCGCTATTTTCAGAGGAGGGGGCGGGCCGAGAAGGACTGAGGGATTTCTTTGGATAAGCCCAATGTCAATGAAATCAACCAATGAGCTGCCACGGTCCATAAAAATTATATTCAATACAGTGAACCCTCGTTTTTCGAGGGGGTAACGTTCCAAAAACAACCAGTGACAGGCAAAATTGTTTTTTGTTTTTTTTTACAATTATACAATTAAATACTAGACATCTAGACATTTAAGACAGGGAGGGTGTAACCCCCTGGGTTACCAGGAATATAAATATGTTATTGTTGTTTTGAAAAACAACAAATTTAATGTTTGCAACTTAATATCTTAAAGATACAATAATTTCAAAGTCTTTTGGTGGGAGTTTGAAATGAGAAAACTCCCACCAGCTAACTGTTTTTAAAAAGAAAAACAGTTTAAGTAAAAAGTATATTAAAATACTGTGTTCTGTCACTATAAGAACGAACAATTTTGGGTAGTTTGTATGTAAAGCACAGCTCAACATGAGGTGTGACAGATTAGAATGCTGTGTATGTTTTTTTTGGTTGTTCTGCCTAAGGTCAGTTGCTATTGGGTGATTGCACTTTTCCTGAATTCTGATCGACTGGGGCCGGGACTAATCGGGTACCGAGAGAGAAGAGGAGAGACGACAAGGAGACTCGGTGGAGTTAGCTGGGACTTTGGTTGGCCGTTTTGGTGGAAAAGAGGCTAAAAAGTGCCACAACTTAGCTGTGCACTAGCGCCAAGGGACAGCTGACAGTCTGAGGAAGAAGCGGGTGGTGAACTGGATGCTGAAGGTCTGCATAGGAGCCTGTGGAGAGGAGACCAGCTACTCTTGCGTTGGGCCCGCTGTTTTTGGATTTGGCTGCGGTTTCTTCCGCCTTTACCGAGAAAGGCGCGGATTAACTGAATGCTATCTGGTGGAACGAGTCGTCAGGACCTCATATAATCCTGTCACTGTGGATTGAGGACCAGTGGTGAGTGTCTTCAGTATCAGGCCTACAACGAGGGGCTTATTGACTGTTTTGCTGGCTTTAATTTGTTTTATTTTTGGTGGGCCCACTAATTAAAAACTGTCAATTATTTTATGTTATTGTGTTAAGACTAAAGGACTTATGTGTTTGGGATTGTTCAAAATAACTTAATTTAGAACTCCAAAAGAAAGGGAAAGTCCCTACTTATAAACCAGGTGGTTGAGAAAGCCTGTTGTACTTTTATTTGTTTTTATATTTTCTGGTTATTTGAAGGTTAATGCCAACAAAAGGATAATACCTGTGTTGTTTAAGTTCTATTCATTTAGCCAGACATAAGGTCTGCTGGTGACCATATTCAGTGTGAGGGCATAATTTCACATGCGGTCTACTTTACTTTTCATTCTGAAGTATAGTAAATACATATTTTGCCTTTATAAAGTCTCATTCTTTATGCGTCAGACATAGGGAGTTCAACTAAGTTTAATTCTTTATGATAAATCAGTACCTGGTGGTTCATGGGTAATGTAGTGAAACCAGTTTTAAGGGGTGTAACATTAAATAACTAGAGTGCTATATCTAGCCTTAGATACCAGAAAGCGCTACCACTGTATATTTTTTGTTAAATTCTGACAGCCTATAGTATGTGCATCAGTCTGTAGTCCAGACGGTCACTACTCCCCTGGACAGAAGTTCAAACTGAATGAAGCTTTTTTTTCCACCTGTTCAAATTGTCAACCCACCACAATGGCGAGTGCATTGCTCCAATTTACACTCCACTTCAGACTTTTACCTGCATCTGGCCAGTGGCGGGTGCCAATTTCCACTTCTGCCAATAAGTCATGTAAATTTATTAAATTCCACATAATCTTTCATAAAACTATCTCTGTGCTCCTCCTTAGGTCAAACAGTTGAATTCTCAGATTTGTTTAAAATGGTACGGCTTTTCATCGCTCGGAACAGGTTTTGAGTATAAAACCATCTCATTCGGATACACTGCTCTGCCCAATGGCGAGACAGGAGATAGAATAGTGGGAGTGGCTGGAGTGACAGCTGATAGTAACATTTCTCAGCTTTCCAAATGTGATTTTTTTTTGTTTGTTTTAAATGCAGACATGGAGTAGAATGGGTCTCTTATGCTCTGAATATTGCCGATGGTACATTGTAGGACGGACAACTGACTGCAGAGTTTGGGAAGTGCTCAATGCAGCACTTGTTGCTTACTCAGGACCACCTCTGATCTAGAGCATCCCTGCACTAGTTTTTATAAAAATTGTTGATGTAAAGCCTAACTTTGTGTTTCACTTAGTGGACACGTTCAAGAGATCTGTTTGACCAAGCAGGTTTCCATCCTTAACTGCTGGTCCTTACTCTGTACCAGTTCTTTGTGTTTTCGCCATGACTGGAAATTCCAGAGTTTGAAACAGTGCTATTGAACCAGTGAAAAGAACCGCTTTTGTTCATTGATAGTTTTTGTCAGGAGCTTTCAATGTGTTCATTGCAGCAAATCAAAACCTGAGCGACAAGAATAAAAACTCTGTTTTTGATCAAATCTAAAACTAAAACAAAAATCTGTGCTTCAGCAATAAAAGCAGATTACTACAAGAACAATTAATCATTACAGTTTAAATGAATATGCCACTTTCAGCTGATCATTTCCCCCACAACCTATAAATACCTTTAATGACTCATTTCTTTAACACTGTTGATCGTTTCTTATCCTCCTAATAAACCTTGCTTTACAAGTTCTCTTTGATTCCTGTTTTTCAGCTGCTGGATAACAGATAAGGTCTGTTGACATAATACAGTCAGTTTTTTTTTTCCCCATATAGTTGCTTTATTTTATTCAGTGAAAAGTTTGCAAAAAGACTGTTCTGAATTTTGTATTGCAGGCCAACATTTTGCTGTGTTTGTCCCATTTTCTGTATTTAGTCTTTAATAATTGTCAGGGTGTCTTTCTAATCACTTAATTGGCCGATTTATAGGCCTGACCCCAGTGTGACATTAAGTTGACAGCATGCAGTCTCTCTAATGCCGTCAGCCCACATTAAAGTTATGACACCACATAGTCTTACAAAAACTACACGACGATAAATTAAATTAACAATTAGACAAATATGTGTATTCACCTTTTTATCATGAGGTCTACACAGGTCTTTATGTGCCATATTTAAAAATAAGTAAAGAAGCTACAAAAACCTTACCTTGTTACAGTGACGGCCAATACCCATGAGAAAGTTGTCCGGCTTGATGTCTCTATGGATGAAGTTCTTTGTGTGTACATACTCAATTCTGCTGATCATCTGGGGGAAAACGACAAAAGGGAGATGGGAGGGAAAGAAGATGAGTTGCTTACCGTTCAGTTATTACAAAACTACTTACAGAAATTGTAATTCTACTGGCTCAGAACCTGTCTGATTTATTAAGGAGCTTCTCCATTGGCAAGTTTCACTGAAGCTGGTTAATGTGCGGTTCGGTGCAGTGGTGAGTTTTTCCTCACTACCATGGGAGAGTGGGTGGGCCATGAGCCCAGCAACTGTGAACGACTGTTATATGCCGTATTGGCTTCTGTAGACTTTCCTTCCCATTTCAGGTTACTGCTGAGCTCCAGCAGCTTAAGCAGACCCAGCTGGTTTCACTCTGCCTCATGATTGGTACAGTATAAAGCTAGCTGGGAGATTGTTTTTCAGTGCCTCTTGGCCAATTGGGCAGCATGTCTGCTGCAGCTTTGTGGTGCTGTGATGGAGGACTTTGTTTGCTAAAAATTCTGTTTTTTTTGTTGACGTTGCTCTCCCTTTTTCTTTTAGGTTCTCATTTTCGCCTTTAAGATTTCTTCAAATTAGTCTTAAAGAATAAAACTTTATATTAACCCTCCTGGTTTTGTCTCTTCACTTTTTCCCTGGTTTATCTATTGTTACAGCCCCCCTCCAATACCCTTAGACTGCCTTGGGGATGTAACAACGACTCTGACATTTGCAGCGACACTTGGCAATGAAGAACCATGAGGTTGTGGTTCTGATGGACTCAAACCCACATTTCATTTAGACCCAAATACAATGGAAAAAATAATTCAGACAAAATTTTCTTTTTCTTTGCTATGCATATTCTGGCATACAAGATTTTTTCATGTGAAACTATTTAGATTTAGGTAAAGCTGTAAATCACTCATGAAAGTAAAATCACTCATAAAATTTTACTTTATTTTTTTCAAAATCCAACAAAAAAATAAGATGTGTATCACAACAAATTTTTTTTTAAATAATTTTGTTTGAACATCTGGCATCTCTGGTTTAGCAATCCAGTCAGCAATCGTGACAATTCAGAAAGAAAGGTGGAAAAATTATTTTCTATAAAATGGTATGCAGCTCACTACACTGAATTTAATTGATATCCAAGTCCAAGTGGAGACATGAGGTTATAGGGAACAGAAATAAAGAAGCTGAAAGATTTTAAGTACTTAGGGTCAACAGTCCAGAACAACGGCAAGTGTGGAAAAGAAGTGAAGAAACGTGTCCGAACAAGATGGAGCAAGTGGAGTGTCAGGTGTGATGTACGATGAAAGAGTATCAGCGAGAATGAAAAGAAAGTTGTATAAAACGGTAGTGAGACCAGCAATACTTTTTTGTTTAGAGACAGTGGCAATGACGAAAAGGCAGCAGGTGGAGTTGGAGGTCGCAGAGATGAAGATGTTGAGGTTCTCTTTGGGCGGACAAGGATGGATAAAATCAGAAATGAATACAGCAGAGAAACAGCTCATTTAAAATGTGTAGGAGCTAATGCCAGAAAAGTCAGACTGAGATGGTTTGGACATGCACAGAGGAGAGACGAATACATCAGTAGAAAGATGCTAAGGATGGATCTGCCAGGAAAGAGACCTAAAGGAAAACCAAAGAAAAGATTTATGGATGCGTGAAAGAAGACATGAAGATAGTTAGTGTGAGAGAAGATGTGGAAGATAGGGTTACATGGAGACGGATGACTCGCTGTCATTTTAGGGATGGCGACCCCTAAAAGGAAAAGGCTGAAAGAGAAAGAAGAAAATTCATCTGTAACAATGGTAGCTCACTTTTGAAGTTAACCTGGACGAAAACTGTACAAAAGTCTGAAATTATATTCAATTTAATAATAAAGCACCAGCCTCAACTTCCGGGTATATTAAAAGGCTTATCAGTGCTCAGACAATTCGCAGCACACTACATCAGATAGTGGTTGTCACCCCAGAAGGAAGCCTCTTCTGAAGGCTGTACACAGGTAAGCCCACAAACAGTTTGCTGAAGACTTGTCAACAAAGGACATGGATTACTGGAATCATGTCCTGTGATCTCATGAGTTCAATATTAATTTGTTTGGTTCAGATGGTCTCCAGCATGCGATACAGCCATCAGGTGAGGAGTACAAAGATAAGTGTATGATGCCTACAGTCAAGCATTGTGGTGGGAATGCCAGGGTCTGGTGCTGCATGAGTGCAGCAGGTGTTGGGAAGTTATATTTTATTGAGACAAATGATTTCCAGTACGTACTGTGAAATACAGAAGCAGAGTATGATTCCCTCCCTCTGGAAACTCAGTCACAGGACAGTGTTCCAGCATGATAATGACCCCAAACACACCGCTAAAATGACCTCTGCTTTATTCAAGAAGCTGAGAGTAAATCTCTCCAGATCTGAACCTAATAGAACAACATTGGGTCATCCTCAAGTGGAAGGTGGGAGGAGCACAGTTTCGAATATCCACCAGCTCCACGATGTCATCATAGAGGACTGGAAAAGCATTCAGTATCATCCTGTGAAGCTCTGGTAAACTCTATGCCCAAGAGAGTTAAGGCATTATTTATTTGATAAATAATGGTGGCCACAAAAAATATTGACTCTTCAGGAACTTTCACTAAGGGGTGTACTCACTTTTGTTCCCAGTGATTTAGACTTTAATAGCTAAATAAAGAGTTATTTTCAGGGAAAAATAAACGTACACTGTTATATAAGCTGCACACAGACTATTTTTCATTGTGTCAGAGTTTAATTTTGTCCTATGAAAAAATATACTTAACTGCAGGAATGTCACAGGTGTATTCACCTTTGTGATAAACTGTATCTTGAACTGTACTATGATTGTAACTAGTGGTGGAGATCCACTACTGAATAAACTGGATTGTTTGGGACAATTTTTTTTTGTGGTTGGGACTTTTTTTTTTTTTTGAATAGTACAAAATTATGGAAGACCAACCAACTGCAACATTAGTGAGAACTAAAGGGTTTTAAAAAACAAAAATATTCCCTTGCAGGGTTTCCCCAAGAAAACTTGCTAAGCCCGGTGGTTGGGGTACCAGGGCGGTCCACCAGCAGCAAGCTCTTTTTTTTCTGAAAAAATGTTTTGTTGACAGGAAATGTAAAAATATTACTGGGTAATTATATTACTTGAAGAGATTGCTGACAATGCTTAAACACACACTGCAGACTTAAAATCGACATGCCAAAAAAAAAAAAAAAGAAAAAAAAAGAAAAGCCATTTCTTGTACGTCTGTTAAATTCCAAATAAAGTTATGAACCAGTGGCCCCACAAATGCAAATATTTTAACACAGACCACAAATATATAAAAGTAACATTTATTTATTGAGATTATCAATTTAATATGGTTTGATGCATCATGCAACCGGGAAAATAATATAAAACCAGCACGATGCATGACTACAAGCAATGCACAAAAGCTCCTCACCGGGCTGAACCTGTATAATGAGAGGTTAGCGCTGGTTCGTTAACCACCAACACATACCTGAACCGAGTACGTATACCTAAACTTTACAGCGTAGACAGACATAGCCACACGCTGGGCAGCGTATTGAGACGTAAATGCCACACATAAAAGTGTGTTCACAAAGATAAATCAATCTCACCACAAGTTATTCCTGTGGTTCACATAGAGCTGCACAACCAGAGCAAACACAATGGGTTTTAAACTCCTACCTTGATTTCTCCAAAGAAACATAATTTTCTCACAGGAAGTGACCATACAGGTCAGTCTGTGTCCAGTTTGAGTGAAAGGAGTAACGCACAATCCACACCGAGGTAAACTTAATAAAGCAGGAGCAGTCTTTAAATGCATAAACTATAAACCTATCTTTTAGGAATAAATCTGCACCGCTAGTGAAATGCTCAGAGCAACAGAGATGCTTGCAATACGACTTAAAAAAAAAAAAAAAAAAAAAGAAAAAAAAATTAAAATTTTTTTTTATCATTATTACTTTGCTAAAGACAAACAAACAACACTTGGCCTGGCGGGAAGCCTATGAAAGCATGGCAGGCCGCCAAGCTTATAATACACTGGGGGAAACTCTGGGCTCCATAAATCCTAACATTTTAACACAGACCAAAGATCTAGAATTTTAACATTTGATTATCCAGAATGATAACACTGTTAAATTTGATTTAATGGCTTCAGCATAGATAAAAGATTTTAAATTGTTTAACGTTTAACTTAAGATTTTAAGGAGCTGGCTTGTGGCTTGCACCACAGCCATAATGTGATACTATGAGTTCAATCTTTTAAGATGTTTGTTTACAAATATATATTTGCTATATCAACAATTTACAATTATCAGTGGCTCCTCTTAAGGAATCAGCGGTAATTGATTATCACTGACTTCAATTCCCATATTCCGTTAAATTTACGTTGAAATGCAGTTAGTGGTGCTGATGTTCTTAACAGGAACAAGGGGCTCTCAATTAAAATTCTGCTCGAGGCCCCATACCACTGCGCATCTCTCTGCTTGATGCAGAGGGACAAAGAAATAGATTTAATTCATGAGGCGCAAATAGAGACCAAGGTTTTTTGTTTTCCAACTGTTGAGTTTTTAATAAAAACTGACATTAGATTGGCAGAGCCTTAAGGAACGGGTTTTCATCATCTCGCAACACTGTGGCATTGCGAAAAAACAACAACAAAAAAACAGTGTGCTGCATGACTAACTGTGCCTCCATAGGCTGAACCACTAACACACAGTCCCACTGAGGAACACATCCATGAACTTTATCAGCACACACCATACATAATGTAGTCCCATAAGGTGGTCTTTTTAATATATAAAGTGCTTTCAAAATATGGCTTCCATACAAATGTAATTGACATATTTGCAGCATAAGTAAGTCAACAATGAAATTAAAATTACTGGAGACTTGACCAATTCATTCATTTTGGAAAGAGGAACGAGACGGGGGTGTTGTGCATCACCGTTCCTCTTTGCCTTATTTATCAAACCCATGAGTCAATTGATCAGGTACAATATAAAAGGGGTTACAATAACATCTGGGGAGCAAAAATTGTCCTTGTTTGTTGAAGATTATTGATAAGTACAACACAGTCCACACAGACAATCCCAAAACTGATGAAATTGCGATAAGAATTTCTGGTTACAAAATTAATATAAACAAAACTTAAGTATTAACATTTAACTATGACTCCCTTCTTCAATTAAAACAGGGTACAATTGGAATTGACATGACACCAGCTCTGCCCCCATGTGGAAGTAGAGCAAACCCTGATAAACAAACTGCTATGGCAGAGGTAATGGAACTCAATGCATTACCAGAGACATTTTTTTGTTCATTTTTGCCTTATAAATCAATGCTGAGCCAAAGACGGCAGGCAAGAAAATTCTCTAAAAGTCCTACATTAGGTCTGTAAGCAGGAAATAAAGGAGAAATCTAAGGTAAAGCCTAAGAGGAAAAATGATGAGAGTTGGATTGCGAGTGTGACCGCTGTGTTGGACATATTTTGCACATACAAAACGGGTGAGTAATGGCTTAAACACTACCGGCTTGTGAAAATATGCCTTCAGTACAAAAGAAACAGCTGCATAAAACAATGTTTAAATGTAAATACAGCAGTTACTGGAGTCCATGTTTTCATGCTGCCCTAGAGCTACCATTTGAATCTACATGCATAAAATCCAGCAAAACCACCTTCACTTATTGATCTGAAAATTATTAGATGTTTAGCATTGTTATTTTAATCAGTCTTAGTTGTGTTCAGTTGACGCTTAGCAGTCAGACTTGAGCGGATAGCACAGAGCGTTTAAGCCATGAGCCAGATTACTTCCAGATAATATATTACATTGTTTAGGTTAAAGCAGAATTCATGACAAAGGGTGTAAATAAGTGTACCTTTCTTTATTCACCTATGTTTATTTGCCTAATTAACCACTATAAGGTTTGTATTGATAATCAATAAGTGTTGTTATGACAAAAAATGGGATGTTTACTTCCTGTTACTTTAGTGCTCACTTTAGTTCCAGTCGATCAGTGAGGTGGGCTGTAAGCCATGATCCATTTCTTGCATTATTCCAGTCTCCTTTTCAGTTTTGAAAATGTAATAAGTTGTATTCCGCCCTTAACACGTCCTGGGTTGATTGCACATTCCCCACTGAAAGCTTGGACCATGACTATTATTTCCCCCCAAATCTCTCTGACTCCATTGAAATACACCGTCAATATTGTCAGTGGTCAGTTCCTCTCCATAAGGGGTGTGTAGATGCAATGCGGATTGGTTAGTTGCTGATAAATGCCCTGGAATGATTGAGGGAGGGTTGCTCTACGTCAGCATGGGGGCGGAGCTGGTGTCATGTCAATTGGGATGCTGAGTCTATCAAATACTTGGGTGTTTCACTATCCAGGGTCTTTTCAATGTGGTTTGATATAAATTACAGCCCACAAAATTTGAAAATAGGCAGTTATACATAGATTGAATGTTATTTTAAGTCGAAGCTCCTGGATAGAACCCATCAGGATGAATATCGTTTCACAGATGTTGTACTTATTTAAGTGTTTACCAGTAAGAACACTAATCTCTAATCTGTCTTACGATGGGACAGTTTATTAGCAGGGTATTTGTGGCAAAGTAAAAAGGCCAGCATTAAATATAGGACGCTGAAATTAAGAAAAGGGTGGAATGGGCTGACACCTTGAGTCCGCCTATGTTCACCACCAGACATTGCACAATGGAGGAAAGACTGCATGTATACTGGCACAATGTGCCTTCCATACATTGAGCCAGTATGGAAGGCACAATGATGAAAGGAATCCCAATAACAGCCCTACTTAATGATTATAATTATGAGAAGAACAGCAGATTCCAGGAGACTCTATGACAGATAGCTTTCTCAAGTACCGTCAGGAATTGGTTAAAATTTCCAGAATAGAAGACATAAAATTATGAGGTGGTGTGCCTATAATTTTCAATTTTGCACAAAACAGAATTGATAACACAATTAAGAAATGGATCTCAAAAGACATAACTACCCATGATACAGGATGAACAGGATCCTTCTATTAGGTACCTGCAGGGGAGACATTATTTTCATAGATATTTTAAAAAGGTGATGGAAAAAGGTGATTCAAGTTTCATGGAGGTATTTCTATCACAAAGTCCAGATCAGACAGCAAAATTATCTCTAAACTACATAATAGTGGGAAATCAGATGGAACAACATTGCACAATTTTTTGTCCTACCCATTCAGAAACAATATCAAGACAACAGGGATGCTTGCTGGAGACTTTGTGTGTCTTGGATTAGAGCTGTTGTAAACCAATATTTTAGTAACAGAGTAATCTATCGATTATTCTTATGATCAATCGAATAAAATAAAAAAAATTGTAAAATAAAATATTGATAAATCTGGCATAATACAGGCGAGCGAACGAACATAAGATGGGGGTGGAGGGGAGGAAATGGAACAGGGGACAGATGAACGTAAGCCCAGGACCAGTAGTCCAGCGGACGAAAGTAAGAACAGGGAGCAATACGGGTTATTTACAGCACAGTCGTTCGTCACACTCAGAAACTCATCTACCAGCCATGTACCGCCACCCGTTTGTTCACATCGGAATGATATGAAATTTAATGTGCAGTTCGTCTGTAAAGCGACACTTGCCCTGTAACCATCAACTGCTCAGTCGCCCACCGTGTTCAGTCTATCCACTCACCTGTGTAAATACTCCCACAGCGCTCTTCCCGCCGTTCATTTTCAATGAGCAGCTCCCGGAAGAGAAAGGCTGGCGTACTCCAGGCATCGTGCCAGTCATTTAAAGGATGCTTATTGGTCCCCCAAAAACGATGAAAACCCAGGCGTTAATCAATAAAATCCCCATGGGCCGAACCTAAAAATTGAACGTTATGCCGGTAACATTTGCATTCAACAACAACTCAGAGGCGGAAGTCAGAGATGCGCGCAACGCAAATAATGTTCTGGCCAGAACACGATGCACTAAACAATAAAACATAAATTAAAGTCGCAAGCGGTGTCGTGCGGCCCTCGCAGCTCAGCGCCGCCTATTAGACACCGTGGGGGTTCAGGCACCGCCGCCAGCCAGCCACCGCAGACGCTCTCGTAGTTCCAGGAGTTCGGTCAGATAAGTCTATAAAAAAGAGAAAATGACGTCTTTGATCCAAAATGGCCAACTTCCTGTTGGGTTTAGACCATGGTTCTAAGAGACTTTTTTTTGTACGTCCTGACAAGATACCCATGTCTACCAAGTTTCGTAATTCTAGGTTAAAGCAAGGCATGGGTCTGATCATTTAAAGTATTCTAGGGGGCGCTATAGAGAAATTAGGTCACGCCCACCAAAGTTTATTATGGTTTTCTGTTGGGGAGTGGATAAGAATCCATCCTAGTGAGTTTGGAGCAGATTGGCCTGAAACTGTGAAATTTAGAGCCAAATTCTGCCGATGCCATATGTTACAGGTCACTTCGCCACACCCACCTGCTCCATCAAAACTGGTCGGGGTTGGAATCCACAACACACCAATATGTGTTCTGTCTCTGGACAGTTTCATGTTGATTAGGTCAAAGGGGTAAGATAGTGACCATTCACAGTAAAACATCCTGTTCCTGTTGGGGGCGTGGCCTAAGTGATGTCATTTGACCATTGGGTATTGTAGGACTCCCAATGATTATCAATCACTGAAAGTTTGGTGCTTCTGTGAGTTTTTGTGTAGGAGGTATAACAGTTTCGTGTTTCATGGTGAGTAGGTGAACTTTGACCCCTGGTAACACCCCTTCAGCACACTCAAAAACTCACCAGTTTTGATAACTTTAGATTGACCATGCCTTATGAACAGACTGACCAAGTTTGAAGCCAATCAATCAAAATCCTAAGGAGGAGTTCGATCAAATTCGAAGGCTGTAAACGGCAAAAATGGGGTGAAAATCGGAACTTCAATCCAAAATGTCGGACTTCCTCTAATACTTGAACTATGACATTAATTGTATTTTCTGAGCATCTTGGGGAGCTGTACAAGCAGAAGGTCTTTTGAAAATTGCTAGGTGGCAGCGTTGAGTCGTTTCTTTTGCTATTTTTGCGGCGACCTTAAAATACGCCATTTTTAAAACAGGCTTGATGCGTCCGCCAAGTTTGGTGAGTTTTTCAATATGATAAAGCACCCAAAGGGCCCCCTCTTTTTGGGGGGCAGAATCATAATAAGAAGAAACAGTATGAAAATAGGCCTTCGCAGTGCTTTGCTGCTTGGGGCTAATAATAAACAGTATGAAAATAATAGGCCTTTGCAGCGCTTTGCTGCTTGGGCCTAATTAAAGTTGCAAGCAGCATTGGAGACCCTCGCAGGTCAGCACTCATGGCACCCACGGGTGGTCCAGCAATACTACCCCCTCTCGCGCAGTTCCCACACTTGTCCACACGCGAAACACAATGTGTTCATAAATGCTCCTTGACGATGCACAAAAAAACATCTGCTCCAGATCAGTTGATATCTCAAAGGGATACAGCTGTTAGAATAAACTAAAGGGTGCAGTGGAGTTATTTTAAAATGTAACATTATTGAGCTCTTTAAAGGTTAACAAAGATCAATCATAAGTTTGGTGAAAATCAGATGATTCATTTATGATTTAAAGACAACTGTATGCAAACGGCAAGGGATTAGAATTCGCCATTCAGCCATGCCCACAAATTCCCGATTTGGGAAAATTTTTCTGCCATAATTTGAGAGTACACATTTTCAGTCTCAAAGCATAATTTTATGTCTCTTGTTCTCAAAACGTTTAACATTTGTGCAAACCCACCCAGTAAGACACTTACATTCAACTGGCTGAGAGGTTGCCATGCGACTGTATTTTTTGTTCCAAGTGCAAGCAGAAAAGGATTTGCAAGCAAGTGGAGAAGTTGGCAAGCAGCGATTTGATCCAAGCAGAGACAAGTTTTGAGCGCGAGGAGAAAGGTTTGAAAAAGCACAGTCAATATTTGCAAGAGAGCAGAAGTTTTGAATGCAAGCATTACAAATGTTGAGAAGACAGACTTGAAGCTTATGTGCACTATTCTACCGGGGATGCTGGTTTAACAGGTTTTTTGTGATTTTGCAAAATGAAAACCAAACGGATCGCCCAGCTGGCTGATCATGACATCTACCGCGCTCTAACTCAATCTACTGCGCTCCTCCTGAGCGCCACACTAATACTGCGGGTGGGGTGAACAGTTAAATCTAGTTGAAACTTTTACATAAAGGGAGAAATTAAGCAAACATGGTCGCTTCACCTCCTCACCTGAACATGGGGTTATCCATCCTCCTCCTATGGATCACACAGACATAGCCTGCTTCCCTGTCATTATTTATTATAATAATAATTTAAAAAGTAGCTAGTGTCAGTCCTGACTCAATGAAGATCATTAGAACTTATTTAGGTCACGTTAACGAAGAACAGCTGAAAAGTTACCAGGTTTTCTGGTAGAAATTTCGCTCCAACTCCTCCCCTAGTTATTTATAATTTCTTTGCACGAACTCCTGAATAAACATTCATGTTGTTTCCGATGTCTGCTGGACTTCGGGTTGCACCGTGTCAGCTGTTCGGGATTCTCTCCGTGTTTCCCCTCAGAAAGCAGGAGGAGAATCCGCGCTTTCTGATTGGCTACCGGTCACATTCAACAGGCTGCATTAAGCTCCCAGTCTGGGCAAATCCTTGATTTAGATCGGAGCGGCCACAACGATCTGCATTATTCAGAACGAATAATGTTCTAAGACTGTCGTTGAGGGTAAAAAATCCTGTAGTTTGAACTATTGCATCAGGGCAATATATAATACAGACTTCATAATTTGCACTCTTTTGGTTGAATGCAGTGTTTATTTCCACTTTGGCTTTATGTTGTTTAGTTTTTATTCAAGTACATTTATTGTTAATGGAGACTCAGAATCTATTTTATTTTTGGTTTTGGTTGTTTTATTTATTTTGTGTATCAGTCCCAGTGTCAAGTGTTCTTTTGAAAGTAAAGTGTATCTATCTTTGGCAGGAAATCGCATGTATTATTACGTAATTTCCATTAAATCAATGTAAGAAGGTCTTCAAACAATATTATCCTTTATCGCAATAATTTTTGAGTCAATTTATCGCGCAGCAAAATCTGTTATCGTGACAGGCCTAAGGACATCATAATATGGGCAGCAGCATGATGAAGTGACTGTATCTATACCAAAATAATAAATTCTGAACACTTTTTATGAAAAACTGTACTTTCTTTGGCACTTTGTCAGATGGTGAGTCGTGTGGAATTTTCCAAAATAAAAAAAGGGATTAAAAAAAAAAAATATATATATATATATATATATATATATATATATATATATATTTTCTGCCGGCAATATAAAAAAAACTATTAAAGATATCCATAAATAAATAAACCTAATGCAGCAGGCTGACTGACATCTAAGAAGGAAGTTTCAATGAAAATTCAAATTTAGGGAATGGTCAAAGAATACTTAATTTTGTAAATTTTTGAAAGATAATTTTTCCACCGGTCAAATTAGTTTGGGAAGCATTTCTGCTGCCCAATAAATCCTTATTAAACAGACCCAGAACCCTACAAAATATTTTGTGCATCAAGACCACTTAGCAGGCTGGAAAAAATAGCTTTTGGGGCTTGGTTTGACCATTTATTTTTTTAATTTAGCATCCCAAAAATCCTGCCTCTCGCCCAGAATGTTAGCTGGAGTTAGGCATCAGACCCTATTATGGACAAGGGTGTAAGAAAATGGATGGCAGGATGGATCTTTTAAAGAATCTTAATTTTTAAAGTAAGCTACTTATACTGTGCATTTTCATGTTTTGCAATATGATTTATATACGTTTAAAAAATGTCTTTACAAATAAGTGTTAAACTGATCTACTTTTTACGTAATCAGCTTTCAAAAACCCCATCTTTTTTTACTTAAAGGTTTGTGGCAAGGTACACCTACCCCCTAAAATCTCAAAAATCGTTAGATATAATGTGATAAAAAAATTTTTTTTGCTCTTTTCTGGTAATACACTAAATAGAAACATGCATTTAGAGTACTAAAAATCTGAAGAAAAAAACTGACTGCTGGTAGCTTGTACAAAGGGACAAACAGGACAGGAGACTTTAATAGCGCTCCATTTTGTGTTTGTTGAGCATTTAAAAAGTTTTTAATAAGGACTGCAGAGACTGTTTTGGATACCCAAAACAAGCTTTATGCATTAGGGTTAATTAGTGCAATTTTACTTACTTGGTCTGCCAGCATGAGGACAGTTTTCATGGTAAATCGTCGAGAGCAGAAGTTAAATAGGTCCTCCAAACTGGGTCCAAGCAAGTCCATGACTAGAACATTGTAGTCTTTCTCCTGGCCATACCACCTGATGACACACAAATCAAAACTATTTTGCAATGTGCATGTGACATTTGCTTGAGTTCATACTGTTTTTGATCAGAAAAATCTAACTTGTAGCTGCATAATGACTTAAGCATATGACCAAAACAATAACTTCCAACAAGTTTTATGCTAAATTAAACTGACAGCAGCACTGATCTCTCACTCATGTAAAAGCACACATATACTTTGGTCTCTGATCTAATGATCAGAGACCACAAATCATTGGAAACCTCAAGTTTATTCCACCAAATATTGATTTCTGAACTCTTCCTGAGTTAAAACATTAGTATTGTTGTTTCTAAATGGATATGAACGTTTTTTGTTTTTTTTTGCATTATTTGAGATCTGAAAGCACTGCATCTTTTTCATTATTTTGACCAGTTCTCATTTTCTGTAATTAAATAAATCTTTGCTTGGAATTTTGGAGACATGTTGGTCGTCAGTAGTACACAGAATAAAAGAGAAATGTTCATTTTACCCAAACATATACCTATGAAAAGTAAAAACAGAAAAATTGATTATTTTAAATAGTCTCTTCATTTTTTCCAGAGCTGTATACACGCATACATATTAGAGGTGTTCCGACTGATCGGCCACCAATTATAATCTGCAAGATTTTCATGAAAATGTGCACGATCGCCGATCACTGTCTAGTGTTGCCGATCACCAAAACCCATCATCTGTATTTCCTCTTTCATTCACACTGCAAAGGTTGAGGCAAGAAATCCTACGTGACATGGAGAGGAACTTCAATGCTCAGAGTGAATGAGGAAGAAGTTTGCGTGTTGTAACGCTGAAATATTTAGAACATCAAAATGCATCAACTATATATATATATTTATATATACCAGGGTTTCCCCCAGAAAACTTGCTAAGCACTTTGGTCGGGGCGCTGAGGCGATCCACCATGGTTTGCATTAAAAGATGCTAAGTATACAGGGAACATAAAAATATTATTGGGTAACTATATGTTACAGGAAAACATCGCCAGTGAAATGCCATCTAAATCCACAACTAGTCTTAAAAACAGCTAATCAAAAAATATAATTAAAATGAATATCAATTATTTGCACTTCTGTTTAATCCAAATTAAGTCAACAGCTCCCCAAGGCTTCCAGGGCCACATAAATGATAATAACACAGACCACAGTTTGAGATTATTATTGCTGGTAAATTGGATTTAATGGTTTCAGTATACATAAATTAAAATATTTTAAATTGTTTAACATTTAAATGCAAGACTTAAAAGAGGTGGCAAGTTTTCTTTGTAAAACTTCAAAGAACAATATTCATAGTTATATTGTGTTACCACAGCAACAATCTGATGCTGTGAGTTTAATTTTCGAGTTTGAGCTCTGTTCACAAATACAAATGAGTACAATGCAATTCTATACATGTATACATGTATGTGTGTATTTCATACATATAATATACACACACATACTTTACAGTGTACAGTGCGCCTGTCTGACAGCGTCATAGAATATACCGAGTAGAGATGACGTGCGTGTCGCTCTGAAGAGCATAAATTTAAATCCGATTTAAAAAAAAAAAAAAATCAGGTTCGACAAGCTTCACTGAGGAACTCCGTGTCTTCAGAAAACTCCGCCGCCATTTTCTAACAGACATGTTGGGAAGTAACACAACAAAAGAGGAGCGGCCATTTCCAACCACATAGCTATTCCCTGCCTTGGATCCAAATGCGGCCTAAAGAGGCTTCACAGTAAAATAAGGTTGTTTGGTTGAAAATATGTCGTCACAATAATTGATTCATCATTAGCGAGTCCTGTCTCAACGAGACCTTCACTAAATCACTGTTGGTTCTCTGCGTCTTGGATGACAAAACAAACGGAACCTCATAAATACGATGACACCAACTCGACTAAGAGGGGAGAAAAGATTTTCTTACCTGATGTGTGGAATCCCGACTCCACCTTGAAGGATCTTGTACAGCTTGCTTTCGTATAGGAGCTGCGGATGTCTGGCTTTTTGGGATTCTAGTTTTACAGCTACCTCCTACAAATAACACACAACATAATGGCTGTTACCGCTGCAGTTCAAGAATTGATACGAAAAATACTTCCGATACCAATAGGCTAATATGAAATCTTAGTTCTCCGGCAAACAGGCAGGGCAGTATTGCGACCTGCCTCTCACAGTAAGAATCTAAAATGAACCATCCCATTCCCAAACAAGAACCCAGAAACAGACTGATTCACTAAGTTACCTCTCCATTTGTGATGTTGATTGCCAAATAAATGTCGCCGAAAGATCCCGATCCAATTTTTCTGACGAGCTTGTACTTTCCACCGACTATGAACTCGGCTTTGGAACCACTGCTGCTGGCCATAATATCAACCGAAGAACAATTACCAACAGAAAAGCTTTAAGATCTTTGCGTTTGTGGTCAAGCTCGGTTATCGGTAGAACATAAAGTTGCGTTATTAGTAAAACCACTGCACAACCTGTCACAAACAATTCCCCCCCCAAATACGAAAACGATTATTTTCAGTGGTTCTCGACCAATGAGATTGGTTTTGTCATAAGCTAGAACTTAGAATTTATGTAGAAATGTCGTGCCAAACAGAAGGAGTAAATCCAAAACTAAATCCCAACAAGCTGAAGGCCTTCAACAAGAAGCTAACGTCAGCACAGCAAAGTCTAGCATCAGGCTAACGTTGTGGCGAGCAGCAACACTGAAAAGTGTCCCAAGTTTCTGTCACAAGGAGCAGAAAGCAGTGCTCCCGCTGATGGTAATGGTAGTTCCACAGTCTCTTAACTGCTTTTCCGGCTAACTTTAAGAACCGCAACCATCTGTACAAAGCGCAACCCACTCACTCCGCCATCTTGTCTTCTCTACCCTTCCTCAACTGGTTTCAGTTGAAGGCGATTAGCTATGCTGTCTCATGGCCCCTTCAAGTGCTGTTGGGAATTTCATAACTACCAGGAACAAAACTCGATTTCTAAAGCATAAATTAGCTACCTTATTTTTTTATGATATAAAATTAGACATCATATTTATTTTTATTGTCTTTCATAGTTAATTTAAGTTGGGAAATGTTGTGATGTAGCTACCTCTGTTTTACAACAAATTTTTTCGTGACTGGTGAATAAGTAAAATAAAAACAATGTAAAAGAATAGCGGAGCAACATTTTTATTGTCTCAAAGTTTGAAAATTCTAGTGTCAAAGCATCAAATTAACTTAAGTGAGACCACATTCACGAAAAAGAAAAACTTACAAAAATAGGAATAAGAGACAGTACTATATTGAAAAGAAATTACAAAATAAGAAAAATAACATGATTATTGTAAATAGTATTCAAACTAAGTTTGTGAAATTCAACTCAGCGGTCTTGTTTTATTAGCTTTTAACCTTATTTCTGAATTGACTTGTTTCAAGTATTTGCAGTTGTCTTCAAAGTGTTATTATTTTGTAAGACTGTTTTAATATAATTTATACTTCAGACTTCAAGCACAAGTAGATTACTTCTGTCATCTACAGAAATGCTCAGATGATTTTGCAGTTACTGAGTTAAAGCAGGAGAAGAGCAGGATCAGATCAAATTCTATTTCCATCATGGAGGTGATTGAGGAGCATGAATCAGCATCATCAAAACCAGAACCTAAAAAAGACTAAACAACCTGACAAAATATGTTCTGGGGACGATTGTGGTACCTCTGGAGATGATTGTGTAAAGAAGTACTTTGCATAAAATCAAGAGAATTATGAAAACCCTGAAAAACCCCTTCATGAGATTGTCACAGAAAGATAGTTTACTATCAGAGGCTTCTTCAAATTTGTTGTAATACAGACCACTTCAGGAGGGCCTGCCTGCCCACAGCCGTTGTATGGCGGCATTTTTGGTGCAAAACTATTTGTGCCTTGCTTCAGTAAAGTTGAAGTCGGACAAAAAAATTCTATAGTTATTGTGGAAATGTACCAGTCTATCACAAATGCACCTCTTTAAGCACAGACGTATTTGGGACCAGAAACACATTATACACACTTGTTCAAGTATATATTATACAAAATAATTTATACATGAACAAAACAGCAGATCATTAAAACTGAAACAAGAGAACATCATTTAATACTAAAATTAGCTTTATGAGCTTTTCTTGACACTATCCTGGGGTAGTTTTACAAGAAGCGGTACTGCCATTTTTAACGTCCACTCTGACCACCACCAAACACACAACCATGTGTATACACAATCATATCAATATACTGTACATGGGACAAACAATATGACTCCTGCATAAAATTGATGCAGTGTAATTTAGAAGCCTCTAGTATCTGAAAAACACTGAATTCAAGGCAATTCTGAAGTTGTGAAAAGGGAATTATTGTTGGTTACCTCAAAAATAGCCCAGCTTGTCTTTTATCCAGACACAAGAAGAGTGCTTAAGAATACCACATAAAGTCCTAATGAATGTGACACTCAGATTGATGGCTATATGAATGAGAACATTTCACTCAAAAGGAGACTTAAAAGTGAACAACCAAAACCAGATTTGACAATAATTATTTTACAGGAGATTAAAACTAAGACTTATAACACTGATAGCAACTTAGGTCAAAGTGAAGGTAACCTTGGTGCAATGTATTCTAAGAAAGAAAGGAGACCTCCTCCCTACTACACAGATCAGGACTATGACATGAAATATGAGGATGATCAAGTACACATGAATGTTGACTATTGCTAAAGGATCACAGTGATGAGCCTAACACACTGTAAGAGGCTATGAGCCCACCACAATCGAAACTATCAGATAGTTTCGATGAAGGATGAGTGGTCTCTTGATCGAGAATGATACACACTAACAGCATTAACCAAGGGAAAGCAAGCACTGAGGGGCAGATAGGTTTGCTTAATATTAAAGAAAATCCATCTGAGACACTATATCAGTGGTTGCTAACCTTTTCTGAGGTACCAAACCCACCAGTTTCATATGCGCATTCACTGAACCACTTCACTTCTTTAGTGATAAATAAAATATGATATTTTTTTTTTCCAAATTCAAGACATAGGCATATGCTTTTTTTTTACTAGTGCTCAAAATGCATGCATGAACATCACCTTGCTCAAAGAACAAAACCAACACAGAGAATGAACTCACAACAAATGACAGTATTGTGTTCCGGGGTTCTTTGTTTTCTTTCTGGTGCTACTCATCATTCATCCACCAGATAGCGCCAAACCTTCCTTCTCCGGAGAAGTGTACCGTCATCCTGCACACCTGAGTTCAATCACCTCATCAGTCCTGGAGTACAAGAAGAAATGACTGCCAGTACTGAGTGTTAGCCAGTAATGGTACTCCGAGCCCCTTGGAGCTAGTCTCTGTGTTTCTTTGTTGAATTGATCTACTGATTTCTTGCTTGCTATACTGGATCCTCCTTGTGACAATCTACGTGGTTTTCTGAACATGACCTCCCTCGTGACGCCGTGGAACGTACCCACTGGTTGCCCGAGTTTCCGAACTCACCTCCTCCGTCTGATTGCAAGTTCCTCCTGGATTCTCCGAGTGTCAGTAGCACCGCTCCTCTGTTTCCACTCCGTCTGAACTTACCTGTCCGCCTCCGCCGCACTTTCTCGTTGCCTTCCGGATTCTTTTGGCCAACCTCTGGATCATTTGGACCCACTAAGAGATCATGACCCCGAACACCTCAGCAACCCTCCCAAACAGTGCTCGTCATTTCCACAAGTAAGATCTTTCCAGTACATCCGTTAAAACCCCTGTTTTCCGACGACAGTGAACTCACCGTCTCCTTGCTGTGTATTCACAGTGTGCCGACCGTTCCGTGAGCCCATTCCCCTCCTGGACCAGACCCGTTTACCCCCCCATCACTCCTGTTTTCATTCGATGATCTTTTATTGATTTCGTCTCTTGTGTGATGTTCTGCATGTGGGCTAGACAATTAGAACCCATCATGACTGGTATTACTTTATTCTGGCCACCAAAAAATATTTTGGGCCCATAAAAGAATTTCAGCCCCCCAAAATACATATTTTTTGCTATTTTACTAATGCATTTGGATTTTTTTTAAAGAACCGCCCGCAAGCCGAGCAGATATTGCATTAAAATAAAAATCAGTCCATTACGATATCAGGCTTCCAGCCTTGATGTTTATTTCTCGATTATTAATAAGCCTCTCATGAAGCAGTGGTTGATTGGCTAACTGAAATACCTGCTCTGCTCGTCAGTCGGTCTTTGATTCGCCTTTTTATTGTTAATGGAACTGAAACGCACTGAATATTTTTGAAACAATAATTACTGATTGTTAATTTTAACACATTTTGTTGATTTAAAAAAAAAATTATTCTTTAATGAAGTTACAAATGTTTGGGATGTTTAATATTTTGATAAGCCTGTCAGAAGAGGAAGTGCTGGTCTCAGCGTCCTGGAGGCCTTCAGTTTGTCACCTGCTGCAAACTGATGGTCAATACGTCGACTCATCTGTCGACGTATTGATCACCCCTGTTGAACATATTCATCCGACCACTTTCTATTTTTGCACAACATGTTTAGTATGGATTAAAATATTGAGAAAGAAATCACACGAAGTACAACTACGACTACCGTTGACTACTGCACGCGCTAAATTCCCCAGCACTGATTGGCCAAGCAATGTCACGTGATCCTCTGTAGCAAGGGACGGCCAAGCGGGGCGCGGTTCTGCCGAAGCCCTGAGACCGACTCATCGAACCCCTGGGGTTCGATCGAACCCAAATTAAGAACCACTGCACTATATGTAAGAAGTCTATAGTCAGGTTACTGGTATTGACTGTAATGAGACTTTTGCCCCAACCGCTGATATGACACATGTGCATTTTCTAATGCAGTTTGCTGCCCAGTATGATTTAGAATTGCACCAAATTGATGTCAAAATGGCATATTTACACGCCCTTGCTGATGGTGTGGTATCTTTATGTGACGCCGGTTACAACTTTAGTTATGTGCGGAGAGCCTTAAATTCTGTTTTCTTTTTACCCGATCACACATAAGTTTGTAAGAAAATAATCAGAGGCACTGATGCAAATTAACCACAGTTTATTTAACTCATAATAACCCTGAGGCATAAATAGTCAGTCCATTTTATAGTACAATATCGACCACTTTAAAATCTTAAATCTATGCTGGCCCTGGAAACCTTACAGCTGACAACCAGTTACTCCAATTAAATAAAATCAGACTGCTTGGGGGAGAAATAATAAAATAAAAAAACAACAAATAACTGAATACACCTCGGTGTTCCCAAACAAAAACACACTCACACAACAAGAAAGACTCCCTAGTGAGTAAAACAAAGGAAAGAAAGAAACTCCCCTTCTACTAGTCTCCTCAATCTAGATAAAACAGCTTGGAACCAGGGACAGCATAGGTTATTTGGCTTACAAGGGCTGGACAATAAAACTCCCAAAAAAATAAAGAATTTAATCAATAAATATTCAAAACATAAATTCTAAACTAAAGCAACACTGAAACCAAAACAAGCTAAAATGAAACAGTAGCAGGCCAACCTGCCCACAACAGAGAATATAATTAGACAGATACTTTAAATAGCCAATTAATAATAAACTGCCTTTACCAATAGCCAATTAATAATAAACTGCCTTTACCTTCTCTAAAAGTTAGCAGAGCTCTGTAAGTCCTCTCCAAGAGGAAGTTTCCTGCAACAATAAAATGAAGGCGTCAGAAATGATTCTGAACCCAGTGCACGCTTCATGTTAACCATACCTGTAGAGGAATCGGCCTGGACTCTGACCCTCTCAGCGATCTACCCGCTTTTAAATGTAAATGCCGATTACCTATCTCCGTAATGAATCAGCTGCGCTCCAACACAGCGTCTTCCTTATATGGGCAAACGGAACAGTGCATAATAAACATAATGCCCGGGCTACATTTAGAACAACCTGAAGGATTTGAGGTGGTGACAGAGACATGGGAGAAATGAGTCTAGAAGCTTAATAAGTCTCTTTATGGTATGAAACAGAACGAAATTGAAATAAAATGTTTCATTTTCTTATTGCTGTGACAGACTGGCGACCTATCCAGGATGTACCCCGCCTCTTGCCCAAAACATCTGCTGGAGATAGGAATCAGCATCCCTTCCTGCCCCACGAGGGGTGTACTGTACAGAAAATGGATGGATGGATTTTCTTATTGATAATGGTTTTGTGCAGAACCCTTTATCCATTTCCAATCAATTATTTTCCAGGTGAGACCAGTTCGAATTGGACAAAATGGGCATGGTATTAAGGAAGCCACTGCATTCAATCTGACACATAGCCAACCGCCAATAAACAAAGAAGAAGAATCTGACACATGTCCTGCTCGTGCACCAACTGTGTAAATTGTGTGTAGTGGCTGTAAATCAGCAACAGATCGCTTCTCGGCCTTTTAGCTTAGACGGCAATTGACTCCACTGGATGGTGATAGCGTTGGTCTCTGTGACTTGACTGTTACCACTGATCTAGAGATCCATAAAACTGTCCCTAACCACTTGAAATAGTGGAAGACATTTCCTCATTTATTGTTGTCTTTTGCTTTGTGGTTCTAGTTATTTATTGGTTTTTACTAAAGGTTTTATCCTTTAGCTGGTGATGCCTCCACCATGGCGGCTACTCATGCCAGCATCCAGAGGCACTACAGTGTTCGCTTCCTCCTTAAAGAGATAGACGATAAGTTAGAAGAGATTTCATGATTGGATTTTTCCAAGTTATGCTGGAGCTGCTGCTGATGGACTCATCTGTTGTGTGTAACTTTGGATAGTTGCTCTTGTAAACCGTAAAAAGAAAATTTGTACGTAATTTGTAAATATGTGGTAACATAAAGGTAGAAACACAATTACAATTTCTACAAACATTACATGTCTAAACACACATTTTTTAAACTACAACCTCACAAATCTATGAATGGTAAAAGGACAAGTTAAATATATGAATATTTGTTAAATTATTTCCTTCATTCATTAAAATATATACCTATTTACACACCCACACAATCCTGCACCCAATTGCTGTAATTCCCAGCCAAATCCATCACCCTTGTTGATCCTTATACTTTTGAATAGTAACCACTTTGAGTCTTTTCTTAAAATACCTCATGCTTGGGCTTCACTTCAGCTCTTTAGTGAGTTTATTCCAGATCTTCACACCAATAAGAGAAATGCACATTCTTTTTGTTATTCCACATTCAAAATTCTGAAGTTGAGGTTTTCTCTGTAGTCATAACCCCCCACTTTATCAGTAAATAATTTTTTGAATATTTCCTGGTAATAGTTTATTTCTAACTTTATACATAAATTGTGCAGTTTGAAACTCTACCAAATCTGGGAGTTTCAGAAAATAAGAATCTATAAAATTGTTGGTATGACAATAAAAATCAACCTTGTGAACTATTCAAATGGCTTTTTCTGTAATGAGCATAATGGTTGAAGTGAAGTTTTGTCTGTGTGTATCAGGAGACTCGTGCATACTTATTTATCTTTGTAGGAGTAGAAGGTTTGAATTCGTAGTTATCAGATTTGTGAGGTTGTAGTTAAAAAATGTGTGTTTAGACATGTAATGTTTGTAGAAATTGTAATTGTGTTTCTACTTTTAGCACATATTTACAAATTACGCACAAATTTTCTTTTTACGATTTACAAGAGCAACTATCCAAAGTTACACACAAAGATGCTTACACGGATTACAAATGCAGTATTACACACGCACAGGTATTTTGAGACTATTTTCACTCCATATAGATGCATCTAAAAGTTGCAGCTATCCCTGATCAAAACAATACATAATTTACAACAAGTAGAATGTAAACATACCAAGAAATTATATTTTAATCTAATACTGTATAATATGAGAGCGAAATTATACACAATTTTCTTTACAACTCGTAGTAGGCTTCGCATACTCTGAGATGACGCTGTGGTGACGCAGCTTCGTAATGACGTTTGCTTTCGTTGTGTCTGGATGAGACTCCTGCATCCAGCTATGGTGTCGGTCTTGAAGCTGCCCGGTCGCCAGAGGAGGACTTTCCTGCACAGCGACTGGACATCTGGCTGCTTTGCACCTCACGAGGAGTAGAACAAAGAGGCGTCCCACACCACTGGCTGCTGTGGAGGGCAGCTCGCGCATCTGTTGCCTGGGTGAACAAACATCACGTTAGCATTTAGCTAGCTAGTTTGTGACCTAACAATGAGCCTGTTTGGTATATGTTCCAATGTCATGTCGTGTCTGCGTTCGAAAGCAGTTTTTCACTGAACCCACGTTCACGAGTCGACAGGCTGCGCACAGAGTGGGACCAGAAATGACTTTATGTAACCTTAAAAGGGCAGATTTTTGGCAAGCACCGTTTTTTAAAATAATTGTGGGCTATGCGGTTACTGCAGAGCTTAGCCGCATTGCCGGCAGATTTGGAGTTTTTGCTTCCCAGTTTATCTAAATGTGTTTGAAATTAACAAAACTGATGGCTATAAGCGAGTCAATAATCAGCTAAAAGGCCGTACTGTCAATGGAATCTTTCCTGCAGATTGCTCCCCATTCTCTGGCCATCGTACTGGCCAGAGATGGAGGTGCTGAGGCATCAGCTGCAGCTGGTGTGTCAGAGAGCGACGAGCTTCCGAGACACCACACTGGTTATGAGATTTTTGCCGATTTTAAAGCAGAAAACTCTCAGCAGCATATATGGAACCAGCGGATTACTGAAGCTGTGTCGGAGACCTTCTTCCTGGGATGGATAGATGAACACGTGCTACTGATCCAGGGAAAAGAGGACCATCTGGAGGTGCTAAGAGAGGGATGGATGCGGAGATCTCTTAACCCTCCACGGGGCTTCACCATCAAATGCTTGGGTAAGGCCTACACACTTTCATGGGTTGTTTAATCTGGTCAATTCAAACATATTTTCTTAATTCTTAAGGAAGACTAATTAACTATTTCCATGGCATTGCAGAATTTCATTCAGAACCTCAAACAAAAACTGCTCACAGGTGCTTGTAAAATGACAATTGGTTTCATAAGTTGAAATCAGTGCATTTAGAAAATGCACTGATCAGCCAGTTGCAGTTCATCCCACTGGGAGGAGTTTTATTATTGGCTGTCTCTACTATGAAAACTGCTATTTGAATCTCATTTAACTGGAATATTTAAAAAGATAGCCTCAGACTGTCCTGCTGGATCCCATAGTACATAGGTCATATTCCCTATTTAAAAAAATATCCTATATTATTGCATTTTGTTCAAACTGCAGAATATAACTTTAATAATAAAAAACATTTTTGTTAAAGCTGCCACCATGTCACAACAGTTCGCTATGAAACAGATAATTTGTGAAAAGATCAATCTCCTCCAGTAGCAGCTCCTCCCTGAGCTGCTACTGCTGTCTAAAGTAATGTAATGTATTATTCTGACCAAAAACAACCAATCAGAACCATGAGGAGGGTCTCGTAATTGAGAGGGCCCCCCCCTTTTTTTCTATTTCTATAAGAAAAAAAACGTTTTTTGTGGGAGGGCCCCCTGTTGTTAAAGGGCCCTGGGAATTGTCCTAACTTTTGCCCCTATACGGCACCCGTGTTTGTAGGAGAGGTCATTCCTCCAATACAGATATTGATTTCAGACCAATAAATGCTGAACAACAGTTGTTTTAATATATTTTTTACACATTGCATAGCCATGTTCTGAAATTCTAATTCTCAGTTAAATGCTACATTGTTTTCCTTTCTAGTCAATTTTTGTGGCCTGTGTTCACTGTTTGTTTATTTTTCTGTGAGGGTTTAATGATTCTCAGTTTTGAGAACTGCATGTTTGGAAATAAATTAAAGAGTTGCCAAGTTTTCACTTAAAGCTACAGTATGCTACTTTTACAAAAATATTGTTTTCATATTTGTTAAAGGTTCATTACTATGCTTCCTTGAAGAAGCTATAGGATAGGTCTGCAGGTTATCAAAAACACATTCATTATTTCCAATACACAAAATCATTCACCCCTTCAGCTCATTAAAGAATGTGCTGTTTTAAGGCTGTCACGATGCAAATAAACTGCTGCTGGCCACACCTGACAAATCAGTTTGTCAGGTGTGCACCTCAGGCAAATAAAAGTGGTTACAAGCAAGTCTCACTGGAGTATGTCACAACACATACTACATATATTGATGAAATTACAAATATAATGAGATTATGTCACATCTGGTTTTCATGAAAAGCAAAGTTCTTTTTTCTTAAGTAAATCAAAGCAGAAAGATCAAGTTTAAAGTTTTTTTTCGCAATAATTAGTATACAACATGCCTCAAATATTGATGTATTAAAAAGCCATAGGTATGTCACAGTCTCATACTGTAATATTTATATTTTGGGGCAGAAATAAGAATACTTTGTACCTAATAGATTTTTTTGTTAATCTTAGTCACTCGAAATTAATGACGTGGCTCCCTTTCCAGGTGATGTCTCTCCCATCAGTATGTCCCCTATCAGCCAGCCACAGTTCATCCCACTGGGAGAAGTTTTATTATTGGCTGTCTCTGCTATGAATTCTGCCCACAAGACTGTCACTCAGGAGACTCTAACAGAACACCTGCAGACATGTTTTCCAGGTAACACAAGAACACAATTCACTGACACAATTCACTGACATCTATTTTGATTATTCAATTCACACTTGGTTAGAGCATAAACGGCAAACATATGGAACCAAATCTTCTAGAATGTTCAGTCACTTTACATTATAGAAAAATCAACAAAACAACAGACAACAAACATTAACTTGACAGATGAAAATTTTAACTTTGTAAAACATTCAGAAATGTATTAAAATTCCTTTCAGTGATAGATTCATTGCAAGCACAGCTGTCTATTGAAAGACAACCGTAGATCGTCCAATTTAATTCCCAATCCTGAGCATACGTAGCATAGCACTCTCTCTTACAAATTATCTTACAAATGCACATACATACATGCCTTATGTATGTATGTGCATAAGGCATGTATGCCTTATGCACATACATACACATACATCTTATGTGTATTTGTATATATATATATATAAGTGACATTCATAGCCGTGCTGCCATGGTAGAATAACTCCATTAACTCAATGAAACTTGGAAATTTAGGTATTATTAATTTCGTGCTGTGCTCCACAGGGAAAAGCCATTGAAGTACAACCCAAAACCACGTCTTTCTCGCTCTCTGCATTGGCCAGGCTGTGTAGACTCATTGCCATGGCAACTGACAACAACACCCCTAATAAAACATTGAAATATTTCCCACACAAAGAGCAGAACATTCAGTGTGTTGCAGTTGTATGGTTTTAGGATTGATGTTTATTTTGCAATTATTAAATGATTGCTGTGGTAAGAGGAGAAAACTATAAATACATCGCTGTTCTTGACTTTATTGTATGGCTAGGTTGTTGTTACTGTCTCACTCTACAGTTGTGGAGTCACAATGTCTGGGATCATGAGCGCCCCCTGCAATGAGGCAAGAGAACTGCCTGTCTCACCTCAAATCTGTTCCCTGCCGTTTATGATCGCTTCTCCGTTACATACACTAATAGGTTTCCCATTCAAATGCTCGGAAGAGCAGCAGGTGAAGCAGCATCGAACTGAGGCTCACCTGGGATTGATCACCCTCTCACTAACTGCACTGGCTGCCATTCTATGAGAGCATGCTCCTACTGCCTGTATGTCGTCAATAAAATGGCTAAAAAACATTTAATGTATTTTATTTTCCATAATTTAGCTTATGTATGTAATATACACTGTTTTTTTTTTTGTCACCAATTGTGTGTGTGATGTGTTTTGTGTGCTGAGGAGCAATCTGCAAAAATGTGAGGGGTGTACTCACTTTTGTGAGTACACAAAAGTGAGTACTCACTTTTGGCTTTAAAAATTATTTTAAAGTACTGTTCAAATAAAATTAATAAAATAAATGATGGCGCAGGCAGTATGCATCAAGTGACAAAAGCTTGGAGGTGTATTACCAGGCAACAGTGTATGAGGCCAACATGTAGTGGTGTGGACAGTGTAGGGGCAAGTATATTCTGGTAACCTGTCAGACTTGTAATGCACAAGGGAAAATCCTTGTGCATTATAGGGCATCTAGAGTTGAAGAAATGAAAAATATTTTCTTGCATAGCAATGTTAGTGGTTGTATTGGGTCTTTTAATGAATTTACAATATATTTGTTAATTCTGTAACTTTTCTGATATTTTCTTAGGTGTTCCTACACCAACAGAGGAAGCCCTGCACCACACACTTAGCTTACTGGTCCGGGAGCGTAAAATTTACCCAACACCCGATGGATATTTCATTGTAACTCCTCAAACCTACTTCATCACCCCAAGTCTTATTCGAACTAGCTCAAAGTGGTATCATTTAGATGAGCGAACATCTGACAGATACCAGCATCAGAAACAACAGCGGCATCAGCAAACTCAATGCATCTCTCCTCTTTCTGGCACCATAACACCATCCAATTCAGGGGGGTTTCTAGATTGTACACACACAAAGTCCAGCCAAAGCCACTGTGCAGGAGGTGATGATTTTTTTTACAGCAGTGGTTATTGTGCAGATGATCCACCCAGCCACCACCCTACACTTCAGCGACGGTCTCCGAAAGAACACAGAGACACATACTCATCACAATTCTCCCCACAAACACCTTCTCAGCAAGCAGCTGGCAATTCAGAAAAGAACCGTAGTTCCCTGGGAATTCCGTTTAAGACAGATACCCTCGTCAAGCACCGAGGAGGGCCTGTTGGAGGAGGAGGATGTGGGGACCTAGACAAACAAACGCTGGGCAATGCTACAGGAGGGAAAAAGTTTGGTTTGAAATTGTTTCGTCTGAGTTTTAAGAAGGATAAAGCCAAGCAGTTGGCTACCTTCTCTGCACAGTTTCCCCCTGAGGAGTGGCCACTCCATGACGAAGAGGAACCCAACCACTTGCCCCGTCACGTAGAAATGGAAATTATACGTAGAATCAACCCTGACCTTACGGTGGAAAATCTGGCCCGACATACAGCAGTTATGAAGAGACTTGAAGAAGAACGCACTCAAAGGAGCAAAACATCATCAGCCAATCAGAGCTCCAGAAGTAGAAGAAGTGGGGGTAGGCACAGAAAGCAATCTCAATCCAAACTTAGTCGCTCACAGAGTAAGATAAGGGCATTCCGCTTTGAAACAACTGATGGTAGCCATTTAGAGCTACCTGACAAAGATTATAGAGGTTACTCTTCCTCACTTGCACGATCACCAAGAGAGCAAGCTCTGACTGTGGAGCGTCAACGAGCTCGACATCACCTTGCACACAGCATTCCCAACATCCTTGACTCATCTCAATTGCCTGTCACACCCGAATGGGATGTATCTGGGGAGCTGGCCAAGCGCCGCATGGAAATTCCTTTCCCTGAGCCAAGCCATGGTCCATCAACTCATTATTCCAAAGTCCATCGCTCACACTCTCACACTCAGGAGAGAAAATCAAGGAATGAACGCAGTAGCAAGGCTAAGGAACGTTCTAGATCTATGGACAATTCTAAAGGGGCGCTAGATGCCGGCTTGATTGGACCACCACCTGATTATTATGATGACCGCAGTCATCATTTTACTGATGATTGCACTCTACGAGCTAATCAAAGCTCATCTCACTACACTCGAACCACACCACCTTCATCTAAGATTGCAGCCGATTCTGCTGGTTTGGATGGTGCCAGAAATTATGAGAAGATTAAGAGCAAGGACAGTTTACCAACATACTCACCCAAATTTCTATCTGTCTCCAACCCATCTGAGGATTATTTTCAGTGTACTGGTAACTCTGAAATTGCTCTTACAACAACAATTATATTAGGAACTCAAGGCAAAAACAGCCACAGTGGATTAATAGCAAACATTGCTGACAGGCAAACAGAGAGACAGACTTCCAGCCCCTCAAATGAGGATTTGTCAAATGTTGGACCGAAAGGTGGAAGCCTACCTCCAATGCCTCTGTCTATCCCTGACCCTGCAATTTCAAATGGACAACCATCCCACAGTGCCTCTGCTGGCCAGGAGAAACACAAGGAAATTTTTAGTAAAGATACGCTCTTCAAGCCGCCTCCAAGCCTCCCGCTGCCTGGCTATAGCTCCTTGAGGAAATCGACAGTTCTTGCCTCAATTACTCTATCTTCATCCTGTGATGCTCTTGATTCCCACAAAGGATTTGATGCTCCTAAACCACTTATAACAACTTTGTCTATTCCCAAAAAGGGAGTGGAGGCCACATCAAGTGCTGCAGAGAACTCTTTTGACTACTACAATGTCTCAGATGATGAGGAACTTGAAGATGAAGGGACTAAAGTTCAAAAAGGAGGGGAAAAACCTAAAGGAAGTGTTTCTGAGGTGGAAGAATGTGGAATAGGGACCATGCAGTGGTTGTTGGAGAGAGAGAAGGCAAGGGATTTACAAATGAGATTTGAAAGAACTCTTACTTTCTCTGGTGTTCAAGGAAACCAATCAGAGCCCCACCAGAGCCACCATTCAGTCCACTCTGCTAGACTTGACAGTATGGACTCCAGCTCTGTTACAGTTGACAGTGGATTCAATTCACCACGGTGAGAGCATTGGTATTAATAATTTCTTGCAGAATTTTTTCAAAATATATATTTTTGCATTTGTCTGCAAATGTTAAAGTATTTATTAAATCAACCACATTCCTTATTACTTTAATATTATTTCTGTTAGTTTATTAAACAGTTTTATGTAGTCTCTTTTCCTACAGATTCATACACAGTCTTTTAGGGACACTGATCGGGTTTTTGGATATCGATTAAGATACAATCATTCATGAGGCTGATCACTGCCGATCATCGATCACTGTCGATTGCCTGGAATGGTTGTTAATTTTTTGCTTTAGGTCGAAATGATACTGTTATCTGGCAAAATGAAAAAATTATCTGGCAATAAATTCACGTAATTTAGACATAATAGATATATTTCTATACATACCTAAAATCTTTTTTTTTTTTTTTTTAAGTTATATGCTGTAGCTTTAAGCAGACGTTCTGTGATCACTGTCTGGAGGAGGTTGAGCAGCGCCAACCTCCCCAGTTGGCTCTGAATACTAATTTAGGTAGTATTCAGTCGCATTTAGCGGTGGTCCAAAAGCGAGAGCAGATCCCAGCGTCTTACACCACTAACTCGAAAATGTTCATTATTTTTCGGGTTATTTGTTTAGCTTTCTGACCGGGTAAGTGTTGGTAATTGGGCTACTTTACTTGCTATCTGGCTGCTCCGGATGTTTTTAGATATAGCCAAACTTGCTTGTTTTTTAAATGCCATTTTAGATTTAATGTTGTGGCATTTTGATGTGCTTCACTCTCAATGTAATTTTCTGCTGCAACACGCAAACTTCCCTCCATTTCCACCCGACAGGATTTGTTGTTGTGCACTTGCGCAGTGTGAAAGAAATGAGAGCTGCGCACACATGCTGCTAAGTGAGATAAATGTGACGCAATCATCAATCATACACTTTTTCACGGAAATCGGCTAATTATGATAGGTGGCCGATCGATCGGCACACCTCTATACTCTTTATTTTTGTGTCTTTTTTCATTTCTTTATTGAAATATTATGTAAACTCAACATTTTTGAGAATCATGTTATCATCCAAAACATACCTGCTGTGCTGTCTTGATTGTTTCATGCATGTTTGAGGAATCTTTGAATGAACGTGGCAGCCATTCAACTGTGCAAAACTCCTGGGTGGCTGTTGCTCCCTTTGAGAGGCAGCTCGTCCTCAGAGCTGCAGTTTCCAAGATGCAGGCTTCAACAATATAGAGTGGCCCTCCCCTCAACTCCCCCACTCAATTCCTTCAGACTGGCCAACAAACACTGGATTGAACTATGCATCTATTGAGCTATTTATAAGCCACTTCTTAGTGCAATGCTTGTAAAAACATTGTCAAAGGGTTAATAGACAAGTGATGTTGACTTCCTGAAGGTGATGTTTCAGAATGAAAACTTTTAAGAGACTAAAGCCTAATTTCAAGGTGTTAATTATAAAGTTAAATGTCTTAAGTCATACTTGACACATAAAGCATTGTCATAACAACTGAAGATAACAGTTACTTGTTTGTACCTAGAAAACTACTACCCCTGTAAATATACTACGTACTAACTTGTTGAAACTGCAAATTTACTTTACTGGAAAAATAGCTACTATCTCCTTACGGACATCTTTTCATGTTTTGTATCTGTCTTTTCAGAACAAGAGAGAGCTTAGCATCAAACACCTCTTCAATAGTTGAAAGTAACAGACGTCAAAACGTAGCCCTGAGTCCTGGACACCTCAGCACCACAACTGGCAGCGGCCCTCCTTTTTCCTTCCATGCTATTTCAGAATCTGCCACCACTCAACAGGAGAAACTACAGAAGCCCACTACCTGCCTTGCGTCAATCACCAGCGTCTAGTATCAGAACTAAGGGCTGAGTGAAGCACAAAGTCAGTGAAAACGGACAGAAAATGCTAGAACCGCCTCATGGTGTAGCAGCTCCACCTGACTACTACACCATAAAATTGACAGACTGAACTAAGGAAGCTGTGATAGGTCAACCGTGGGGAAAAAGAATCTAGAATAATTCTTTCTCTGTCTTGCAGATATGAAAATGTGCAGGCATCAACAAAGACATGCACAAATGAACTGTAACCACCTTGTTGGATTTGGTCTTTTACACACCAGTGCTCTAGTATTTTTTTAATCATATATTTTGGTTGAGGCATGTGTGTGTTAATAATATGTATTATCTATAATCTCAGGTTTGTTCTGTTTTTTTTGTTTGTTTTTTTTTTCTCAGTCTCATTTCTGTTTTTTCCGATCAGTGTATCTCCTTCTGCTGGTGCTACACAAATGAGAGATGTACCTCTGCTGCGTACTGTTACTGATGCATTCTATTTAGTTGGCTTTTTCAGCTCTGGTGTCATATTAGCCACTTGCAGACACCCTTTAAGGCAAGACAGCAAGAAAAAAAAAAGATTTTTCACACATTGGTATATTTTGTGGTAATTTAACATTCACAAGTCTTATTTCAAAATTTTCTGTAAAACTAACAACTTGTTGATCTTACACTTTTTCAGATAAATGTGACAAGTCTTCTAGGTTTGAAAGTATTAGAAAGGAATTTTTACAGCTTTTTAAAATGTGACAAATTTGTGGCTTTATTGCCTTCAAAACTACTTTTTGGTAAAGAGAATGTTAAAGACAATTTTTACTTCTGCCAATGTGGTGCTTCTTCAACAAAGCTTCTTTAGAAAAAAAGCTTATAAATTTGATGTCTAAAGCCCAACTACTTAGAAAATGTGCATAATTAGGTGCATTATTGTCATAGACAAAAAAGTAATCAGTAAAGGATTTTTTTTTTGCTAGCACTTTCTGATCTATTTAGGAACTGTACTAGATAACTATCTAGTAACATAACATGTGTCACATTTATACAACAATATTCAGGAAGGAGGTGGAGTCAGATAATTAAAAGCAAGCCTTAGTGTTTAGTTTTAACTGAATTGAAAAATGGATGTTATACATTGATGACCGCCTGTGTGTTGTAAGTAATGCCCTACTTTAAGAAAATGAGACATTAAATTAATAAGGCATTTCAATTTATTTATATAGTGCCTATTTACTCAAATATTCTCTGAAGGCACTCTTCAAAAGGAAGACAAACATTTTATATGCATAAAATGTACAGTTTCATACTAGCTAATAAGTCATCCAGTTAAGTTCAATTTCTAATCAAAGTTGGTGGGAAAAAGCTTACTAAGAAAACCCAGTTGGTTGCTTTGATTGACTGACTTTGAAGGACTCATCTCTCTTGAAGAAGCAGATAGTGACAGTTTGGGTTGCAAACAACTATCTAAAGTTAACAATTGCATTAACTTTCAAACAATTCCTCATACTAAGAATGCATGCAGCAATAGTGGAGACCTCCTGTTTTAAATGGTGAATGAACTGAACCTATATAGCGCTTTTCCATTCATTTTACCCACTGAAAGCGCTTTACCCATTCCCACACACGTTTATACACCGCAGAATGGTAGGCAACTTGGGGTTAAATGTCTTGCACAGTCACCCCAGAGTCATTTTACAGGAAGAATCTTTCAGTGACCATTTCTTATAGTCTTTCATAGTTATAGCCAATAGAAGCAGTCATTAGCTATGGCTGGCTGATGGTTTGAGAAGATAGAGATGCATAAAACACAAAAGCAATGATCTAGGAGAACCACTTGTAAACATATGTCTGAGCTTGTAGTAAAATTTAAAGGTTGGAAAAAGAGCCTGCTCATATTTGGCTTCTGCAACTGCTGTATGAACAAGAATGAAGAGAGATGGGTAGAGAAATGTGTGTCAGCTATAGCAAGGGAACATAAAATTGGTGGCAGCAGTAGCTCAGCTGGTAGTTTCCTTCAGGAATGTGAGCTAAATAGAGCAGCAGGTAAGCTTAGCTTCCATGAAAAGCAAAAACATTGAGCTAAAGTTAAAAGGAGCTATAATGCAGAACTGGAGAATAGTAGGATATTTTAACTGAGTGAGGCAAGGTGATCCAGCAGCATAAAAGATAGCTCAGAATAACCTACAATTTTATCAAAAGGAAAATCCTAATCCTAAAACTACTGGAAGTTGACAAATATGGACATAAGTTACAGCAATGTCTGAGCTGCAGAGATTATTTTCACAGCAGCATGTTTATGGCTTGCATCAGTTGTTCAAGAGCACAGCTAATTCCCCTCGTTTCATTTTACTGCCTCTTTTCAATTATCAGACAACGTTTATAGTTAAAAGCAGAAAACACTGGCAGGCAGAAACACTGAATTTGGGGATGTGATTCTAAAGCAATGTCTCAGCAAAACAGATAACACTGCATTTCAACCCTCTGAGTCAATTTCAGCATTTGAACTTCATACATTCATACATCTTATACTTCCAGCTGTGATGATCAATAGAAGAGATGGTTTGAACTTCCTCTTTCTCTCCACTTTGCTTCTGCTCTGTGTCTTCATAATCTAATTCATCTGAGATTTGGGGTCTTAGTTTAGGTAGTATTCAAGCTTTTGAGCTGTTGATTTGCTTCTTTGTTGTAAAAAGAAGTGCCTTGTTGCTATAGTTACAGATCATTGCAACTGCCCAAAACTACAACGTACAAGCAAAAATTCTTCCTGCTGGATAGCATTTAAAAACATAGGGAAAGACTCCAGAAAGCAAGGTTTTCAACAGACAAAAAGGGAAAGAGTGTAAAAAAAAAACAAAAAAACCCCATAAGGAATGTAACAGCTACTCCAACAAGGTGTTATCTTGTGTAATTCTTGAATCAATGGTGCTATAAATCTATCTCATCCTTGTACTTAAAGGTTTATGCAGCACAATATAGAATGCATTTTCCCCCACAGGATTTATACCATTGCCTATGTGACAGTGGCTAACTACTAAATTTTATAATACCAAATAAATTAGGTGAAAAAATACTTTCATTTCTTGGACATTAAGGTTTTGTTAAAAGAGCAACAGTACCTAGACTTATCAAAGACATAAATGTTATTCATTTTTCCAAGATTTCATGTTTTATTTGAACACTTGTTTTTCCAAGATGAAATAAACTTCCAATGAATTTTAAAAAACATTAGTTGCACAGGTTGGTAAGGTATAATTAATTGTCATTGTGTCATTTGCAAACTTTTATCTGCAAAAGTCAGCCTCTTTCACTCATGACTGTAATCTGCAGCAGATCACTTAAACTAGCTAAAAGCCTACTGGAGAAAGTTTAGGAAGTAAAGAGAGCCACCATGATAATTAATGAGGTACCATTTTGAAATCATGATTTTGTCAGCATATGGGCTTTTTAAAGGTCTGCTAGGGAAGCAGCCACAAATTGTTGGATACCATAAGTAGTTTTTTCTCTAGAAGAATTGAAAGCACTTTCCTCAAATAGGATGTATGTATATATTTGAGCCTCTGTATAATTTTGTGTGGAAGAGAAAAACTGCACTAAAGTTAATCTAATCTTTGTTATAAAACTATTGGTTTTAATATGGAATTGAAACCATTGACATCCATGTCCATGTGTACTCCTGATAGGCACTATCACTCAATTGTGAAGCTACTGTTAAGTCATTTTATTAGAGTATCTGTTGCTGTTTCAATCATTGCAAAATGTTTCAATATTAGGTAGTTTTGTCTTAAATTAATATACGGTGGATATAAAAAGTCTACACACCCTTGTTCAAATGCCAGGTTTTCTTTATGTAAATAAATGACAGCAAGACAAATAATTCACACCTTTTTCCACCTTTAATGTGACCTATAACCTGGGCAATGCAATTGAAAAAATGAAACTTTTAAATAGAATAGAATATACTTTATTGATCCCCAAGGGAAAATTGCTTATTAGTTGACAAGCTACTCCATCCAAGGTGTTAAATATTAATAATACAAATATAACCATAAGAGACAAAGTTTATCAAATATATATATACCCAAGTATGTAGTATCATCAGTTCAGTATAACTGAATATAAATAAATAAAACAAGCATGCACATGGAAATATGTTAATCTATAAATAATGTGAGTACAGAGAAAATTAGTTTAAACTTACTCAGATTTGGGCATTGCACAGGCAGAAATGATTTTCTGTGTCACTCTGTGGTGCACTTTGGTACAATGAGTCTCTGGCTGAAGGTGTCCTGGACAGACCAGCACATCATGAAGTGGATGAGACTCGTTGTCCGAGATGGCCTGTGTGTTGGACAGGATCTTTCTCTCTTACACCGCAGTCAGAGAGAAGGATCTGGCCTTGTGGATAAGTCTGTTCAGTCTGTTGGTGTCCTCCACCTTCAGCCTGCTGCCCCAGCATACCACAGCATACAGGATGGCACTGTCAACCACAAGGGGAAAATATAAAATAAAAATATGGTTGCATAAAAATCCACACCCTTAGACTAATACTTTGTTGCAGCACCTTTGGCTTTTATATCTTTGCAAAACTTCTCCAAATCTGACAGCTTGTGAGGACATCATCTGTGTACAGCCCTCCTCAGATCACCCACAGATGTTCGGTGGGATTCAGGTGTGGGCTGTGGCTTGCATTCCAAAGCCTCGATCTTATTCCAGTGAAGCCATTCATTAGTTTAGACGTGCTCTTTGGGTCATTGTCATGCTGAAAGACAATGACCCTTTTTGTCTTCAGTTTTCTAACAGAAGGCCAAAGGTTTTGTTCATAATTCCCTCCATCCTGACTGAGGTCCCAGTTCCAGCTGAAGAAAAGCAGCCCCAAAGCATGATCCTGCCACTACCATGCTTCACTATAGGTATGGTGTTCTTTTGGTAATGAGAAGTGTTTTTGCATCAAATATACCTTTTGGAATCATGTCCAAAAAGTTCAACCTTGGTTTCATCAAACCATAACAAATCTTCCCACATGCATTTGGGAAACTTCAAATGTCTTTTTGCAAAATTAAATACTGAATGTTTTTCTTTTTTAAGGTAATACTTCCATCTTGCCTCCCTACCTCATTGCCCAGACATATGAAGAAGACAGGAGATTGTTGTCACATGTAGTACATAGCCAGTATTTGCTAGATATTCTTGCACTTCCTTTAGTGCTCCTGTTGGCTTCTTGACAGCCTTCCTGACCAGTTTTCTTCTCATCTAATCAATTTTGGACAGACAACCTCTTCTTAATGTCCATGTTCTGCCATATTTTCTCCACTTGATGATGACAGTCTTCACCGTTTTCCATTGTATATTTAATTCCTTGGGAATTCTTTTGTAGCCTTCACCTGACTGATATATTTGAATAATGAGTTATCCCCCTGATGCTTTGGAAGGTCTCTGGTGAAAAAAAAAAAAAAAGTCAAATACATATCAAATATTTTTCTGAAATACATTTTCAGTATGTTGTCTAGTGGATAATCAAGATTACATTAAAAAAAAAAACATTTTTAAAACATGCTTCCAATACTCTTTTCAAAAATGTATTTTAGTACTCTTTCTAAAAGTATATTGTTTCTAAAATATGCTTTAAATTCTAATTCATTATAATACTAAAATTATACTTTGGATCATCCTTTTAAAACTACAAAACTACACTTTGCATACATGTGTATAAATGTGTACAAATTTAAATCTTTAAAAATATATCACAAATATATACAAACAATACTTTTCTGAAATTGTATTTTTGGCAATATTTTCAAATGGGTTTTCTAGATTATCTCATAATAAATAAATTTCAATAATATTTGTAAGTACTTTGTAAACAGTGTTTAATTATATTTCAATAAAATATACTGCTCAAAAAAATAAAGGGAACACTCAAATAACTCCAAGTACATCAAACTTCTGTGAAATCAAACTGTCCACTTAGGAAGCAACACTGATTGACAATCAACAATGATTTTGTTGTCAGAACATTCAACTTTGTACAGGACAAAGTATTCAATGAGAATATTTCATTCATTCAGATCTAGGATGTGTTATTTGAGTGTTCTCTTTTTTTTGAGCAGTGTACTTTCAGTGTTTACATATGTAACAGTAGAGAAGGGTCCAATATGTTTTAGGTAGAGGAACAGACTTTGTTTTTTGTTGCTTAGGTTGTTTTGGCTTTTGACTCGCTGATACAATGCTCTTCACCTGAATACTGAGGTCAGCAATTTGTTACTTGAGCATCTCAAGATCAGTCTTTTTTATCAAATCATTTGTGTCATATGCAAGATGCACTTGTGACATGGCACGCTGCTTGCTGGGCATGTGGCCAGACTTGGCATGGTTGAAATGCTGTCACATTTGAGTCATTTTTGCAGCCTGTTTATCTTCTTCTGTCCTAAGAAGGAGCAACAATTCTGCAAAAGTAGGAGGTTCTTCTTTCTTTTGTTCTAACTGAAGATTGGCTATTAAAGCGTTCTCCCAACAGCCTCTACAGAACTGCTTTAAAAGCTGTTGGTCAAACTCTGGAGCGGATACAGAGTCTCATTGTTTTGCTTAAAGCAGTGTGCAGACTCTGCAGGAAAACAGAAGGTAACTCTCCGTCATTCTGGAACGTGCTCATGAACCTAGGATAAAGTTCGCCACCATCTACAACTGTCCTGTAGGTGGAATCAAGCAACTTGAGATAAGTTGAGGGACTAGACTGTGGGCTCAAATGTTTAATCATTTCAGAAGCAGGAGGAAGAAGACTATCTAATATACAATGTGTGCAATGCAAGTCTGACACAGATGGATCTCTGATAAGAATTTCAACATTTGCATGCCATGTATCATAATCTGCTTCATGGCTTGGACGTGGACGCTTGCCTGAAAAAGCTCTGAGTCTACTGGGTGAAGCAAACTGGGATGAGTTATCATTGCTGCGCACCACATGCTCAACCACCACTCGCTGAACTGCATGTGGCTTAACATAGATTACTGGTGTAGTAGTGGATTCAGATGAGAATGACAAAGTCTGTGGGGGGTTGAGATCAATCAGGTTTTCACTAAAAAGGGAAGGGTTGAGAGGCTTACTTGAATCATTTGCTAGAGTCAAAAATCGGGGAATCTGTAGGCGTCACTGACTGAGGGTTTTCAGAAGATGGGGTATTTCTTTTGCTGGTTGAGTCTTTTTGTGGGGTAGGACTCTGTGGAGCTGAGGATTCTGGATAAGTTTGAGGTGATCGGGCAAAGGAACTTTCGACAGATGAAACTAGACTTTTAAGTTCCTCGTTCAACATTTCTCCTAGTGAATTTCCACTCAGCCTGGCAATTTCAGAGCTGTTCCATGTACATTTTAGTAGCTCTGCTTGTGGCATCTACGGTGTAGACACTTCCTAAAGCCTTTAACTCAGGGGTCACCAACCTTTTTGAGACTGGGAGCAACTTCACGGATACAGAGCAACACGAAGGGCACTTGTTTGATACAGTCTTTATAAGTGTATATATATATATATAGTAGTACTGCCTCAGGACCACTCACAATAGTTCTCATGGAACTATTGTTCCATGAGAACCATGGCAGCTATGGTTAATTGCTATTATGTGATCAGAAGTTCTTAGCTCACAGAGTTTTAAGTTTGATTCCCTTTTGGAGTTTTTTTTCTCTGTGATTCTAAACTGGCCACAAGTGACTGAAATAAACAAAAGCAAACTGATGGATTGTTGCAGTAAATTTTCCTTTAAATAAAAAAGAAGAGAAGAGTTATAGTTTTATTATCTAACCATCTGTTCTATTAGCACAATTGTGGAAAATATCTTTTGTGTAAAAATATATTATACACACACAGCTGTATCAGTCTGAGGGTTGAGGTGGGGAGCCCCAAAGCCTAAATCTTATTGGTCAGTTTGCTTTTATTTATTTCATGGCTTTGCGTTTTTCTGTAAGCTAAAAATGAACGTTGTTCTAAGATCAGCCTGAGCTTCTGACAGTCTGCGCGGTTCTGGCGGGTCGCCGGTTTATTAGCTTTTTTTTCGTAGTTTCGCAAACCAAACAGCTGACGGGTCACCCGCTGGCTGACACCAGCCGATGTGAAAAATAAAGGTCCGACACAAAACGGACACAAGCACAAGCACTGATGGATTGTTGCAGTAAATTTTCCTTTAAATAAAAAAGAAGAGAAGAGTTATAGTTTTATTATCTAACCATCTGTTCTATTAGCACAATTGTGGAAAATATCTTTTGTGTAAAAATATATTATACACACACAGCTGTATCAGTCTGAGGGTTGAGGTGGGGAGCCCCAAAGCCTAAATCTTATTGGTCAGTTTGCTTTTATTTATTTCATGGCTTTGCGTTTTTCTGTAAGCTAAAAATGAACGTTGTTCTAAGATCAGCCTGAGCTTCTGACAGTCTGCGCGGTTCTGGCGGGTCGCCAGAACCGCACCTCTCCAATGCACACAAATCAGCACAAGCCTAAACCACAAGAGCAGCGGACTTTTTTTTCCAGAGGATGCTAAATAATAAAGACATGGAAGCGAAGCCTCCCCATGTGGTTCACGGAAAGAGGACGGTGTTGATTCCCAGGTTCAGGTGTTGCGATGTGCGCTACGAATAAGATGTTTTGGCACAATTTATTTATTTTTTCTTCACAATTTTGTTAATAGTAAATAGGATTAAATAATAAAAACTCCAGAAGTTATTCTTTTCTTCCTTTACTTAAAGGAAAATGTGAAGGTCGGCAGAGTGCAGCTGCAGGCGCTGCTGCCCTCCGATAGTTTCCTGCAGGCGCCTGCGCGCAATTCTGAACTTTAACAGCAGGAAAGAGTTTTATACATAAAGCAATTTTAAACGTTTTTATCATTTCCTTCGTTTGAACTCGAAATATAAACGTCAAACGTTATTACTTCAATGTAAAAACATTTAATTAAATTATTTTTTGGTAGTGCTCCCTAATAATAATGGCTATTTTTAGGAGTAGCTTCGCGAGCAACTGAAAAGGTCTCTGCGGGCGACCGGGTGCCCGCGGGCACCAGGTTGGTGACCCCTGCTTTAACTCATACACAGTGCCTGCTTGAGTGGTGCTTGGAAGCTGAAGAGGCAACAATGGTTCCAATGTCTTCATGGCAGTTTCATGTGCAAACTCAATAATCATGTTTTTATGGAAATCTGATTTAAGATCATCTAAGCGAATGTAACGGTTAATGGAACCAAACGTCTGGAGAAAGGTTGATACTTCCTCATCTGTCTTTGACCCTATCAAGCCACTAACAACTAAAGAATGGGGAATTTGGATGGACTCCCGGAGTACCACATCCACTTTTTTCTTTTTAGAGAAGTACTTGGCAAGTTCTAACAATACGTGTAAGATGTGTAAACACACACACTCGTGCTCCTGGCTGGCTCGCCAAAGCTTCTCCTGTAATACAGTAGAGAAGGGTCCAATATGTTTTAGGTAGATGGGCCAATAGGTTCGGCTGTCGGAGCACGATGGGTGTTTAAATGACACACAAACACAGTTGAGTGAATTTAAAGAACAATTAGCTTTAGTAACATAAACTCACAATTGGACAAGACACAATTAAGGAAATAACACGCAATAAAATAAAAACAACAATACTTGGCCAAGTGCTAAATCTCAATTTTAAATCTATTGGGTGCACCCTGGTAATCTGTACTCTAATCTTTTTAGATTAATCAAATTAATTTCCAATTCAGGTCTCACTCAACATCACTCACATGAGGAGAATTTCCTGCACAGCAGTTTGTTGTAATGTCAAATAAAAAGAAAACAGTCCGAAAGGCACTGTCCAAAATTTCCAGGAAACAACAACGAAAAATGTCAGTCAGTCTCTCATACATAACCGTCTGTGTGTGAAGATGTGAGTGATAACTGCCTACCACACTGCAGGGTGCAGCAGGGCTCCAAACGCAAGGAAGGAAATCCAGTTCCTTCTAAGTCCAAGTGGGAAGGCTCGCCATCAAGATCAATAGAGGAATCCACTCCAGGAAAGTTATATGGGGAATCCACCTCAGGAACAATCCAGGAGAAGAAAAAAAAACCCTGATCTGTCAACAGACAGGACCAGCAGAAATATAGAATTTTTATTAAACCGTTCTAACTTACATCCTTAGATCATGTTTCATAATTGTTGTAAAATCCATTTCCAAGCACAATAATAAAACATTACATTTTACCCAAACTCAGCAAAGGTTTACATTTGAATAACTAAGTAGTTCAAATAAAGACTATTATTCGACAACAACAAGATAAAAGAACAAAAACCAAATGAAAGGCACAAAATATGCTCACCGATCTCAGTGCGACACGTTCGGAACAACTATATAGTGACTCTCAGTCTGGACACGTAGGGCACTAGACAGGGTAAAAGGCATATTTTTCAAGTTTTAACTTTAACAATATGAATTTAATAAAATAAAAATTATTTAGGCTTTACCTTCGGTTGAATGGAGAACAACTGCCAACCAACTGCCAGAAAGAGCTAACAGTTCCAACTGATCTTAACGGCTCTAACGACAGAAAAACTGAAGTTCAGTTTTCTGAAACTTACAACTCTTTCTAGCTTAGAAGTTGGATTATAAACAATAACTATTTACAAAAAAAAAAAGGTTCCTTCAAAGTCAATAAACAACATTAAAAACATATCAAAAGACTCACTCTGGCTCAGCTGTCTCATCAGGGTCGGATCTCCCGCTCACAATCAACGCCGCCAACACGGGAAAGAAGGTGGAGCCTCTGTGGCATTCCGCTCTCTGATTGGTCTAAACGTTCATGGAAACCAAACTTTCCCATTGGCCAGGCAGACCACCCCGCCTACCCAATCTCTATTTCTTAAAGGGCTTTCCCTTTAAGAAATAGTTTATGTGGGTTACACATACATGCTACTTAATGCTAACAAAGTATGTTCCTTAATAATCGTTTACTACTTTGTTGAAAGTAGTAAACGATTACTTTGTTAAAATGGCAAAGAAGAAAAATGAATAAACACTGTTACGACCCGTCTCGGGGTGGCCAGGTCATAACATGAATGATCCATCCTCTTCAGATCTCAAGCGGTCAACACACACGAAGTTGAACATTTTATAACGTTATTTATTGTAAAAAGATGTATTTTCAGATTGAGATGTTACAACCAGGGGAGCATATGACTTCAGAGTGAACTAATGCCGAAAACAACAAACAAAAGGAAACTTATCTAAATATTAACCAACTTACCTAATTGAAAATAAAGAAACCAAATGACAAAAACTTACCTCCCTAACTAAGAAAAACATGGAACACTGCAAGAAAACTAATGAAACATAAACGACAGCTCACTTCTACTAACTCCAGGACTTTACATGGTTTTACAAGAAAACAAACAAACAGTGCGGCCAGTTCAGATGAGCTGAGGATGGATGACAGGAAGTGCACGTCTTCAGCTTTTATAGCCGTCACCTCCGGGAGGCCACCAATTGGACGTCTCCGTCGTCTTCCGGGAACCAATCAGAGACGGGCACTTGCACACTCATATTTGCATAATTACAACGCCAGTCGTAACAACACAATTAAATGGATCTTAATGTAACATTATTTAGCAAAGTAGTAAATAATGTGTTCATTATTTACACATTATGTAATGATGTTTTGATGCCTCAAAACATCAAACTTTGACAGTTTAGTGACAGGTTCTACAGCAAAAATATTACTTGTCCTTAACACTAAATGTAGTAGGTATCTTCAGTTTTACATCTCTCCGAATATGATCTGTTTTTCTCAGTTCTTTAACTAAAACACAGGAGCTGTCTTTATCCAATCCATTTTCAGATGTATGATGTAAGATCTATTTGTGAACGGCATTAGGTCCAGTTCACACTCCAAACCTCATAGTGGAGGTAATACACACTTTCAAAACTGTCATAAAAAACTCCAGTAGAAGAAGAGTAGCATCACTGTAAAGCCAGAGAGAATTAATGATAACCTCCTTGGAAGTGATCATTATCCTTGTTGGAGCTATTTATTCTTTATTTCTCTATCCATCTGAATTTTGTTAGTTTATTCTTAAACTTTATTTTTTGCATTATTTACAGAGTTTATTTACAGGTTAATAATTAATTTTATTTTTTGTTTTTTTCTTATTTTTTCCTATTTTTTATTATTTGTGAGCTAGACAGGAAGTAGGGTGGGTCAGTCCACATTCTATAAATGTAGGGGCCTGGTAAAGGACCAGCAGGGCATTTGGGTTTGGGGCCTATGGTTTTTACCAGTGCAAGAGAGCAGTGCAAGAGAGCAGAACAAGAGAGATAGGAGAACAAAGAAAAGTTTGATAATTGTAATTGTTTGCATAAAAGAATAATAAAAGCAACAAAGACAATCAACAAGTTTTGACGTTCAACCTCATTTTTGCCTGCGTGAAGAATCTGGACCCCAGTGCCTCATAGTGGCTTTATGGAACTTTTATTGGATGTTTGGGTTTGACAAACAATCGCCACATCCTATTTTGCTTAAGAAATAAAATCTTCAGGTAGTAGTTGAAGAAAATTGATATCCTAAATGAAAATGATAGATATTGCTAATTGGGCAATGTATGATAAGATGTAAATTAAATTAATGGGGATTATGTCTAAGTAGTAATAAGGAATAATTAAATTCAATTATTACAACTGTATGTGAATCTGCAGAAAAGGCCATTGGAAAATCTACTGGATTAAAGAAAAAGAAAATGGTTCTTTGGTGGACTAATGAATATAAAGAAGCTATTAAATCTAGGAATAAATTATTTAGAATATTAAAATTGAATTATTCACTTGATAATTGAATATTATACAAAAATGTACACCCTAAAGTTAAGAGAATCATAAAATTATCTAAAAAGAATTATTGGAGGGGTTTCTGTAGTACAGGTGGAACAGAAGTTAAAGTTTAGGGGAATGATTAGAAAGGTGAGAGGTATTAGAAGGGGTTTTGTTTACCTAGGATAAAAGATAATCCGTGTGAAGCTATAACAAAGAAAAAGCAGAGATGTTTGCTAGGTCTTTTTTGAAAGTACACAGTTCCCAAAATTTATCAAGTGAATAATTATCATGGAGACTAAAAATGATTGAGGATAATAGGAATATTATAATTGGGAAGAGATGAATGGAAGTGTTTTAGATAAATATTTTACATTGTTTGAGATGAATAGATCTTTTACTGGAGTTAAGAATACATCTCCAGGTAAAGATGGCATATAATGATTGAACAGTAATCAGATGCTGCTAAAGGAGTAGTTTTAAAGTTATACAATAAAGTATGGGAACAAGGTGAATTGCCCTCAACTTGGAAACATTCAGTAGTTGTACTGATAGCAAAGCTAGGTAAGGATACAGTAAAGATTGAAAGTTATAGGTCAATACCTCATGCATATAATTTATGTAAATTATTGGAGAGGATGATAACTAAGAGAATATATTAAATAGAAAAAAGAGATCTTCTTTCTCCCATCTAAGAGGTTTTAGGAGAGGACAGACAACTGTTGGTCCAATTGTTTGTTTATAAGTGAAATAAGAAAGGCTGAGGTAAATGAAGTTCTTCTAGCTACATATTTTGATATTGAAAAAGCACATGATATGCTTTGGAAGAAGGGTTTGTTAATTAAGATGGACAAAATTGAAATAATTGGATAAAGGATTAAAAAAAAATAGAACAATAGAAGCAAGATTAGGGGTAAATTATTCAAATATTTATGCTATACAAAATGGAACACTGCAAGAAAGTGTATGTAGCCTATTGCTTTTTAATCTAACAATTAATGATATTTTTAATAATATAGATTTTAGAATAAGTACAGCATTATATGCAGAGGATGGGGCATTATGGGTGAGAGGAGGAAGTATTAGTAATTTTAAAACTGGAAATCAATTAGCAATTGATAGGGTTGAAAGATGGTCACATGAAAAAAAGTTAATCCTACAGTAGCTCTCAGATTATATGGGCAAAAACTGAAGCAGGTAGAAAAAGGTACTTAGGTATATGTTTTGATGCAAAACTTTCATTTAAGATAACATACAGAAAATTATTGACAAATGTAAAAAGTCATCAAACACATCTTTGAAAAGAATGTAAATTTATTCCTAAAAGCTAAGAGTATAGTTTATGCATTTAAAACAGGGATCAGGTTTCCCTGCGCTGCCGCTACTTCATCTGTTTAGTTTACCTGGTGCCTCCTCTCACTCAAACTGGACACAGGTTGACCTGCATGGATATTTACATGTTCTGTTTATCTGTGCTAACCGTAAATCCATCCTACTTTGTGGTAATGCGCATGCACACTTTGTCCCTATATTTTCAAATATTTTAGTTTAATTTCACTCTTTTTTATTATTAAACTTTGCTGAATAGATGTCGGTAGCGATACTTTGTGAGATTGAAGCCGTGTAATAGCCATGACATATTAGTGTATAATATTAATCAAGCACTATCATTTCAGGAGCTCAGTGATCTGCCCAGTTCGGTGCTCATAACAGACATACAACGTATGTCTTTGTCTGTGTTTAATTTAATTTCGATAAAAACTTCTTCCCCCTGTCTGATACTGTTTTATTCTTACAAGCACATATTTATTTTAAATCTTTTTTAGCAGGTAGGATATTCTAATAAAAGGATTAGATCATACATCAATAGCTTTTCATTTTACGGGTAGGCTATTCAGATGAAGGAAGTGATATTCTTGTGTTTTTGTCGAGGATATAAATTGTTCCAATGTGAAGCTAAGCATAATTCTTAAACTTCCACTTCAGTCCCGTCACGCAAATAATGTTATCCAATGTATTTAACATTAACACAACCCGCTACAGTTTTCTGTTTGTAAACATGACGGTAGCAGTTTTTGATGACAGATAGACTATCCATGCTATGGAAGGAAAATCTGACGAGGTAGCACTGATAGTCAGAATACCACACATAATTCTTTGTTCGCAGATATAAATCATTCTAACCTCATGCTCATTGTAACTTCAGTTTATACCATAGAGCTGCTCACCCAGAACTGACGCAGTGGGTTTTAATCTTGACTTCTACCTCAATGAAACACTCTACATAGTTAAATGAACCCTCTTATGTTTGTTTGCAAACAGGTCAGCCTGTGTCCAGTTTGAGTGAAAGGAGTGAAATTTCCTTTAGTTTTGCTGATCTATCTAGTTTTAGGTTTTTGTTTTCTGTCATTAAAGATGGTGAAGTTAGTGAAAAAATTAGGTGACATTGCCTTTCATTGAAGTTTCACAAATCATATAAATGTTTCACAAACTTAGTTTTAAATATTCAGCTACCAACTGACAATAATCTAGTCCAGGTTGAAATTTTTTAACTAGAGTACATAAAAGATGCTGAAGGTCGTGAAAAATTAGATGGAATCGCCCTTTAACCATTTCCCAAATCGGGAGCTGCAGTCGGGAAACCAACTTCAGCTTCGTGTAACCACACCCACCACAGCGTGCCTGCTGGAACCTCCAGGAAACATTCATCGTGCTATTTGGTGGATCGATTCAGAACGAGGCCCTAACATGCACACGAAACAAATCTCCTCGTGTTTCTCCCATTTGTGCTTTTTTCTGCCACTTCTGTTTAAAGCGCTACATCCGGGTCTCGCTGCTAGCCCGTTACTTGTGTTTTTGCTGGACGGTTTTCGTTATGACTACATAGATGAACTACATGAACTTCCAGGGTTTCGCGAGCTTGTGGAGAGAGGAGTGAAGGTGGACTACATGACTCCAGATTTTCCGAGTCTGTCATACCCAAATTACTATTCCTTAATGACAGGTAAGCTGTCAAGCCATCAGTCAAGTTATCTGTTCACAGACCGTTTAGTATCATATTATAAGTTATATAAGCATAATATTTTTCTGTAAAACCTAAGTGCCTTTGTGGTAGTGTAAGTTTTGATTTAACACAACTGTAATCTGTTGTGAAATTATTTAAATCCCAGTCATAATAATATTTTAATATAAATTTTAAGCAATCTGTTGCAGACTGAGAGGCATAGTATTCTGTTATCCATTCTCAAAAAGGACTTTAGCCTTTTTGAGTAGCAGTAGTCACAGGATAATTAATAATTAATTCATAATTATCCTGTGATTATGAAATTTATGCTCCTCATAGACAACAGTGCAGACAAGTTGTCCAGCAAATAGTTGAGTAGTCTGAAGATATTCTTTGAACATATTCAGTGACGAGTAAACATTATTTTGAGAACTATCAAACTTTCTTTATATGTATCAAATCTTCTTCTTGTTGTGAGTACATCAAGCAGGTGCATATATAGGTGTATATATACAGTTAAAGTTTCTAATTGGGGCTAATAATTTTGATCTTAAGTTTTGATTTTTTTTTTTAATTTCTCAAGTGCTGTTTCACAAATCGACTGCTTTTTTTCAGTACAGCTTTTTCAAATATCCAGTTCATTTATATATCACCAATTCAATGCACTTTGGAAAAAATCTTTTCAATTCATTCACACACACATTCCAATTGATTCTAGTTGTCAGACAGTACAGGATGCTCAGTTAACTATTCAAAGTAGATTAAAAAGTTTCTAAGTGACTTTATGAAAAAGAAAAGTTTTAAGCCCAGTTTTAAAAGTAGCTGATTCCATAGGAGAGGAGCCTGATATTTAAAGGATCTGCCTCCCCCATTCTACTTTTCAAATTGTAGGGAGCAGCAGTAAACCTGTGGATAAGGCTTTAACTCCTACTTGGTTATCCTGGAAGCCCAAAGTGCAAAGTGACTTTTTAGTTTTTTAATTATATTTTTTTATTTCCTTATTAAACAGCTTAGAATAGAATAGACAAAACAAAACCTAGGATAAACACAACATAGATCTTCACAGTTAAGGCAGGGTGCAACACAAACACATACATATACAGCTTTGGGAAAAATTAAGAGACCACTTAAAATGATCAGTTTCTCTGACTTTTTTTTAATGGATGTATGTTTGGATAAAATGAACAATTTAAATATTTTAACTCAGGAGGAGTTCAGTAATCAATATTTTGTGGAATAAGAGTTCAGGAATCAATATTTAGTTGAATAACCATGGCGTTTTCAATGGGGTGCAGTGCAGCGATTTCCACATTTTTTCCAGAGCTGTATTTACATTCACGGTTAATCTATCATAAGGTTGTTTAGTATAGATGCAACAGTAGAATTTGTGAAACGGAGATAAGTAATCCAAATACACGAAAATTGTCCCTTTGTATAATGAAGAGCGTAGGTTAAGTATTCCAAAGGAGAAAGTTCCATGATGAGTTTGTACCAAGATGTTTTGGAAGGAGGTTTATCTCATATCCATGACAAAAAGATGTTCTTCCGGTCAGCATAGGTGAGACCATCATACAGTCTACCAGAACCAGGATTAAGTTAAGGCTGTTTGAACTTCTCTTTAGGTTAAAAAAGTATCCTAAATACTGAAAAGGTAAGCACAAACATACAACATTAAAATTTCAGGGTCATTTTTAACTCAACTCCTATTGCCACTTATTTACTTTCATACACACTCCTACAAAACACTGTCAGTCTCATAGTCACACTCTTCAGCCTTTCAATCATCAAGTACGTCGACTACTCAAAAAAGTACATCAGAAAAAAATCACCTGGCCTGGATGGAGTACTTGGGAAAGTGGTGAAAGCCTGTGCTTAGCAGCTAGCAGAGGTCCTCACTCAGATTTTCATCCAACTGTCAGTCCTCGTCTCAAGTCAGCAACCATCATCAAATCTGCCATACACAACTTTAATAACTAAAGCTGTATGGCAGCTTTAATTAGCTGCCATACATTGCAGGGTTTCCCCCAGAAAACTTGCTAAGCCCGGTGATTGGGGCACCGAGGTGGCCCTCCATGTTTTCGTATTAAAAGATGTTAATTTGACAGGAAATGTAAAAATACTACTGGGTAACTAATAAATTGTATTTAAACTCATAATTATTCTTAAAAACAACTAATCAAAAAATACAATTAAAATGAATATCGGTTATTTGCACTTCTGTTTGATCAAAATTAAGTCAGTGACTCCATAAGGCCCCCCAGGGCTTATTGAATGCTAATATTATGCTAGTAAAGCATGGGGGGCCACCAGGCTTCTAATACACTGGGGGAAGCCCTACTATTGCACTAACATCAGTAATCATAAAGTGCTTTGAGAGACTTGTAGCTCACCATATCAAATACCTGCTCCCACCTGTTTTGGATCCTCATCAATTTGCATATAGATGCAAATACAGGCCTGTCTCATCTAGAACAAGGCAATTATGGACAGATTATTTTTGCGGACTACTCCTCTGCTGTAACACAATAATTTCACAGATTATTGTTAACAAAATAACTACAGGGATGTGTGCTTAGCCCGCACCTCTACATCTTTTATATGCATGATGGCAAAGCTAGTCACTCTTCCAATCATCATAACATTTGATGATGATACTACTGTAATTAGACTTATTACAGGAGGAGGTTAATTCTTCAACAGGAGTGAAATTCTGTTACTGGCAGAATGGTGTGGAAGAAACAACCTACAGGTAAATGCAATAAAAAACAAAACAGATAGTGCTATATTTCTGGAAAAATAGAATTGAACAATGTCCTTTCCACATTGAAGGAACCCTATCTGAAAACGGTTCAGACCTTCAAGTTTCTAGGTGTTCACATCTCTGAGAACTTCTGCTGGTCAGAAAACACAACACCAGTGTTGAAAAAGGCCTAATTACGCCTATCTTACCTGTGTCTGCTACAAAAAAAAACATCTGGAACAGCTGCTGGTGTCCTTCTATATTGAGTGGGTTCTGTTGAGTGGGTTCTGGCATCCTCCAGCTGCTCTTCTGTTGACAGGAAAATGCTGCAGAGGATCCTCAGGTCAACTGACAAAATTATGGGCTGCTAAATGCCCCCCGTCCAGGAAATCTCCAGCTTTCAATGTTTCTCCAGAGTCCAGAGCATCCTGAAAGATGCTCTGGACCAGTTTACCCCACTGCCAATGACTATAAAGACAAAAAGAAATAGACTGAAAAACAGTTTTTTTCACCCATGGGCTGTTTGAACTGCCAGTTTTGCCACATATTAATGTGTCTTCTGCCTAATGTTATGCATCTTGACGGTTTATAAAGCTTTCAGCAGAGCTACTCCATTAATCTTGTTGCACTGCTAAAATGCTGTGCAATAACAACAAATCTAAACTACAAACCATATTTTAATTCAATTTGATGTTATGTTTTTCCTATATTTTTGTGGAGCACCTTTATCTGTGAAAGGTGCTATACCATCTCATTGACATAAATTTATTCCCCACCCCACTGCATCTTATTTACAGTTTATTAAATCTGTCAGGAAAAAAATATAATTCTTTGAGAGGCACTTTGAACATCCAGGCCCAACTGACAGGTTCTTAAGCACTTGTGGCTCCCTATGCACTGTTAAAGTGAATAGTAGGATGTCCATGTTTTTATTGTTTTTGATTCAGTGAGTAGTTTTTTGAAATTTGAAATAATCAGTTTTAAAACTTTACAATACTATTGTTTTTCAGGCCGTCACTGTGAGACCCATCAGATGGTTGGAAATTACATGTGGGATGAAGTCTTAAACAAAGAGTTTCTTATTGGAACCAATTCTGACAGTCAGTTGCCTCTTTGGTGGAATGGATCGGAACCTCTTTGGGTCACCATGCAAAACCTGGGAAAAAAAGTTTTCATGTACTTCTGGCCTGGTGAGTGCACACTGTTAACGTAAGGATTCCTTAACACTTTTGATAACATTTCTTCAACTGCAGCTGAAAGATTGTAAAGAAATCCATTGTTGTAGCTTCTTTTTGTGACTTTATCGGATCTTATTTATTTTTCATTCAGGTTGGTGTAAATAAGACCAGTTCACAACAGTGTTGTGAATTGGCTATAAGCCGTACCCCTTGTGGCTTATAGCTTAGCCATAAATTATGGTTATCTTATGGCTGAGCCAACTATATGTAACAACTTTAGAAAATGTGCTTTTATTTTTTTATTATTATAATGTTTGAAATTTCACCAAATCCTGATTAATGCTGAAGAATACTATTTTTTGTTATATTTTAAGAATTTTATTATTTTACTTATTTTGATAAGCACTAGTACCTGTACTGTCACTTTAAGAGAGCGTCTTATGACATCAGTACTGTACTACCTGCAGTTGGTGCTAGACTGACTGAGAAGAGGTAGGACATTTTCTTTGCTTGTGGTTAAGCTTGCGTTCTATGAAATACATAAAATAATTGTAAGTGAATGTTTATTTGTTTTAATACATACAGAGGAGTATTCTTTCTGACAAGTTAAGAACATTTTCCTTAAATGCTAGAGCAGATATTATTAGTTAGTCACAGGGTTTCTCCATCTGCTTTGGGAATTCTGACTCCTGAATGGAAGAGCTGCATGTTAAAGGGCATTTTTATTTCTATTTGTGCAGGTATGTGTATTTGGTTCTTTTGTTCCTCAATGTTTAAACTGGCTGTATTACCGGCACAAAACAGCTGTGATATGTGATTATTTAAGAGGTTTTTTATTTTACAAGAAATCTAACTTTTTTATTATTGTGGATTCATTTACAAGAACAATAATACTGTAATACTCTGAGTTGGCGCTAGGTTGCCTGAGAAGAGAGAAATTCCGACTCCTGTGAATGGAAGAGCTGCATGGTAAAGGGCATTTTTATTTCTATTTGTGCAGGCCTCTGCCAGCAACCTGCATTAAAGAACAACCAGCAATTCCAGTGGTCTGACTCCCTTCTTCAACAGAACACAATGCAGAACACATCAAGGTTAACAGACAGTATAAGACAGTATGCTGTCTTATACTTAAAGAACACTAATAGTATACACCGGTTACACATAACTCCTAAACTTTCACTTCAGACCCCTCACTTTCAAATAGGAGATTTTTGTAAATATAGGACAGCAATATTTCTCTGTCAGGAAAAAAATATGATTCTTTGAGAGAACCCCATACTTCAGAGTATGGGGTTCTCTCAAAGAATCATATTCTTTGAGAGAACCCCATACTCAACCACTAATATCAACCAGGGGTTGATATTAGTGCCTGTTCTTTTTGCCTTTTGTCTGCTGCCTCAGGGTTGTATTTTTTATAAAAATCGCATCTTTGGGGCTTCTTCACACCGTAACTCTCCCGGATGTGGGGAAAACAGTAAAGGTGGACTCATCAGAGAACAATACATTTTTCACATTGTCCACAGCCCAAGATTTTCACTCCTTGCACCTTTGAAACCGACGTTTGGCATTGGCACGAGTGACCAAAGGTTTGGCTATAGCAGCCCGGCCGTGTATATTGACCCTGTGGAGCTCCCGACGGACAGTTTTGGTGGGAACAGGAGAGTTGAGGTGCACATTTAATCCTGCCGTGATTTGGGCACCGTGGTTTTATGTTTTTTGGATACAATCTGGGTTAGCACCCGAACATCCCTTTCAGACAGCTTCCTCTTGCATCCACAGTTAATCCTGTTGGATGTGGTTCGTCCTTCTTGGAGGTATGCTGACATTACCCTGGATACCGTGGCTCTTGATACATCACAAAGACTTGCTGTCTTGGTCACAGATGCGCCAGCAAGACATGCACCAACAATTTGCCCTCTTGAACTCTGGTATGTCACCCATAATGTTGTGTGCATTGCAATATTTTGAGCAAAACTGTGCTCTTAACCTGCTAATTGGACCTTCACACTCTGCTCTTACTGGTGCAACGTGCAATTAATGAAGATTGGCCACCAGGCTAGTCCAATTTAGCCATGAAACCTCCCACACTAAAATGAGAGGTGTTTCAGTTTCATTGTCCAACCCCTGTACTTGTGATGTTGTTTGTTGTGAAGCACTTTGGTCAGCTGAGGCTGTTGTAAATGTGCTATATAAATAAACCTTGACTTGACTCTCCATCGTATCAAAATGTCTTTGATCTGGTATTGAGAGACTGTCTCTATAGTAGCTATTTGGAAGGGAAACATGTCAACTCACAGATAGAAATAATCCACAAAAACCAGGAGGTGAACATTGCCATTACTACTTTGTGGAAAGGGTCCAGTCAAGTACAGTCCTATCATTTGCCATTGTGCATTCACCTGCATTTGCTGTAACTTACCCAAGACTTTTGGGTTTCTGGTTTGTGCATTTGGCAGACTTGGAAACATCTCACGTAGACCTGAATGTCCATGTTCAACCCTGGCAATACACCAATGCTTGTAGATGTTTATAGGTTTTGTATTATCTGAAATGTCCAAAAAAGGGGTCATTATGGTTGTGATGCAATAATTGTGGAGGAAGTGATGGAGGGATGTTGACCTGATAGAGTTTTATGTGGTAAACTCTTCTCTTGTAGAATGGTGTACTTGATGGTATTGGGGCATTTGTATTGCCCCAAAACAAATGCCCCTGTCAGCAGGTCAACCGGTCCATTTATCATGGACCTGTGTTTGTTATTGAGATAACAAAGATTCAAAGAAGGTCAAATCTACAATATTATATATTTCAGGTTAAAGTAAATCCAAGTCTAATCATACTCATCTGAACTGTGATAGTTATTATTTTTTCATGCGTTTACAGGTAACATATAACAGGCACAATGATTTCTTATACTTGCTTTTAGGCTGTGAAGTGGAAATTCTGAATGTCCGTCCAGCGTTCTGCAAAGAATACGTTAACAATCCATCAAAAGAAGATTTTATACATTCGATAGCCAGTTCACTTGCTGCCTTGAGGTGAGAAGACATTTTTTTCAAACATAATATCTGATAAATTAAGATGTTATAGAATAAGATATGTAAGTCTTTGGCAACACATGTAATACTCATTAGTAAAAGAGGTTCACTTTTTTTTGTTTAACTGTGGGATTTATTAACTAGAAGAAACATACTCTCAGCATACACATGCAGTTTCTCAGGGTGTCTGTCCTGCTGCCGGCCACATTATTGATGTAAATCTATAAAATATATTATGTTTCATGAGTTCTACTCAATACACCTTTGTTTAAAAAAAAAAAAACAGTGGAGAAAAATAGTAAAAATAATATGGACAACACAGGTTTAGGTCTTTTCAAACCTTAATCGCAATTTATTGTGTCAACAATAAATCAAAATCTTATAAAGAAATTTATCAGAATCATTTTATTGCCATAGCCAGTAAACACGTTTACAGTTTAGAAAATTGCTTTGATGTAATGAAGCAATAGTAAATCAATAAATAAATAATAATAATAAATAAAACATAAAAAAGAAAAATATACAATGTATCTAGAATTCTGAAGGAGTACAGGTCCTTTAAAGGTTGGCGGTTGTAGCCGGTCACCTTATTAACAATGCGCACGATGCGCTTTAGTCTCTCTGTCCCTGGTTGTGGCCCCTGTGTACCATATGGTGACAGAGGAGGTGAGGACATATATAGAAGGAAAAAAAAAAAATAAAAAATAAAAAATAAAATATATATATATATATATATATATATATATATACCAGAGCACCTTGATGACAAATGGGCTACTGGAACAAGACGGAAATGGGCGAGAGATGAAAATGTGCATCTGTTGGAATGCTACTACTCAAGTAACCCTAATCAGAGAGGTTACATACCAACACCATTCAGGGACTCACCCTGAATGGTTAACTGAAGGGCGGACAATCCTAATTCAGAAGGTCCAGTCCCACCCAACTACCGACCAATAACCTGCCTCTCCACAAACTGGAAGCTCATGTCAGGCATCATAGCGGCCAAGATAAGCAAACACATGGATAAACTCATGAGCATGGCACAGAAAGGTATCGGTGTAAATAGTAGAGGAGCCAAACACCAACTCCTCGTAGACCGCACAGTTGCCCGAGACTGCAAAACCCGACACACCAACCTGTGCATGGCTTGGATTGATTACAAGAAAGCCTCTGACTCAATGCCGCATACTTGGATCATTGAATGCTTAGAGATGTATAACATCAACAGGACTCTGAGAGCCTTCATTGCAAACTCAATGAGGCTGTGGAAAACACCCTGAAGCCAACTGCAAACCACTTGCACAAGTGTCCATCAAATGTGGCATATACCAAGGAGATGCTCTGTCCCCGCTACTGTTCTGCATAGGCCTGAACCCCCTCAGCCAAATTATCAACAAGACTGGCTACGGATACCGACTCAAAAATGGGGCCAACATCAGCCACCTTCTCTACATGGATGACATCAAGCTGTACGCCAAGAGTGAGCGAGACATCGACTCACTGATCCACACCACCAGGAACTACAGCATGGACATTGGGATGTCATTCGGACTAGAGAAGTGTGGTCGGCTGGTCACAAAGAGGGGGAAGGTGATCCGCACAGAAGGGGTCTCACTCCCAGAAGGAACAATAGCAGACATAGAGGACAGTTACAAGTACCTAGGTATACCACAAGCAAATGGAAACCTCGATGAGGCCACAAGGAAAGGAGCCACAGCTAAATACCTCCAACGAATAAGGCAAGTCCTGAGAAGCCAGCTCAATGGTAAGAACAAAATCCTTGCAATAAACAGCTATGCCCTGCCAGTAATCAGATACCCTGCTGGAATAATTAGCTGGCCAAAGGAGGAGATAAAAGCCACAGATATTAAGACTAGAAAGCTACTAACAATGCATGGAGGGTTCCATCCCAAATCCAGCACCCTGAGACTGTACACGAGCCGCAAGGAAGGAGGCAGAGGACTAGTGAGTGTGAGAACCACTGTCCAGGACGAAACAACTAAGATCCATAAATACATCAGGGACAAAGCCTCAACAGACAATGTGCTCAGTGAATGTCTCAGACAACAGGGAACGGAGGTTGAGTGCCAGAGATACCATTATGGGAGGACAAGCCCCTACATGGGATGTACCACCAGCAAATAACCAAAGTGGCTGATATCAGTAAATCCTACCAATTGCTGGAAAAAGCTGGACTCAAGAACAGCACAGAGGCCCTCATCATGGCCACCCAGGAATAGGCCCTAAACACCAGAGCAATAGAGGCCCAGATCTACCACACCAGACAAGACCCAAGGTGTAGGTTGTGCAAGGAGGCCCCTGAGACAGTCCAGCACATAACAGCAGGGTGCAAGATACTGGCAGGGAAAGCATACATGGAACGACATAAGGCATAGTGCACAGAAACATCTGTGCAGAATATGGACTGGAAACCCCGAGATCAAAGTGGGAAACACCCCCAGAGGTGGTGGAGAATGCCAGAGCTAAGATCCTGTGGGACTTCCAGATCCAGACAGACAGAATGGTAATGGCAAACCAACCAGACATTGTCATAGTGGATAAACAACAGAGGAAAGCCGTTGTGGTAGATGTAGCAATACCAAGCGATTTCAACATCAGGAAAAAGGAGCACGAGAAACTGGAGAAATACCAGGGCCTCAGGGAGGAACTGGAGAGGGCCTGGAAGGTGAAGACCACAGTGGTGCCTGTGGTCATCGGGGCCCTCGGGGCAGTCACCCCCAAACTGGATCAATGGCTACAACAGATCCCAGGAACAACATCAGACATCTCAGTCCAGAAATGTGCAGTCCTTGGCACAGCCAAGATACTGCGCAGGACCCTCAAGCTCCCAGGCCTCTGGTGGAGGACCCGAGCTCAGAGGATAAGAACCACCCGCGGAGGGTGAGAAGGAAATTTTTATATATAATTTATATATATATATATATATATATATATATACAATGTATATCAAATATATATTTTTTCAATCCCATATTTCTGCCTTTTCCTCCTCTCCTTTCTTAAAATTACATATTTACAAATGCAAGTTCAATCAAGCATTATAAACTTTCAAAAAGTCAACACAATGAATAACTGTATTGGGCATTTAGTCCAGCATTTAGGCAGAATGTTGAAATTGACGTCAAAAGTTTCCCTGCAGTTTCCCTGTGTTTGGGGCCCGCAAACACAGAAATGCTGCTGTAACCTTCTTCGTTTACTACACTGCATTTACAAGAACAATTACAAAAATAAATAGAAATGTTTTTTCTAACTTCAACATCAGACCTATATCTTTATTCACAGTTTAAAATAAATGATTTTTGACCATAATCTGATAGAGGACATAGAACTCCCATCCCCACCCCTTTAGTATTAGACCAAGGGTAGCCAGACTAATGCTGAATTGTTATATTTAGCTAAATATTACTGTTGAGGGGCACAAGCAGGTCTCCTGACACACAGATAATAAAATGGAGAAAATTGTGAAAAAAAAAATGTTACAAAAGGGCACTTGGGCCATCAAGGATAAAAGGGGCAGGGTCTCAAGCCCTCAGCCCAGCCTGCCCCTGCACGTGCTTGAGGCTCTGTATGTATTGCTTCATTTGTTTTAATAGACATTTATTCAATACTATTGGTTGGAGATTCGTTATAATATGCCTTTTTTTTTTTTAGTTCAGGAAAAGCAGACATGGCAGCTGTTTACTATGAGCAAATAGATGTGGAAGGACATCACTTTGGACCAGAGTCTCCTCAGGTCAAAACAGCTGTGCAACACCTTGATCTCACCATGCAGATCCTAAACCAAAAAATCAAGGTAATAACATTACTATTGCTTTTGCAGGTTTTTACCTTTATATGTATATCTACGTACTTGATGTCTGCTTCTTTTTGGTAATACTAGTGTCAAGACTGTTAATTTCAGTTCAGACTGATGAACTGAAATGTTTAAAATGAAGATTTCTTCCTGTTCTACATATTTTTTCTGTAATAAGTCAAAAGGAATGCACTAAGGCTCCAGCACAACATCAAAATTGTCCACAAATGATGTACAAACACTAAAAAGTGTTGAACAAACTTAAAATAAATACTTATTTGGTAATAACTTCCAGACTTAGATCATATTGAGAAACTGTAGCCCAGGGGTCACAACCTTTTTGTGACTGGGAGCTACTTCACGGGAACAGAGTAACATGAAGGGCTACTTGTTTGATACAGACAGAAATTTTCTTGGCTCAGGCTTTATAACAATAGTATATATATGTATAAATATGATTACATGCTGCCTGATCATATTAATGTTAGGGACTACTGACAGTAGTTATCAGGGATAACCCTCTTTACTATAACAAAATTGTGGAGAGAAGAAAAAGATATTTTGTCCAAAACATTTTGTACGTAGCCACATCAGTGTGAGTCTGTTGGGGTCAAAGGGCACGCCAAAGCCTAAATCTTATTGGTCAGTTTGCTTTTCTTTCACCCATTGGCTGACACCAGCAGATGTTGAAAAAAAAGTCCTACAGATCTGAAGGCACACTAAACTATGACTGCACTGACCTGCAGGAGCACAATCACCTCTCTAACCACATCATGTGCGCGGGGCACAAATCCAGCACAAACCTGAACCACTAAAGCAGCACACCATTTTTTATTTTTTTTTTTTACACAAATAATGCTGAATAATAAAGACATGGAAGCGAAGCCTCCCCGGATGGTCCACGGAAAGAGGAGGATGTTGATTCCCAGGTTCAGGGGGTGTCAGACGTCCAAAGGAGGAGAAGGTGAAGCAACAATGTTTGCTTAATTTTCTACTCTTTGGGGAACGTTTCGACTAAATCAAATTGTTTAACCCAATCTTAGCCCGACGCTCAAGAAGAGCAACAGATGTCCACTAACTGGACCCACCAGCTGTCCAGTACGGGAAACATCAAAGAAGCTCATAAACCGGTGACCCATCAGAACCGGACACGGTAAAGCTCAACCGGGATCCAAAGGAAGAACTTCGGGACGTTCAAACTCCGTTCATTTGTTGGCACTCATTTGTTGAATGAGTGCCAAGCTGCTAAATAAACCAAAGCAAACGGACCAATAAGATTCACGATATGGCCTGCCCACACCCACAGACTCAGATGTGTGCTACGTTCAAGACGTTTTCACAAATAAGATCTTTTTTTTCCCCCCGCAGTTTTGTTCATTGTAAAGAAGGTTTGATAATAAAAATTTCAGAAATGATTGTTTTCTTGTTTTACTTCATGGAAAATCTTAAGGTAGGCAGAGTGGATGCAGCTGCCCTTTGATAACATCCTGCAGACACCTGCGCATAATTGTGAACTTTAACCATCGAAGAGATTTATGCATCAAGCAATTTATTTTAGACATTTTTTATAATTTACTTTCTTTAAAAATTCTAAATATTAACAAATGTTAGTACTTCTATGTAAAAACAATAAATGAAATAATTTATTTGGCAGTGCTCCCCAATGTCACTGGCTATTTTTAGAACTTGCTCCGAGGCCACTGACAATGTTCCCTGGGGCACCGCGTTGGTGACCCCTGATATAGACATATATTGCACAAGTGTTTGGAAATTACAAACCCTTTTACAAGCCTTTATTATGCAACCACTAGGGTTCTTACAGGCATCTGGTGTGAGTTTCATGTCAAAATAAATGTTTAAATAAGTGTGTGTGTGTGTGTATATATATATATATATATATATATATATATATATATATATCAAATTTTGTATTGCTTATTTCCTTTCAGGACAGAAACCTGGAGAATCAGTTAAATGTGATGTTATTTTCAGACCATGGTATGACAAAGATCCAGTGGATGGAGAAGGTGATAGAACTGGACAAATATATAGACATGTCAGACATTGTGAAGATAATGGATAGAGGACCAGTAGTCAGCCTGTGGCCTAAAAATACCACATACCAAAAGGTAACCCTGTGTCAATTTTTTCTTTACTATATTTTTTTAGTAATAAAACTCTGCATAAATGTTGCAATTTTGTGGCCTCAGTGCTTTGATGGAGAACATTAGCTTACATGTAATGTCATAAAAATAAGGAACACAACAAACATATCAGGAACAAAGATGAATCAAATCTAAACTAATGTTTTGTTCTAAAAAAAAAATATACATCTCTTGAAAATGGAAAATATATGACAAACATATAAACTTGCTCTATAAATCCATCAGAATGACAAGCTGACAAGGAAGGAATTAACCCATTTAATCCCAAAATTTTTCCTGCAAAATATGTGCATGCATTTCAATCCTCGGACCTTCCTAGCACATGATATTTATGAATTTTTACATTTTATGTTGGTTATGTTAGTAAAAATTTAGGTTTTATACTTGGCAACAATTGTTGCTGGTAGGAAACAGCATAGTGTAAATTACACATATATGGCCTATTTATACTTATCAAAAAGAAAAAAATTATGACATGTATGACCTATTATAACAAAGAATGGTTACAAGAGTTTTCAGAAATATTTTAGATACATAAAGATTTAATACTGCATCCTGCAGATGTCATTGTCTCAACCTTTGACCTCAATTGGTCATTTAATCAAAGAGGCAAAATCAGGTAAAAATGTTATGAACAAATCTGCATCTGGGAGGAAATTGTCCCTGTTCCACCAGACCAATCACTACACCATGGCCCTGTCCTGAACCCTTTTCAGGCGTGGCGTCATCTTGTAGTTGTCATTCAATGAATAGGCCACAAAAAGTCGCCTTTGTGGGGGTTAGAGAAGGGAGGGTTTCAACTGTGGGAATGACAGTGATGTAGAAGACATCATTTTCAGGTTCCTTCAGGTCTAGAAGATCTAAAATATCTGATAGTTTTAAGCTGTGTGGGAACAGCAAGGTATATAGAATGAACAGTAAAGCTATGGAGATCTAGCATAATACTGTCTATGTATTATGCTAGCGGCAACCATTGTTGCCATGTTTATATTCACTCTTCTTATGATCAAAATATGATTGAAGAGATACAATTTTCTTTATATATCAGTAGAAGACACCAGCTCTCTACAGCTTCCTGAGTAGAGCTGGATTTAAAGTGTACTCATTCCAATTACAGGGCCTGGAAAGAGTCCTGTATTGTTATTTTTCGTCATTACCTCCCCGAACTGGGGAGGTAGTGACGCGCCTGCTGCCTTCCTTGAATGTGGTAGCCGTTTCTCAGGCTCCCTCTCCGAAATTGAAACCTGATTCCCCATTACCCATGGTCACCATGGTAGGCAGGTAGCGTACCATCGAAAGTTGATAGGCCTTCCTGACCAGATGGGAGGTGTTGGTACTCCAAGTGAGGTCACTGGATATATGCACCCCCAGGTGTACCTGTTGCTGGGACCACCTCCACAGCTGCTCCTCTGATGTACAAGGGCTGAAGAGGATCCTTGTCCCTTCTGAAGTCCATCACAATCTCCTTGGACTTCTAGAGGTTGATTCAGAGGTTATTTTCTCTGCACCACATCTTCCACTTCCTCTCTGTATTTGGACTTGTCACTGTTCATGAAGCATCCCACAACTGCTGTGTTATCGGCAAACTTCACTATATGACAGCTGGGGTGTCTTGCCGAGCAGTGTGCAGAGTGAAGAGGAGAGGGCTCAGCACGTACCCCTGCGGTGAGTCAGTGCTGAGGGGGATGGAGGAGGAGACAGAATTGTGAATCCTGACAGTCTGAAGTCTGTTGGACAGGAAGTCCAGAATCCAGTTCCCCTGTATGGAACTCAGTCCAAGAGAGGAGAGCTTCTGCACCAGGGTCTCTGGGATGATGGTGTTGAAGGCTGAGGAGAAATCCAGAAAAAGCAGGCAGATGTAGGAGTTCCTGCTCTCCAGTTGTGTGAAGGCTGTGTGGATCACCGATGAAATGGCGTCAGCAGTGGACCGGGTCTTCCAACAGGCATACTTATGGGGGTCCACAGTGATGTCAATGGAGTCCTTGATGTGATTCATGACTAGCCTCTCAAAGCACTTCTACCAATGTTACGGTTATTGGTTGATAGTCATTCAGGCTTGTCACTGGGGAGCATTTGGACAGTGATAATAGTCTTTAAGCAGGTGGGCACAGATGACAGTGACAGTGAGGTGTTAAAGATGTCCGTCAACACCTCAGACAGCTGATGTGCACAGTCCCTCAGTACTCGCCCTTGGATTTTGTTGGAACCAGCAGATTTACAAGGGTTGATTTCCTGGAGGGAAGCTGGTCACGTTGCTATGTGTGAGGCGTGTCACCAGGTGGTGGTGTTAGTCTGGTGCTGAGGGAGGTGTTAGCATCCTCACAGCTGGTGTAGAACTTATTAAATGCATCTGGCAGTGAAGGGGCCCTTGGACATTGTGCACCCCTGATGTTGTGCTTAGTAATGCACTTGATGCATTACTAACTCTTTTCATAATAAAATTGTTTAATTTATTTAAGTAATAACGGGTTAATACATATTTTAGTAAACTAACTGAAGACCTCCCCTGAGCATCCTTTGTCTCTAGCACTGCCATCCAATGTTATACATGTTGATAAATAAAGGTTGAAGTGTTGTGCAGCCATTGCTCACACTGATTTTACACTTTAAACAACAACAAAAAACGGCTCATTTTGCTGCTGTTTCAGTTTCATTATGATGAGAAATAAAACATTGTGGCTCAAGTAGCTAACTTTTAGACAAAATTAGCAGTAAAACATTGGACTATTCCAGAATTAAAACAACTTAGCCAAAAATATTTGGTTATGAAAGTAAACTAAGAAGTTAAACAAGCAATATTCATGGCAACGTTCCCAACAGACCGTTTTACTTCATGCGAAAGGAGTTTCTGACTCTTTGCTGTCTCCTGTCTCTATGGAGCCCTGTGTTGATTGTGGTGTGTTGCACTTCATAGTAAAAAAAATTCAAAATCAAATAGTTTTTGCAACTGTGATGAAATTCTTGGGTGAAACAAATGCATATGTTTGGGACAAATGGACCTGTCTCTAAAGGGGGTGACACATCCCCTCCGTCCTACCTGGTTCCTGTGCCTATGGAAAAGAGCCATTTCAGAGTTGCTTTATAAAATTAGTATTTTTAAGTTATAAATGTTTTGTTTGTGTGTATTACCAGGTCTATGCTGCCTTGAGCCAGGTCCATAACATGCGTGTCTATTCCAGGCAGGAAATCCCTGAACGGTTTCTTTACAAAAAAGGGAACTTTGTTTCCTCTCTCACTTTGGTTGCTGAACCAGGCTGGTTTATCACTAAGGTAAGAAATAACATTATATCAACTTATGAAATTTTTTGTTTGTCTTCTCATCTTTTATAGTTAGAGTATCTGTTTTTGAGAATAGAATATGACTTTCCAGCTAAACATTTAGTTAGAAAGTAAAAGAAATATCAAAGTAAAAGAAAACTCACTTTAAATTCAATGTATTTACTTACAAAATTGCTAAAAAAAATAAATATACTTAGCATGTTAAACTTCAGCATACTTGAAGCCAGACTACTCATCAGTATTCTTTAAGTGTGTTATTTTAAACAACTAATTTTGTACTTAGTGTATTTTAGTACTAATTTAATTGTTCTAAATCACAATTTAAAGTGTGCTAAGTGTACTTTAACATGCGTTTTTTTTTTTTTTTGAACAACTAACGTTATACTTTGTATACTTTAAGTGTATGGCTTCTTAAGAATGTCTTAAGTGTACTATTTTTGTGATCGGATTACATTTAAAATATATTTAGAATCTATAAAATAAGGAGTTAAGAGGATTTCACTTTTTGTACATAATCACACTTATTCTCCAAGCTACTGGTGTGAGTTTCACATCAATAGGACAATATTTGGGGAAAATAGACAGGGCATGCAAATATCAGCAGGCTCAAAATCCATATTGCCAAAAAATGTATCCCCCTCCAAATTTGAAGAAACAAAGAGCTAAGAGTGAAATAACATTTTCTACATAATCACACCTGTTTTCTGAGCTACTGTTATAAGTTTCATATCAATAGGACAATACAGGGGATGTAGATATTAACAGGCGAAAGATAGCCTTTATTTATTCTTGCTGGAGTTTTTTTTTTTTTTGTCTTAGTGGTTGTGAGGTGGCATGGACTGGAAGAAAAGACTAATAACTCCTCATCTTTTACTCATGTGAGGTATTTCGTTATAGTTTTTTTTTTTGTCATTTTTTTCTCAGAGGATTTTGGTTGGCTCTCTGTTTTTAAAGTAGGCTGACAGGAAGGAGAGGACGGAGAGACGGGAAGACATGCGGCAAATGTCACCGGGACTGGGAGTCGAACCTGCGACCATCACACGACGCGGTGTCGTGTGATGGGTTAGGGTTAACTAAAATGTAACTAAAATGAATCAAAACAATAATAATAAAAATAATAATTTTGATCATTCTAGCTAAGCTTAAAAGAGAGGTTTGGTCTGATTTAACTTTAAAATTATGTAGAAATATCTTGTTTTATTTTATTTTTTTCAGTAAAGACTGGTATTATATATTCTGTACATACATTGTGTAAATATTATTACATTACATGCTGTTTACTTTGTCTGAAAGCATGTTATATCTCTTGTCATCATGTCATATTTATTGGTGTTCTCTGCAGAACAAGACAACACTACCCTACTGGAAAAACGACTCGGGGGAGGCATCAGCTTGGCAAAATGGCTGGCATGGTTATGATAACGAGTTTATTGACATGAGAGGCTTTTTCTTGGCGGTAGGACCAGGTAAATTCATTTCAAATGTTAGTATGGTATTTTGCTTTATTTGTGATCTAGTAACACTTTTTTACACCACTTTTAAGTGTAACACACTTACACAGTAAATGTATTACATATAGTAAGTGTGTAACACAGAAACAAAAGATACATTTGCCTAAAAGAGACAAAAATACGAGATTCCCTATAATATAAGAGAAAAAAAATAACTCTTTGGGATTGGGATGACAGTTAGCTCAATTAAGAAAGTTGACTGCTCCATTTTTTTGTTTATGAGTGATGGTGGTATAAAGTGGAAGATGGACAGACTGACTTGGACTTTTTCTGCTCTAATGCCAGCAAGAAAAAAATAGCCAAGCCAAAAAGCAAAGCTCTTGATCACCATTCCATCTGCATTCTGATTCTAACCCAGAACCATGACATATGGACTTCAACTTCTGTCATTCAGAAAGCCCCCAAAGTAAAACCACTGCTTCTCTCCACCAAAGGTGTCAATTCAGATGGCTTCTAACTGCCTCAACCCATTTACAAACTATTTCATATTCAGGTCAATTGGATCCAAATACAAGTAATAACCAGTCACAACTCAGAGTTGTGACTGGTTCTCCTCTAGAAAAATTAAGAAAATCTTGGGTTACTCTGACTTATCATATCACAAGTCACAAACAACATTAAGTTAAGAGCCTAAAATGTTAAGTTTTCAAATTATATATCTAAATAAAATTCAAAATGAGAATCGGTTTTTGGAACCCTTTTTCTGTTCCATGCAACAACCAGGTCCATTTAACAATTCTGGGACCAGATCATTACCCCTCAGAGTCACTGCCTTATTTAAGTATACAACAGTTTTATGCAAAAAGTGATAAAATGTTACAAGAAATAGATACAGAGTGACATTTACGGTCCAGTTGGGCTCCACTCAGCACACCATAAAGATTGTAATGCAAGATCTGCTTTTATCTTTTCATCATTCTGCTTCCTCTCTAAGGGGTGTTAGCCTGTTTTGATCAATTTTGTTTATGTGTGACTGTTGCCAATCTTATATGTTATGGCAATGTTTATTCGTGCAACAGTGTGCATGTGTGCAGATAAGAAATAGAGGAAAGACACAAAATCCACAAAATCATATATTCATAACAATCTGGAGAAAATCTAATTTACCTTGCCTCACCAAGAAAGTCTATTTTATGATATTTGACAACCAGTACTAGCTTGATGGATAAATTTAAATAATATGCTGTATTTTATGGATTTGCTGTGGAATACCACTTATGTCCTCCCACTGTTGTGTGTTGTATTTGGGAGGTGACTGGCGTGGTTTTTTTCATGTTGAAAATCTATAAAATCAATGAAAAGATTTACAAAAAAATACAAGATGTATATTTGGAACAGAAAATGTATTTTGGTGCTTTGTCAGGTTTTTATGAAATTGTGTTCAAACTGGAATGACAAAATATAAAGCAGAGATCTAAATATATTTTCTTTGTCTACCCAGACTTCAAGAAGAATGTTCGAGCAGCTCCCATTAGAGCAGTGGATGTCTACAACCTGATGTGCTGGACTTTAGGTGTAAATCCTTTGCCTAATAATGGATCTTGGTCTCGAGTCGAGTACCTACTTAATGGCTTTGAAAGTCCATTACAGTTTGGAATGCTTTGGACCTACAGTATGGGTTTGCTGGGGGTACTGTTAGAATTTTACTAGGAGATGCAAATTAATTATCATGTATAGATTTTAGTTGTAATGATCTGCTGTGGTTGGTGAAAGAATAATTATAAATTTAATTACACTTATATTTCTGACAAGTAGTATCTATAGATTTATTTAGACATCTGACTATACTGAAATTGTACTTTTAGCGTATGTTTCAATTTACTTCTGTTTTTATTTTGCTTGATTTTTAGATTGATAAATACTATGCATGATGTAATTTTGTTTTGTATTATTGTCGGTCAATGTTTTTTCCTCTGTTATTTTTTTTAAATCTAAGAACATCGTTTTTCGTTTCCTTAAACTGATGGACTAATTAACCGTATAAAAAAACTAATCTTCAAAGAGAATATATGGTTGTCCAAAAATAACGCTAGAATTTTTTTTCCTAAAAACCTGAATAACTTCACATAAAAATGACCACAATGTGTTGGTCTCACATTTAGAGATTATTTTGTGAGCCTTCTATGAGAATCTCCATGTGGAACTAAACTGAAAACAGAGGTGCAGTTTTGAAAATTAACAAATGGATAATGGATAAGTTCTGTCAGAAAAGCTCCAATTTGTTAACTGTTAGGCTATAAGACTGAGAGGAAGAGAGAAAAAAGCATTATAAAAAAAAATTGATGGGACCCTGTGATTCAGGCTGGAACCACATGGTGCTCTGATCCATATCAACAGGCTTTCATTCTTTCAAATCACTTATGATCCATTTCTAGGGCAAACTGTGTTTGATGCAGTTAAACTTATCTCACCACTGTAAATCTAAAGCAAAATACTATATTAATGTTTAGTTAGAAGCAGGAGGGAATGGTAAGACGATCTGGAAACAATTAAACAGTTTATTGAATCCCAATGCATGCACTAATTACAAATATGAACTTGTGGTAGCAGGAAAAATCATAACTGATCCTGCTCAGCTAGCAACAATGTTTAATGATTTTTTTCCTCTCTTCAATTAAAGACTTGGCATCAAAGTTCCCACCAGCTCCAATGGATATACATGGTACAAAACAAATGAAAAAGTGTTCCGATTTGTTTGAGATAAAGGAAATTCATCACTCTGACATTCAAAAAGCTATCAACAGTTTAAGCAATTCTTATGCAAAGGATATGTATAAATTAGATGCTGTGTTTAAAAAAAAATACAGCAGTATTTTAATAAAACCTTTAGCTCACTTAGTTAATATTTCCATCAGAACAGGGCAATTTCCCAATGCATGGAAAAAAGCTTCGGTGAAACCGGTTTACAAATCAGGAAGTATCCATGAAATCAGCAATTACAGGCCAGTCAGTCTCGTTCCAGTCATGTCTAAAGTGCTGGAGAAAATTATTCTAGAACAACTACTATTGTATTTAGAAAGTAACAATCTTCTGCATCCTCTTCAGTTTGGTTTCAGATGTAATCATTCCACAGAGACTGCTATAAGTCTGCTGCTTGAAAAGGTTAAACAATCACTTGATAGAGAACAAATCACTGGTGCAGTTTTCCTTGACTTGAAAAAGACTTTTGATACAGTGAATCACAGTGATACAGCCTTGAGAATCACAAATCTCAAGGCTTTCATCTTTTAATTTCTCAGACCGATCATTGTCTTGGTTTCAATCATATTTGAAAGATCGTGAACAATGTGTTGTCATTAACAATAATAAATCTGTCTTCTGCAAAATAGCAACAGGGATTCCACAAGGAACCATCATAGGTCTGGTCCTTTTAGCCTGTATGTTAACAGTCTTCCTGAAATTTGTCCTGAAGTTAACCTGCAAACATATGCTGATGATATCATTGTTTACACATTGGACAAGAGTAGTATTGTAGTCAGTGAAAAACTTCAGAACAGCCTGCAGAGATTATCATAATGGCTAAATGATTCTTGCTTAACTCTCAATACAAAGAAAACAAAGTGCATTTGCTTTTCAATCAGAAAACATCATTACAGTCCTTGAATATCCAGATCAATGGGATCCTACAGAGAAAGTATCACAAGAAAATATTTAGAAATAATTCTTGATGCTCAGTTAAATTTTAGGAGCCATGTTGATATTGATAAAATCAGTAAAACTGTCAGATAAAATATAAACTGTTTTAAAATTATTAGAAATTGTTTAGAACTTCACTGTGCAGAGATTTTTTTTTTTTTAACTCAGTGATCTTCTCACATTTTCCCGATGGAGCTACTGTTTGGTCTCTGACTAGTCAAACTATACTCAAACCATTAGCAAGTCTTTATAATCCTGCTTTAAAGATTTTACCCCAAAAGCCAATCAGATTCATCATTGTCACATTTTGGCCAAATTCAGCATTTTAGACTTTCCTAATTTCAAAAATTATATTTTAAAATCGATTTTTAAGTGTTTAAATGGATATGCACCAACATTAACTGGGCTAACATTAACTGATTGCATACAGAGACTGCAGGGCAATAGCAGAGCCACTAGAGCGCATTCAGATGGAAACTGTAAGGTCTCCTTTCAAAGAACCACGTTTGCTCAAAATGCTGTCTGAAAGGATCTGCAGTCTGGAACTCACTTCCTGTTTATTTAAAGTCCATAACCAGTTTTAGTATATTCAAAAAACACAACTCTGGTTATATCAAAAACAGAACTGCATTCATTTTTAGTGTTTTATGTTCCACTGTTGGTTTGTAGAGATCAACAGTATGTTGTGTTATTTTAAATTTTATCACTTCAATTTTTAAATGTACTTTTTAAAAGCCCATCTAGGGACAAGACTGCAAATTAGCTGTTGCTATTGCACTATGATGCAAACATGAGACTGCTGTTTTGTGCAGTTTGTCCATGTCAATGTGTGTCTGTCCCTATCAAATAAACTTAAAAATAAATAAAGCAACTTGAAACAGCTCTGTTTAAGGTCCGAACCTCTTTAGCCAGATGGGCTGGTGCCAAGCAAGTCAACAAGAACTTTTTAAGCTAGTGTTGAGGAGAATACGTCAGGAGATGCTGCTTAGCATCCGAAAGTCAATCTCCACTTCAGCTGGTGGTCCAATCAGACTGCATAGCCTGCAGCAACCAAACCTTTTCACCAAAACAGAGCTACTATGCTTGTGACAGAAAATCAATCAGCATAGGTTTGATAAGAGTATCACTGTTAAAATGAGTTGTAACATTGAAACTGCTATAAAATACACTGCTCAAAAAAAATAAAGGGAACACTCAAATAACACATCCTAGATCTGAATGAATGAAATATTCTCATTGAATACTTTGTCCTGTACAAAGTTGAATGTGCTGACAACAAAATCACACAGAAATCATCAATGGAAATCAAATTCATTAACAACGTATTCAATGAGAATATTTCATTCATTCAGATCTAGGATGTGTTATTTGAGTGTTCCCTTTATTTTTTTGAGCAGTATATTTAATGTTTCTATGTTCAGATGATGACCTTCAGTTGTTTCTGTGGGCTAACCAAAAGCCAGCTCAGCATTTTTATTAGAAGTTTCCATTCCAGCAGCTGCATACACCACAACACAAGAAATCACTTGAAAGCTTTCTTTAACCTGACGTTCTGACATGTTCAGATCTGGTGACATCACAAGTATCAGTTTTAGACAAGAACAAGAACATTTATATTACAAATGCGTTATGGTGCTGATACGTTCATGCTTTGGCTAACAGAATTTTTTGTATTTTGTAGTCACAAACGAGGAAAAGCTTAGTTGTACAACCATTCATGTAGCTTTAAAACCATAGCATTACTGAAATGCCATGGTTTCAAGAAAGCAAGGAAGAAGAAAGCAGAGAGGATGTTTAAATTATTCATCCTGATTCATTGTTTCATCAAACAACTCTTTTCTGAAGAATATAAATAAAAGAACATAAGGGGCATTCCAAATTTTGAGACATTCTTATACTTATAATGTGAAGAACATCCACTTTGTTGTTTAAATTACAAACATGAAATTAAGTGTGTTAAGAAAGGATTAGCCCATGTTCTGGCGGTTTCCATATCCTCGGCGGTGATCGTCTTTCCACTCATCCCAGTTTCTGGCTTTTAACAAAGAAGCTTCATCATCATTCTCAGCCTTTTTCTCTTTTTCTTCATCGTTTGCTTGCACATCAGTGTTGTCCTCCACAGCAACTTTGCTCGGCATGCCCTGATCAGGCAGCACTCCGTGTTTTTTGTGTTGCTCATACCAGTCATCCACCGTCATGGTGGGGAGGCTAGGATACCCAGCGCCGAGTACTTGAGCCTGTGGACAAGAGGAATAAAATTCATCGCACAGTGACTCAGCATATTTTGAAAATGACAACCTACACGGCAGCTGATGGCACGAGCAGCATGTGCAGTGAACAGAGCTAGCTGAAACTGTTTCTTAAAGACACTTAAAGTACATATTCAAGGATCTTTTAAATGGTAGAAAAATATTTTTCTGGGGTCAAACTGTAAATCGAGTTGCTGTATTTGGTTTCTAATTAGCTAGTGAATATTTGAAAGTGCTGAATAAACAAAAAAGCTCTCCTAGAAAAAACGTGTGATTTGTGACAACTGGAGTGAACGGAGCCCAACGGCTGCCATGTAATTACTGAGCTTAAGGAGGTTTTGTTCGTTCATGTGTGGTTAAAACTTGTTAATGTGCGACTGCTCAGGCTGCAATTGGTCTGGACATGGTGAGGCAGGAAAAATGATTAGCCTTGGGTGAGATTCATCCAGCTGGGAAGGTAAGTCTTCACCACTCACGGTATGAAAACTAGCATGGCGATCAGTGTGCATTGCTGCGAGGAGGCTTAAAATGAAAGTGACCTGAATGAACATTAGCTGGGACCCAGAAGAAACTACAAAATCGGGGGTGAAATCCACTGCAGTGGAAGCCTCAACAGTCACCTGTATCTATGACTGTCAGCATAAGTAAATCAATTGCATGATAAATGAAAATTGTCGACATTTCACTTTATTGGCTTTCTCGTTTTTTCCTTTTTTCTCTACTTACACTGGTTGAAAAAAGGTTCAACTCCATTGACCCTCCCTTCCTCATTTCCTTAGCGTAAGGGAGAAGTGAACTATTGCATCAGGTAGTTGGATGTGCCCATCTTCTCCATCTAAATCTAATGATTACTGAGGGGCAGCATAGCATTCAGACTTCATAATCTGTACTCTTTTGGTTGAATGTAGTTTTTTTTTCCACTTTGGTTTTATGTTGCGTTTGGTTTTTATTCAAGTACATTTTTTGTTAACAGATAGTGAGAGTCCATTTTATTTTTTGATCTCGATTGTTTTGTTTATTTTGTTTACCAGTTCCAGTTCCTGTTCTTTTGAAAATAAAGCACATTTATTTTTGGCTGGATGTGCCTGCATTATTATGCCATTACATTTAAAATGGTCTTCAAACAATATTATCGGTTATTGCAATAATTTGAGACAGTTAATCGTTTTTGTTATTGTGACAGGCCTCTCTATGACTACCTCACAAACAGACCTTTGTGAGACTGAAGGAGTGTGTGTCTTACAAGATGATCAGCAACACAGGAACACCAGAGGTGACTGTACTCTCACCATTCCTTTTCACTCTCTACACTTCCGACTTCTAGCACAAGTCTGACTTCTGTTATCAACAGAAATACTCAGATGATTCTGCAGTTGTCAGTTGCATCAGAAATGGCCAAGAAGCAGAGCATAGAGATCTGGTGGACTGTTTTGTGTCATGGTGTGGGAACAATGATCTCATCTTAAATGTGAACAAGACATAGCAAATGATTGTTGATTTCAGGAGGAACAGAGTCAGATCAAACCCTATTTCCATCATGGGAGGAGAAGGGGAATTGATTGAGGAATACCTTGGTGTTTGCTTTGACAGCCGACTGGAATGGATACACAACAGTGAAGCCTTTTATAAGAAGGGACAGAGCAGACTGGATTCGATGAGGAAGCTAAGACCCTCCAAGGTTTGCACTAGGATGTTGCAGATGTGCCATCAATCTGTTGTTGAGAGTGTCATCTCTTCTGCCATCTTGGGGCAGCAGCATCAAAGCTAGGGACATAAAAAGGCTCATCAACCTGATAAAGGAGGCAGCTTCTGTTTGGGGGATGACTATGGAACCCCTGGAAATGATTATGCAAATAAGGATTCTTCATTGAATCAAGAAAATTATGGACAACCCAGACCATCCTCTTCACTAGACTATATTGGGAACCAAGACCATCTTCAATCAGTGGCTTCTTTTGATTCAGAGTATACTCAGTACATCGGCTCAGCCCTATTTCTCAGTCTGTCTGCATGCTGTTTTCCATTTCAACATCTGCTTTCCAACCATTTAAATAAACTCTGTTTACCATGCTGTCAACAGGGTAGGGTAGCTACTGGTTCACCTATGAGCCTTCAATGTTAAAACATGTAGCCCAATTTAATGCTCCGGACTGGTCACCTCCTCCAGGTCTTGTTGCATAGTCTAGAAGCTTTTACTCTGCCTACATCATTAACGGTTGTCGCTAAGGGGCGTTATTTTCAGGTGGAACAGAAAGTAGGCGAGGTAGAGGAAGTACTAGTACTTTTTCTTTGAAATATGGGCCATTTATGCAGTGAGAATGTGAATTTCAGACCTGTTGCAATACAAAGGCGTCAACATGTGTTTAAAGTGAAAGATGCACTTTATGTTGACGATTCTTAAAGTGACAAACCAGTTCATCTGTTGCCATCATCACACAAACTCACCTGTAAAGCATCTCTAGTGAGGATGAAGGGTTTCATGGGCTTTCTGGGTGGCTGAGCTGGTTGGTTTGTAGGACTCTGCTTCAGAACATCCATGTTTTTCAGTATCTCCACCTCCTGGTCAATGGCCTCCATCTCCTCCAAACAAATAGTGATCCATCTCTGGACATTCAGAAGGTAAAATTCTCTGCTGACCTCGTCATCGGCCTGTCCACTGTCCACTACTTTGTGAACATCTGACAGTTTAGTCTCCAGTTCCTTTCTCTGTCGATATCGTTCAATCTTCGCTTGTCTCTTTGCTGCCATGGCAACCAAATTTGATGAACCTGCAGAAAAAGACTGAAGCCACAGGAACATAAGTAAATCAAAGTCCATGAATTTATGTCTAACAGTATCAAGCAACAGGTCTGCTGCACCCAGTTAAAACAAGGATGTTGACAAATAAACTAGACAATATCCTGGTAATTCAGTTATATTTCCACAGCTGTGGTCTTGAAATAAAACACACTGTCCTCAATGTCTGACACTGAGACGAGACCAAATGTAGTAGAATCCAAGATGAGAAACACACATACCATAGAAAAAGACGGCATTTTTTGCCCTTATTTGCAAACTCCATGACTTTTCTTGACCTGAAATTCTATGACTTTCCAGGTCTTGAAAATGGAAAAAAAATAAATAAATAAATGACTTTCCAGATTTTCTATGACCAGCATGAAAAAAGCAAAAAGCAAAGCTCTTCATTTACCATAGATGAGGCTCATGACCCTCATCTATGGTCATGAGCTTTGAATTATGACTGAAAGAACGAGGTCACAGATACAAGCAGCAAAAATGGGTTTTCTCCACAGGGTGTCTGAGCTCTCCCTTAAAGATAGAGTGAGAAGCTCAGTCATCTTGAAGGGACTCAGAGTAGAGCCGCTACTCCTTCATGTTGAGAGGAGCCAGTTGAGGCTCAGGCATCGGGTCAGGATTCCTCCTGGTCGCCTGCTGGTCAGGTGTTCCGGGCATGCCACAAGTTTGTCATTTGTGGCTTGAACAAGACTCCACAAATGACAAACCCGGGGAAGACCCAGGATACGGTGGAGGGACTATGTTTCTCAGCTGGCCTGGGATCCTCCTGGAGGAGCTGGAACAAGTGGCTGGGGAGAGAGAAGTCTGAGCCTCACTTCTTCGGTTGCTACCCCCACGGCCCGACCACGGATAAGCAGAAGAAAATGGATAGATGGAGGTCAGACAATTCTTTCATCAGTGAAATCTTCAGATTTAACCAGTATGACCTGAAGAACATAACATCTGGGCTCAGTTCTGTCCACGTAAGTGGAAAAATGATCAGTTCTACATAGCAGTCAGAGTCCAAATCTGGATCTGTAGAAGGCAAACTAAAAGATCACCCAAGGTTTCTCCCAGTGCACTGTAAGCATGGCAGCTGCCAGGCTTTTCACGGCCGGCTAAGTGTTTGTGTTTTAATTAATAAAAAAAAAACAACAAAAGAAACAAAAAACTTTTTTCTTTTAATAACCTGGATTGCAAGCTTCTATGCTGCGGTGAGCATTTTACTAGCAGGGCAGAATTATTCCTAAAAGAGTAGGTTTTTTGTAGTTTTAATAGCTGATGCATTGAACAGGGCATGTGCACCAATACACCACTGGTGCTTATGCGCGTTTCCTCGGCTTGATATCTACAGTTTACCTTGGTACAGATTGTGAGCGCCTCCTTCCACTCAAACTGAACACAGGCTGAGCTATATGGATATTTATATCAACCCCTGGGAGGATCCATGTTTCTTTGTAGAATTAATCAAGGTAGGAGTCAAGTTTAAATCCACCGCATTTGCTTTGCTTGCACAGCTCAATGTGAACCACAAATGTTCACATTGAGCTGCACTCACTGTTCATTGGTGTGCATTTAGAGGAGAAAACAGCGGCTCTAAACAAACATGGTGCCCTGAACACCGGGTCACTGTTTTTTGAGGGAAACCCTTTCACCTGATTATCTAAAAAAAATATGTTCACTGTTGCTAAGACACGGAGAGGCATGACTACACAGCCTTCGGTCTGCGCTTCAATACGGTTTAATGTGCAAGACTGCAGCTAAAATAACCAAGTTTCATTTATATTCACGTACAAAAGTACGTGATGTGTAAAATTAAAGGTCTTAAACTTAAATCTCATTTTTATATCAAAGCCTTGCGTTTTGAAAACAAACTTATTTTAACCATACCTGCAACATTTTGCGGAAGTCAGCATGAGACATGTATGTTATGAGTAGCACACATGTATATAGTGTTCACGGTAGTTTTTACCTTGCTTTTTGAAAATATGCCCTCCGATGTTTCCTCGGAAACACCGTTTTCATTTGATGCCTTCGGCAGCTCAAACTGTGAGATGTTGTAGTCATGACACGTCTTTAAGAAATCCATGAAGTAAGCTCGAGCTGTCTGCACCGTCTCCAGCCGCTTGTGCGGGCTGCTCTGCTTCATGTGCAGGGCCCCCAGCAGGGCGGGGAGCAGCAGGTACTTCAGGTCTGCAGTGGCGATCTCTTCCACCTCTTCGTTACGGCTAAACAGGTCGAGCTGAACGACCATCCTCGACGCGGCATCCAACATGTTAATACCGCGTTTAATGCGATGCACGGTGTTGGGGCCAAACGGTTCGTTTGAACTGTCCAGTTCCTCAAGTATCTTCCAGCCTCGCTCCAACAAGTCAGAGAGTTTTAATTGTTCAGTGTCAGAAGCGGACGGCTGTTCAGCCGCATTAGCCATACTTTCAGCCATCTTTTTCTTCTTCTTCTTCCTTTTCCTTTCTTTTCTTATTCTTCTATTTTTTGGGGGGGCGGTTGGCAAGCAACTTACTGATGTGCATTACCGCCATCTACTGGAATGGAGTGTGGATTGGGATGCTAAATATATACCAGACTTTAAAATTCATGTCTATGTTATAAAACCTTTGTTTAACAAGACAGCGTCTTGTTAAACTATTCTACAAATAAATGTTTTGTTAAAAATCTTCTTCATAGATACATTTTGGCAGTTGGCAAACAACTGAAGGAAGCATTACTGCCACTAAGTAGTGTGGACCAAATGATAAAACGTGCAAAAAAAAAAAACGAAAAACATTTTCGATCCTATTATCAGGGCCTGCCCAAGGCATAAGCAAACTAAGGTAGTGCAACCCAGGGCCAGTGGGGAACCCTCTATGTCAGGGGTGTCCAACTCCAGTCCTCTGTCGTGCAGTTTTTAGCTACAGGTACACAACACTGGAATGAAACAGCTTAATTACCTCCATCTTGTGTAGATCAGTTCTCCAGAGTCCTGCTAGTGACCTAATTATTCTACTCAGGTGTGGTGCAGCAGAGGCACATCTAAAATTTCCATTAGTCTCTTGAAATTGTCCTTAGTTGTGTGTATTTGCACGGTTGGTTGTGCTATGCATCTGTTGCATGTGTCAACCTGTCCAGGCCGAACCCTGCACGGACAAGCAGGTATAAATAATAGATGGCAGCAGTTGGAATGTATGTACTTGACTTGGAATTTGTCTGTGAGACTGAATTGTCTTTTTTTTTTTTTTTTTTTGTAAAGTGCAGTGAGATGGTATATGGCAGGTATATAGGGCTTTGTGTGGTCCAGATGATCCCAAAGCGCTTCACATTGCATTCATTTATACATTCACATGCTGATAGTAGTAAGCAACTGGATTGTCTGACAGGCGAGGCCACCAGCAGGCAAGGGGGTGATGTATTCTTTTACTGCCATAGTTTTAGTTTACATGTTTTATTTTGTATTATTTATATTTTTTGTTACGACTCTTATTTTGGAAGTGGAATCCAGCATGTTGCCAGAGACGCTTGCGATATGACAGCATCGCTTTGGCAAGTAAATGTAGAAAGATGATTTAAGTTTAAGAATTTATTTAATTACCTCATTAAATAAATTCAAGGAAATAACAGAGTTGGACAGAGTGACTATCTCCTACCTCCGTCAGCACCAATTCACACTTATTGTATATAAATAAACTGAATTGAATTGAATCAAAAGTAATTTGAAGTGATAGAATTAACTTTGTACAATTCATGGCCAATCAACATGCACAGACAGAGGAAAAGTGAAAAAATAAGTATTTGTGATTCCGTTTTCTTATCTCTCTGTTTTGACCTTTTTAATCACCCTTCATTAAAACACCACTAATTAATTTTGGTGTTTAGTCAAGCACTATTATTTTAACTTTACAGTGGTAGAAAATACAATTATCAGTTTTAAAATGACAGACAAAACTAATTGGTTTCTGTTCGGTGTGACCACAGACTGAACAGATAAGTCTCCTGTCTCATCTAAGCCTGTCAGTTAGTCTGTCTGAAGCAGACTAACTGACAGGCTGCAGAGTCACCATGGTAATTCTGTGCAGTAATTCTTAGGCGTTAAATCTTTTGTGAAACTGAATTGATGCTTGATTAAACCAAGATAAGAGGTTGATCTAGACTTAATCCACCATCCTAGTTTTGTGAAAAATTCCTAATGTGAAACCTTAAGACAAACTCAAACTGCAAACCAGGAAAGTGTGTTGATTTTGTAGTTTTGAAAGAAAAGAAAATAGAGAATAAAACAAAACAAAAAAGAAAAAAGAATCGCAATCTGGATGTTTTTTTCCTGCTCCTATCCTGTTTCAACCTCCGGTCCAGTTGGTGGCGGCCTCGCTCCTATTTGTCGATTACCGACAATCAAAAGAAAAACGAAAATCCATTTGGACGCAGCTTGAATTTACTGGGTTGTCTTCCTTCCACCCAGAGTTTCGGCCGCAGAGTTTTCTGCAACCTTAACAGCAGCCTGACCTCCCACCGAGTAAGAATGCTCTGAGGTAGAGTGACCATCCTCTGCTCATCGTTTGACTAGAATGGATCCGGCAAGCTGCCTCCATGCTTCTAACAGTGAGCTGAACTTTGACCAGCTTTCTAACAAGTGTTTTAGTTCCTGTCATGGGCGCAGGAGGGACAGTATGTATGCACGTAGATACGTACGTGCGACACTCACCCTGAAGGGTTTTCGATATGTGTCATTGGTGTTCACTGACCTTCATTCATTACCTTCTCTCCATTGTTCTGCCCATTGTTCTGTTTTTCTAGTCTTGTCTCGGGTCTGGATCTTACTGTCACAGCGCTCTCCTAAAATCCCTTTCTAGTGTGTTGTTGTCTGGAGCTAGAGTAAAACATTTAAGAGTTGGTTCACAAAAATGTATGAAAGAAAAAGGTGAATGAAGCCGGCAATTAACGCATTCTCATTGTTGTCTGTCTTTATATTTTGTTTTGTTACAAATTCTCTACAGATGTTGACATTCCACAGACTGTTTGACATATTAAATATAAATTAAATACAGCTATATATTTAATTGTGTGTGACATATTTAGTCTCTGGTCTGTCATAAATAAAATATTGGAACATTTTGAGATCATATTCCTGTCCTGGACTTGCACACAGCCCTGTGCCTCAGGTCTCACTGTGTCTGTGTCTCACTTTGACACCGTTTTTGACTTCAATTTGTAGTAATTTGTGTACCATGAAGTTCTGGTTGATCCACTTTGTGAAGACGGCTCCTGTCTCTCTGTGTAGATGCCCAGGTCTAGTCCATGGGTATCAGTCGGCTGGATGTATTTTACAGAAGGCTTCTCCTCACCAAACTTTTCATTGGGGGATGGGGAAAGCCCGAAGACCTCAAAAGGTAACATAATCCTTGCTTTACCACCCAGAACTTTATTTACTAGTTGTCTGTTGTATGTTCAAGTTTACATTCTTGGAATGCAAAACTACTAAAATAGCTTTGGTTAAATATTCTATTCCACTTATTATTACACTATGTTAAACGTCTTGCGGCTGAGGTTGAAGACTTAGAATCTAATGGATGACCGTCTCCCTGTCTCCTGACCAGCCCTGGCTTCAGGCGAGTTTAAGAGGGGGGGGCATCGGCTCATTTTTGTAGGGGCAAAATCAATATACGCAGCAATAATAATATTACTCAATAAAAGGAAAAGGTACTACAGAGCTCTCTAGGCACATGGGGAATTTTTTTTTTTTTTTTTTTTTTTTGTGTTCTCTCCCAACTTATTGCATTCGCTTGCAATATGCCTACTGCAATATTTGCTGGTCTATTTTGTAGTCACAAATGTCAGCTTAACATTTGAAATATATACATATTTAAAGAGCCTAAATGTGCAGCAAACTAATGGTGGTAGAGGGCCACACTGGGTTAATTCTGGGAATCTCATCTGGCTGATGCGTGTATTTATCAACTCTAGGCCACTTCTTTGTTCTGTCACAACTATCAATCTATTCCATTTTGATTATCTTGTTTCAAACTTTATAAGGACTGTGACACAGACTGACCAGGCCAAACAATGCACAAGTGCCAACAATCAACGGTACTACAACACAGTCAATAGAAACTACTCAACTCAGTCGGTTGGTTTGGGGAAAAAACTGCAAAGTTCTTTGCGTTTTGCTGGTTTGCTGCCATGATTGTAACACACACCTGTGTAGCTCTGCACAGCAGGAGCAGGTCTCCATCACTGCTGCAGGGGTGAACCCAGCGTGAGCGTCGAAGCGCTCATGTTGCATTTAAAGGTGGCTCGGAAAAACACAGTACGACTTAACAACTAATTAAACAATTTTATCAGCTGAAACAAGTGAAACAGAGCAAAGATATGGAAAGTGCGGAAGCCCCTACTGTATCAGATCAATATAGGAATAACAGAGAGTTGGCCATTCTGAGGTTAAAACAACTAACAGTTTCCAGTCCAGACGGGGGCATGGCTGATGCTGGACCTTCTCCTGACCCCTCGTCTCTCCACCACTTATTTAAGTACCAGGTCCGCTCTCACCAAGCTGACCTTCCTATAAGGGAACAACACCCAGCCAGAGGTTTAGAAGTGATTGATCTTGGATAAGCAGACAATATGGAATTGATATTTATGACCTCCATTACTCCTCCCAACACTAAATATACACAAATTTAAAACACTCAGTCTTTGTTTTTTGTGTTTTGCAGAATCTTTGAGTTCCGAAAGATTATTGGAGACAGAGAGAAGTGCAAGACACTTGTGCCTGTGGACTATCCTGTTTACATAAACAAGGTTTGTTGTGGGTTTTTGTATAAAAAAAATTGGTACTAAGTTTTTGTGTTCTCACCATCTTTTCTTCTGGGTTTTGCCTAGACAGAGGAGCTCACTGACTGCCACATCCATGATGGTTTTTTCATTTCTCCACTGGAGCATTTGGTGCCAGGCATCCTGCCCCAAGAGGCCGTCAAAGCAAGGTACCCACTATGGCAGTCTGGTAATCCTTTGAATCTGTGATGGAAACATTTGCATCACAAACTTTGAGTTTTTAGATAATCTCAAGCCATTTTTACTTAACATTTCCAAAATATCCAAATTAAATAAGTCATGGTTTAATTTTGTTTATTAAGATTTTTTTAGTTTAAGTAGATTAAAAATAATCTGCTTAAGTAAAAACTATTATAGTACTAACATTTTTACTTGTGTAAAAGTAAATACTTTCTTTTAAAATATATTAACGTATTGAAAGTAAAAGTACTTGTTGAATATATTCCTTAGGTTCTAGAAAGATCTAGAACCTGAGTGAAGTTGGTTCCCCCAACTTCATCAAATCATACAAAATTTGTGTCAAACATTTGTGCTCGACATAGCACTAACATTTCACACAAATTTTGTTTGATTTTGTAAAAGTGGGGATTTTGATCTTTTAAACTTTCATTAATATATTCAAAGCCAAAGCAGCACAAATGTAGTCGAGTTGATTGACACCAATTTTGTCTGATCTGAAGAATGTGCGATGGCTGGTTGACCCATTTGTGGAAACATTTGCAACATTGTGAAGATATTAAGTTAGATCAGTTAATTAAGCTGTAATGACTAGATTACAGTTAATTGGAATTAACCGGTGGGGATCTTCTTTGAACACAGTTGTGTCCACTTCTGGCCCTTTTTGCTAATTATTTTCACTCCTTGATCTGAAATCTTGTGAGGATGTCTAGTCCCAGTTTCACTTCCGGAGTTTGGCCCAAACAGTGCTCACTGGAAAGTACAACTGGATAAACAGTTTATCCAAACATGTTTTACAACAACTATTTGAAGAGCATCATAAACATTGAATAAACCCTAGAGCTACAGACATGCTGCACTTCTGCAGCTTGTCATACACATTGTCATATGACAACGATTAATAATGACTTATGGGAAGTAATATGTAAGAATTAGTCTGAAAAATATTCTTGAGAAGTACATGCATTTAGAAGTTATTAAAGAATGTATTATACCTTTTTCTCCACGCGGTAGCAGATTATTTCTGTCTAGAGTAATGTTTCAAACTAGAAAACAATCAACAAGAAAATTCTATTTTGTCACTTTATTTTAGCTTACATACAGTAATGTGTTTTTCTAATGTGTAAGCAGTACTTCCGGTGTGTGTGTTGTTTCAGGTTCCAATTTATTGTACCAAAGAGGTGGAAGTGGAACAGACCAGTATGTATTCAGTTAGCTGGGACTGGAGATCACGTGAGCTCTCTGCATTTTCATCTCCATAATATTAAATGTCTGAATTTTTTTGAGTCATAAAACAAAATCATTTGATATTCACTGGGTTTCATAATTATACAGATTATACAGATTCATAATTATATAGCGCCAGTTAACAGCAAATGTTGTCTCAATGCACTTCACAAAAAAGACATTTTAATTCAATCATAGATACATTCCACTTGATCCTAGTTGCTAAACAATGCAGTCACTGACTTACAGGAGTCAGCCCTCCTGGACCAGCATGGGGCAACAACCACTTGTTTTGTGTTAACTTTACAGCAAAATTCATCGCATGTTGCAGTGTGTCATAATTTTAACACATTTTTATAACCACTAGCAAAAATTATGAAACAAATGACTTGTTCTGGAAAAATGAGAGACTGTGGATTTACATCAAGATTGGAATCACATATTGAAACTTTGGGTATTTTGTGAGAACGCTAGTAGCAGTATTTTGGACAACTTGCAACCGCTGTATGGAAGTTTTGCTGAGACTTGCTTCAATTTAATTTCAATAATCCAAACATGATGAAACACAAGCATGCATCATTAGCTATGGATGTGACACACTGGACCTTAATTTGAATATTTCTCACATAATAGAAATAGGAATGGACCAGAGGCTTAACATGTCTATCAAAAGTAAAACCAGACTTAAAGGTTAAACTTAAGCTCCTAACAAAGGAGAGGTGAAACAACCTTTCCTATGTTGGGAGAGGTTCTTTGACCTCTCCTAACATACCTTAGGAGATGCCATCTAGACATCATCATGTCTAGATGAAATGATGATGTCATCTAGACATCGTCATGTCTAGATGAAATGATGATGTCATCTAGACATGACATGTCTAGATGAAATGATGATGTCATCTAGACATGACGATGTCTAGATGAAATGATGATGTCATCTAGACATGACATGTCTAGATGAAATGATGATGTCATCTAGACATGACGATGTCTAGATGAAATGATGATGTCATCTAGACATCATCATGTCTAGATAAAATGATGATGTCATCTAGACACCGTCATGTCATCTAGACATCATCATGTCACATCATCATGTCTAGATGATGTTGTCACACAGTTCTTTTCATTTGAAGTATTCCAAAGAAAACTATTTGAAAGAATAAAATTACTTTAAATTTTTCCAAATTGGATTTAAGTGTCATAAATATAAATATGTTTGTTATGCTATTAAATTTATAGATGATATTGTGTGTCAGGGCTCTTTGAATCACTATAATTAATTTCAGAGCTGGTTGATTAGTTTGTTTGATGAGCTCAATTAAAGGAAATCTAATTAAGAAGGATGTTCCACATTATTAACATTATTAGGCCACAGGTTTCAAGCAATATGGAAAGAGAAAGGATCTTTGCTGACCAAAAACATCAGGTAGTGTAGTGCCATATGACAAGATATGAAAACATTAGATATTTAATGAAAACTGAAGTGTTACGGTACTGTGAAGAGAGAGAGAGTATGAACTTTCTGACTGATCACTTTCTTTCATGGTTCAAAAAGAAGAGCCGGACCTTCAGTAGCAAAATCATCTTCAAGCATGACAATCCACCATCTCATGCTGCAAGGAATACCACTGTGTCATTCTTTGTAATCCATAAAATGTTCAGAAAATCTGCTGTGCATAATAATTTGGAACAGTGCATTTTGAGTTCATTTTTGAAAAAAATACTGTTCTCATGGAGTGCTTTGTTCAGTAAAATTTGATTGATAATGTAAAAGTTCAGGCCTTGAAAATTATACTGGCCATCATTTACACTGATCATTTAAGAAAATCTGAGAAAATATCACTTGCATAATGTGTATACGTGTGTGTATGCAGTCGGCTTCGGGTTGTGCAGTGGTAAGGTTTGTGTACAGAAGCCTCAGTTAGCATCGCGGTTGTTGCGGGTTAGAGTCCTGTCCCATTATAGACCTTTGGCGCATGACTTCTCCCTCTTTCATAAACCACCATCTTGTCAGTTCTTTATCAAATAAAGGCCACTAGAGCCAAAAGTATTCTATAAAGAAAACAAAAGAAAAAACAGTGCAGTCAGCCTTGCAGCAGCAATCTTTCTCACACGTCTCCAGTGACCAGTAGTAGGAGAATTTACAGTCCAAGCGGAACTGCACATCAGAAAACTGTTCAGTAAAGAGTGCTATAAGATTTTCTCATTCTGTTCTATTTGTCTCTTCCATATTTGTAGTTTTTTTGGCGGCGTCGGACCTTGATGGCCAGGCCCATGATCAAGGAGGCAGGAATGGCTTCTCTGCTTCTGGAAAATCCGTATTATATCCTTTATGTGTCTTTGAGCATATGCCTAAACAGGCAATGTATCCTTATACGTAAGTAAATACATTTATTTAAGTTTTCTTTGTTAAACTGCTTTAGTAGTGTCTGTATATGTTCGATACCAGGGTTAGATGGTTGAACTTGCCTTTTTGTTTGATACTTATGATATAGTTTTGGTTATGTAGAGATGTGGTACCCCCTAACAAGCTCAAGGTATTTGCTTGGAAAAATGATCCCTAACTTATTCAACTTCGTACCTACTAAACCAAAAGTAATTATTTACCTGAAGATCCCTCTTTGGGATCATAGAAAAATTCTCAGCTTATTATTTGTGCATAAACGCTTTCATTTGTAAAGAACAAACTTTATTTCAACAAAAAAAATGTCTTTAATTAACCTTGAATATGACAAGCTTGTTTACCTTACACTTTGCTTGAAAGATATAATGAACTCTTGTTCACGTTCAGTCTCCTTGCTTTATTTTGATTTGATAACAAGCAATGGAAAGAAGGAGTTTGACAGAAATACATGGATGCAAATGCTGCAAAGATTTCTCTCCCAGCTCAGGTTGTTCCTGGAAGGACCAGGATGAAGAACGCCTCACCAAACTGATGCACAGTTTCGAGTGCAACAGGCTTGTCCATTGAAAACAAAAAGCCGGCTTGGTCTTCACTAAGCTGCCCTACAGTCAGAGCACACATAGTTCTAACATGAATCTTACCCACTTAGGAATAACAGAAATGTGTGGTTTTAGTTTTTCAATACATAACATGCAGCTGTAGTGTTTGCAATCTTTTATGTTCCTTGACCACCAGATCACATGGCTATCGCAAACCCAAAGATCAACTGTAAGTGAACTATCCAAACATGTGGCCTGTTTTGTAAAAGCAGATAATAATCTGAGATTTCCCAACATGGCAGTAGCATATGAGATTGTAATTGACAGCTATAAGACTTTAAGTTATTTTTATATCTCAGGAGGTCATGTCTAAAGAATGTGTCGGACCTCTTTGTGATGGGAGGAGCGTTGATCTTGGAGTCAACTGTGCTGTTGCGCTGGCTGGAGAGAGAAGGATACTGGCCCTTAGGAATGACTGGCATCTCTATGGGAGGATATGTGAGTAGATCAAATATGCTCACACACCTTATCCTGGCCCTCAGTAACCTGCCAATTGCTAACTTGTTCCTTATTTCACCTGAAAGATGTTCTTCTGGAGAAACTGTCTGTGGCAAACGCTAGGAAACAATATGGCTTATAGTCTGAGAAAATGACACTCATTTAGCAGGTAGATATACGAAAAGGACAACATCCTTTTGTCCTGTGTCTTTGTTAACATGTTAAAATAAGTTTCAATGTTTGTATTTCTTTGTCAAAAGCAATATTTGAGAAGACAAGATCATTTATGTTGTGGATTGGTCTGTCTCTTGATCACGTGGTGTTGGTAGTGATAGAAGATCACCTGTTGCTCACCTGGTGACTTTAGTGGGTGGGTGATGGGGGAAGTCTATTTTTTGCTGACTGCTTTAAGTTTGTATGATTTTTTTTTTTTTGTCTTTGATTTCTGTTTAAACCTGAGAATTCGTTTTTATGCTGATGTTCTGCCCTGGATTTTTGAAGATATTGATAAACAAATTGTGTTGGGTACCTGTGGACATTAATACACAGAAATAAAGTCTTTCATTTCTATTTCCTGACTTGATCTGGAGTGCTAATAATTCCAAGATGCCATTGAATGGCGCTATTTATATATGTTGCTTGAACGAGCCTTTTTGAATTTGTGTCCTGCTTTGTTTTGCTGTGGCACGTTTGGCACTGAGAGTGAGACAAGTTGGGTTATTATGTTCACCAGAAAAGATAAATTAGACCTTTTTTGCACAAAGACAACTCCAGATGTCATCTGTGCCTGATCCCAGCAACATGTTGACCGTGTTTTCATGTTGTTTTAAGTACTCAGCAGAAGGTAGACTCGTTGCTGATTTCCAAAGTGAACTTCATCTTGTCCTGATCTTACATGTATAAATTTGCGATTTCTTTTTGGAACTAAAAAAAAATAATTGCTCTGTTTCCAGTTGTTTCCAAGCAGTCAGCCAGTCAGTAAACCTTGAAGCTCCATGGATGTTTGATAAAATGATACCAGCCAGTGTTGCCACACTGTATCCTGGAGAGTTTTTTTCCACCCAGAAAGTCATCTTTCACCATCTTTCCATGAAGTTACTAAAATCTTTTTGAATAATGAAAATAAAAGAAGGCTATGCTATGATGAGATGATTTCTATGTACAGATCATTTGTTTCATGGACCCTTTTTTGTATCTAGATGGCATCTCTGGCAGTGACCAACTGGCCCAAACCCATTCCTCTGATTCCCTGTCTGTCATGGTCTACTGCCTCCAGTGTGTTCACCACGGTAATGCATTGTTTCTAAACTCTTGCAGATAAACATAGCATAGCACAAAAGCAAGGAAAAACACGTTTGGTTATTATTTGTAACAATATTTTATAAATCTTTTTCCCTTAGAAAGCCTCTTTCACATTCGTAAAGAAAATGCATTAATGAGTTGAGTATTTGTGTTATGGCCATGATAAAAATTTCCAAAATACTATTTTTTAACAGTTGCAAAAAGCTTTGGGTTGAGGCAGTGTGGTGGTGTGGGGCAAACCAATACCTGGCAATCTCAGTGCAGAGATATTGAGATGAGACTCTGCAAAATATCTGCACTCTATAGAGCCAAACTCCTAAAAGTCAATGTTCTCCTCCACAGTTTGGGATGTATTACTTCCTCTAATGCAGACCCAACTCTATTGAAAATTGGTAGGATCAGCTCAAGAGTGCTGTTAGTTTACAAGTGCAAATTCTTCAAGTTGCAGAAATGCTATTGATTAATTTGAGTGGCTTTGTGCATATTTTATTTTATTGTATGTACATGTTTAATGTAATTATGTGGTGTGTAATTGAGTGTTTTTTAACTGAATGCTGCCATTCTTAACCGACTCTGACAAATCTTTTGATCTCAGCGGATCAAACCTAGTTAAATAAAGATTATTATTATTAGTGCCAGAATGACTGAACTTTAAACCTTTTCTTGATTGAAGAAAATGTTGTCATCCCTCAGCAATTTTTGAAAAACTTCAAATGTCCATTGCTGAAAAATTTAAACGGCATCAAATAAAAATTTCGGCTCAAATTTTGGCAAAAACATTGACCAAAGTTTAATTCCACAGCTACAAGGTTCCTATACTGCATATTTTAACCAGCTGTCCAGACCACGTTATGCTTATTGGTTGACTTGTGTTATGGCTGAACAGTGTAGCCTGTGATGGTCAGATACAAAAATAAAATGACATAATGTCTAAAGAAAAACACTGAAAGATCTTTAGAACTTTAATGTATGGCTGCCAAGTAGTGTATCTGTTTTCTTTCAGTTGTTCCATCAAACTAAGAGTGAGCTGGTGAATGTCTGTGTGAATACAGGGTGTGCTTAGCAGAGCAGTAAACTGGGCCGAGTTGGAGAAGCAGTATGCAGTTAATTCAGTGTATGAGACGGAGATCATCAAGCTGCTGGAGTACTGTGGGGTAAACATCTCATCGTTCCTTAAACATCACTAAATTACTGCATAACAATTCCATTTATTCACAACCTTCATGGAATGAATAATTATAACCTCAGAATTCCATAAGGTTTATGAGATTTTTATGGAAAAATATCAGTTAATTAGTAAGCTGAGCAAATACAAATATACAAACCTCATCACACAGCACAAGCGTTATGCTTATTGTTTCCTCTTTATGCCTCTGCCTGTCAGGCTGATTCCTTTAAGATGGGAACAGAACTGCAGAGGAATGTGGACTCTCTAGGGAATCTGCTTGGCCTTTCCGGAGCGCTGCCAATCAAAGATGGTCGCTTCGTTAAAGTGGAGACGCAGTCTGAAGTCAGCTCATCACTAGTCAACAGCAGCGGAACTAATACTGGGTAATTGTTGTTTGAGATGATTACTACATCTGTTTAGTCAATAATAACAGCTCAGTGAATGAAACCAGCAGAGAAATATTACATTTCCTGAAAAAATGCTCATAGTTAAATAAAACTATGTTTTTCAGACAAGAAGCCAAAATCCTCAGTATGTTCATCTAAAACCAGATCTGGAAACACAGGATAAAGAAATGAACCTGCCACATAAAAATACTCTCATACATGCAGCTTTTCACAATTCAAGAAATTCATGCATGTCACAATTTTGAACTAATCTTTATTATTCAGTTTAAAATCCCTACTTCCTCTTGCAAAGTGTTAGCACCTAGATTTTAAAGTTAAGGAATTGGTTTCTCTTTGTGTTTTAGAACCATCACTGCTCACAGTGTAGGTCATGGGAAGAAGATGAACTCCCACAAATGTTGTCAGCCATCGCTGCACACAGAGTCAATCAGCTTCATGAAAGGGGTGATGGATGAATGCACACACATGGCCAACTTTTCTGGTAAGTTTTTCTGCCTGAGTGCAGAGGTTCCTCTGCCAGGTGTCTGGCAAAAGATCTTTTCCATGATCAAAGATGGTTGCTTTTTGAATAGTATTCAAGAGTAGAACACAGTTTTTCATTTTACACTCCACCTCGTTTTTCCATGTCAGTGCCTCCTCTGGACATGCCTGATGTCCTGGGTTTTACATTTTTTTGCAAGTTCAAGTAAAATTTGGTGATACAATCTTGCAACTAGCACTTTGGACTCGGGAATATTGGCAAAATTAGAAACATTTGAGAGTAATGTTGATAAACTAGTCCATGCATTTGTTACTTCCAGGCTGGACTATGCAACTCTGTATTTCATGAACTATCAGGAAGACCACAAAATACAGTTAAAAGCCTCTGAGTGATCCAAAATGCCTCAGTAAGAGTTTGAATCAAAATTAAAAAGAGAGATCGTATTTCTCCAATTTAGCTTCTCACTCTGCTGCATTCTCCTACTACTCTCCAATTAGCATTGTCTCCTATTTTGTGTGATTTTAGCTATCTTTTTAATCTTCATTTTATTATTGTGGTACAAAAATGTGAATGCTCAAAACGAGAAACTCAAACATCAGAGGATGTCTTCCACATTGCTGTACCAAACTGAGGTAAATATTTCTACTGAAACAACTTAAGGATTCCCATGTGGAGTAAAAAATCTGACTAGAACACTCTCAGAAAATATACCTTTTTTTTCTTGTTGCATTTAAATACATTTTTATTTCCACCATGTTTTAAATGTCCCAGTATGTCTTTTATTAAAGCCAAGTGAGGTCAAGGTTGGGAGTATATGTGTGTGTGTATGTGTGTCTGTCAGCATTAAAATCTTCACATCAAATGGAGCCATAATTGAGTCTGACTTGATCTGAGTTTTTTTCTTTTTTTCAAAACTTTGGAAAAAGTTTGAAAAATAGGAAATGTTATGACAATTCCAAAACATGTGTGCTAGTGAGGTCATTCTGTCAAAGGAAGGATCAATAGAGGGAAACATCTCTGACCACTCGAGTTTAGGTATGAATTAGATCTATGTCTAGGTCCAATCTAGATCTAATTCATACAGAATAAGAATAAACCTATTCTTGGTTTATTGTGTGTAAAAATCACTCCAGGCTCCTCCTGCCACGCGTTTTTGCTTTAACAGTGTTTCAGATGAGTACTGACCAGACCTGATGTGTGTTTTGACTGTCCGACGTTGTCAAAGTAATGCCTCCCCCAGGAAGGATTCATCTAATCATTAGACTCTAATCACTGACTCAATTTAATTTGCTGGCTTTCATTTTATAGAAAACCTTTTAACCAGTTAGAATAAGAAACTGAACTTGACTCTGAATTAATTTAACTTTCTTGTTACATGCCTTGAGAGAATATTTGATTGAATTGACGTTATTTAAATCTTGCCTCTTAATAAACAAGAGCTATAACTTTACCCTGGCAACTTGCCATGCAAATCATGCCACTTGGATATGGTTTTGTAGAAGGTCTTAAAAAAAACAAAACTATTTTCTGACTCTTCCAGTACCCGTAGACACTGGTCTCATAATTGTGGTGCAGGCCAGAGAGGACGCCTACATTCCTCGAACAGGAGTCCTCAGCCTTCAGGAGATTTGGCCTGGATGTGAAATCAGATATCTGAATGGAGGACACATCAGTGCTTACCTGTTTAAACAGAATTTTTTCAGGTAAGCTAAAGACTTGTCTTCTTAGATTTTGCCATAATTCCTCAGAAACTTAGACCAAGACTAGCACACCATGCTACATGACATAACAAAATATGAAGGATGATCAAAACCTTTTCAAACTCATGTGAAAGATTCACATTCCAATTAAAAACTCCTGGATATTAAACATTGAAATGAATCTAACCAGTATCATTGTCAATTCAAACTCTTCTTTGTTTTGTCAGTGCAACAGTCCGCACAGTTTGGATGTGGTGCAATAAACTATGATAGAAACCAATAGAAATACAGTTAAGGAAAGCTGTTACCATGGAAACAGATTTCAATACCAAATTATTCTGTTCTCATCAGTCACCTACAAACTCTGCTCCAAGACTGAAACAACTAGTGATGAGACTTATGGTTATTTGACACAGACTGGATCTTCTCTTCAAAGAGCCATTGAAATTATTTTTACAAACACATGTTTGTAAGAACATGCCATTTATCCCAAATACAGTTTTATAGTTCTTGTGGTTCAAACTCACAAAAAAGTTGAATCATCTGCATTAATTAAAAAAAAAACATATGTTCTTGCAGATAAAATATGTATATATTCTTATAAAAGATACAATTCAAGATATCAATGTAAAATACCCATCCAGTGTTGATTGATAAAATTTTCGTGCTATTTGTAATATTGAAACAAATTAAAAGGAAAATATGACAAATAGAGAAAAAAGTGGATTTGAGTTGCTTTGGCAGAAACGAAATCTCATGCATCATTAAATCCAATGATTAAGGCAACACAATAGCGGTAAAATACAAACATTCTATTATGAACATTAGCGTAGGAGCAACAAGCAAGAAGAGTGAAGAACATCATTACTGTCCTCATTCTGTCTGCGGCTGCATGAAGCCTGCAGCGCACAGAACAGCTGACAAAAACAGAGCGATGAGCATGCACTCTGATCAATCCTACCAGAGTGCAGTGTTGTATAAAGTACTGAAATCTCGGAGTCAAGTAAAAGTATAGTTACCACCAAAATATTTAAAAAAAGTATCTGAATCGTCTTGTACTTAAGTACAGAAATACTGTAAAAATGAATGTACTCAAGTAATGTAATGAAAAGTACAAGTAAAAAGTAAAACAAGGTAAATGCAGTTTGAATGACATTTTTTATATTTTGGTAAACTTGTAAAATACACTTAAAATAATGAACACAACCAAGTGCAGGCAAAATGAAACCTGCTAATAGATAAACCTGCAGCATCATTTAGTTAAGAAAATTAGGAGCTTTACCTAAACCACAAGGTTTAAATAATTAATAAGAGAAAAAAATAAATAAACTTGTAATCCAAAAAATACAATAATCCATGAAACAGCCAACACTCAGTACGTTCTGATGACGTCACCACATCGCGCAACTCTCTCTCGGTGCGTCACGATCCGGAAACAATAAAGCCAATTGAAAATAAAGCCGGGAAAATGTTTGACAATGACAGATAAGGATTAATGTGAACTGAAGCGGGAACACCGCGTGTGACCCACGATTAGCGATTGTGTGTGTTTGTGCATGTTGGCGTGTGTTAACGAGGTTCTTTAATTAGGTCGTAACTCGTGACGCTCCTGCGTCACAGTAACGAGTAACTAAACCACACATTGAAAACGTATCGCAGTAAAAGTATGCAATTCAGTTCGGAAATGTAGTGAAGTAAAAGTGAAAGTTATCAAAAAATTTTCTTACTCGAGGAAAGTATGAAGTACTCCAAAATATACTTAAGTAAAGTAGTGAAGTATTTTTACTTCGTTACTATACAACACTGCCAGAGTGCATGGTAGGATTGAACCTGATGTTCTATTTCATTTATTCATTGCAGATTATATATTTCAATTACAGAGAAAAATAATAACTACTGCGATGTGTGCAAAACATTACAAAAGAACAGCTCTCACCGAGACGCGAGTCCAACCGTTCATAAAGACCTGAAAGAATCAGATCATTTGTGAACGTCACATCACTATCCGAGACAGGACCAAGACCGGACTCGAGCGCTACTACACTGCCAGAAACTATATATATTCTTTCATGTTGAATAACACTTTAAGATTTTAGATAAAGCCACTGAAGTGCCTCAGCCTCAAGGCTTTGGCTCCCAGTCCCTTCTGGCTGCCTTTACGTCCCTTTTGATGGTGATCAACATTTCCCAATCCAAGTGTTCCACACCTTAGGCATTATTTTTATTTTTTTATTTTAATTAAAAATAATGCTTAGGGTGCTGATGATGCCTAAAATAATGCCTAACACTCTGTTTGAGATGCAACAATCTGTGAAAGACTGATATATTACAAATTGATTCAGTGAAAGAAATATTTTCTTTTAAAACTGCAAAGAAATACTGTTTCATAAAGCATGTTTTGCACATATGAATTACCACTGACTGACAAAACAGCTGTTCTCCCTGTGCATGCGTGGGTTCTCTCCGGGTTCTCCGGCTTCCTCCCACAGTCCAAAAACATGACTGTCAGGTTCATTGGTCTTTCCAAATTCTCCCTAGGTGTGAGTGTGTGTGTGCATGGTTGTTTGTCCTGTTTGTTTCTGTGTTGGTGACCTGTCCAGGGTGAACCCCGCCTCTCGCCCGGAACGCAGCTGGAGATTGGCACCAGCAACTCCCGACCTCTAGGGACAAGGGTGAACAGATGATGGATGGATGGATGGATGGATGGATGGATGTCTGATAAAGCAGTTAGAACTTTGTTGTAAAGTCTTTCTAAACACATGAAGGAGCCACCTTCATGTTATTATTTATGTTTAAACAATAATACATACAAATATATAGCAGGAACTATCATACCATCCGAAGGAAGACAGGTTCTGTTTGTTTATGTGTTTACTGTTTTACATTGCAAAACCTGGCTTCCTCAACAGAGTTATGGCTTTTATGTATTATGTATTTTATTATTAATGTAATTAATGTAATTTTCCTTCATCCTTGGGTTTAGGCATCATTATGTCAGCCAAATAATTAGATGATGTTTCTCTTTTTCCTCCAGACAGGCCATTTATGATGCATTTAACAGGTTTTGCCTGAAGTATCCAAGCTCCCAGTAGCTGTGGGAGGCTGAGGCTCTGGGAACGATGGGACAGGCACCACAGCCTGAAGAAAGGACCAGAACTTTATGGACAGCAGCAACGATCAGAAACATGTCAAATTTTTAGATCATCCAGCAAGCAGCAGCAGCTTTTGCCTCCTCCTGATTTCCTGACTTGCCTGGTGTGTGTCTCTGGAAAATCAAAACTAATGTGGATGACTGAAGATTTGTGTGCCAGTATGTGGTGATTAAGGATATACTTAAACCTTGTTTTGATAGGATCCTATGGAAATCATGGAACATTGGAAGTGATCTCCTGTTTTTATTATTTTTCTCTGGTCTTGCAAATCTCTGGATTTTGCAAGTAGGCAAATCTGCAATAAGCTTCAGAAATCATGAATGTGGGAGTGTAATTACAGAAATTAAGTATTCATTTAAGGCTGCAAAAAATATCAGCCTGATAGTTTCTTGCTGTATTTGGAACACTGTGCAAAATTTATAAATTAAAATGTAGTTTTGTGAGTATTTTACCTAACATTTAATCATTTTTTGTATCTTCTGTTTTGAAATGTAATGAAGCTGAATACTGTTGGCTTGTGTGTTCTTTGTTCTTCCCCTTTTGAGTTTGTTTGGTGTAGATGGTTCAGTCTTTGACCAGCAAGAGCTGATTTAAATGTTTTTTAAAATCTCCCAGATGCTCTGCAGCTGGGTTGTTATGTCAGTAAACATTGTATATCTGTAATGTGGGTCCAAATGTGCAAGACGGTTGTATGGAAACAGTTTTATTCTGAGATTTTATAGGAGAATGATCAGTTACCCTAGAGCCCTTTTTATATGATGTTTGTTGTTATGATGTAAACATTGTCTCGTTAACAACTGATTCATTTGGAGACATTTTAAATTTGGAGACATTTTTGGTGATTTCTGATAACTATGCTCCATTTAGAACTGGAGTATCTGATCCAGTTATACAGTGGGCCAACAGTAAAGACTTGAAGAAGGTCAGCCTTAAAACCATGTCTATTAATTCAGGATAGTTTTCCTTTTCATGTGAAAATGAGTAAAACTTTTCACTGTAAGCACGTGACATCAAATGTCAAATAAGTCAATCAATAATTAGCATCTTTCTTTCACTCTAGCCTTCTGAATAAAATGTATGTATAGTAGCAATTTTTTTCTGAATTCTAACTGATGATAATCCATTCATCCATTACCTAACTGTTTTTCTACTGTATCACCAAAAAAAAAAAAGAATATCTGAAAAATCCAGATATCCTAGTTTTGTGACATAGCCCTCTGGACTTTGTTGTGGCCACACCAAAACACTGACTTTGTTGTCAACCCACTTTGGTCTTCCAAATGGACAATAACTATGAATACTGTCAGTCTGTGCCCAAACTGTAACTTCCTGGCCGATGTCTTTGTATGTTGCGTCAACATTTCTACGCAATGTTCTTTCCTTATGATGTGTACCAGTTTCTCCTGCAGCAAAACACTCCCACAGCACCCACTGAAAAAGAAGAGACAGACAAGTGTATTTTTCACTCTACAGCGGAGAGCGGGAAAAAAAAAGACATCTTCATCTCAGTCTTCTAAAGCCGCATCCTCATTTTATTTTCCTTAGAGCGGTCCCTTTTTACATAGAGGTTAACGATTGCTTGTGGGGAGGGGCAAAACCAGTTGCAAACACACAATAAGAAAGCTTTTCTAATACAATGAAGTTTCCTGTCTTAGTGCATTTGAGTTCCTGTGTCTTTGAGTCGTAAACTTTGACCCTTAGCCTTTGGTCGATTTTCCTGCCAGGTTAGCTCTCAGTTTAGCTCGTATCTGCTTTACTGCAGACAATTTAAAAAACACACAATCCAGAAACAAACATCTTCCCTGTCCTTAATGATATAAATAGGTATTTATATGGGATATTTATTTACAATTCTAATGTGCTGCCACCCCTCTTCTTTAGTTAGGATTGTACAAAAAATAAAGCGGAATACTGTTATGAACTCTTTGTACTTTGGTTTACTTACTGGAAAAAAGAACTAAGGAGAGATCAGGGTATGTTGAGGGTTATTTTCATTTTAAAAAGGTCAGAGGATGTAGGACTTAACAGTATTAGACTTACATCTTTATTGTTTGTATGTATTGTATGTTGTTGAAATGGGAAGTTCTGTAAAAGGAAGTGACAAGCACTGCAGGACGAGACTATAAGAAGCAATGTATGTACATTATTAATTCTCATTTTCTCTGAGAATCTTCAACAGCCTTTTTGTTGGCCTTTGAATAAAATGTCCTGAAAGACAAATGTGCATTTCTTTCTTGTTGATTGATCCAGTGTTTTCACTTTTTAATAGAGAACTTCCGTAACTGCCACTTCAAGAGTCCAAGGACTGTGAGGATGGGGTTTTAAATCTGTCCAAAAAGTAATATAAATAAAATATGTTACAGAAAATATGTTTCTGTAAAATATGTTTACAGAACTAGTAGGTTGTAGAGGCTGCTAACCGCACCGCTAACACATGCTATTAATCAGGTGCCATTGGGACCGATGCACTGATTACATCCTGCAGAAAACTAAATAGAGGATAATGAGGTGCTTTTTAAGAGGTGAAAGCAGTAACCAAATTTCCCAAGTTCAGAAAACACAGCAAGAGGCTTTCTACACAAAATAGTTTATTTCAGAAATTCCAATTTTCAGGGACCATTTGTAAACAGTATTTTTTAAAAGGCAAGAATAATAAAAAAAACATTACTCAAGTCTCACAATGTACATGTGTTAGAAATCCATTGGCAGCTACTGCTGAGACCTGCACCTTCTCACAACACAATTATATTACCAAATAGCCCTTGAAGTCAGCACATTTCAACGGTTAAATTGATTTTAAAATCTCCACACACAGGCCCAATAACTAACACAGAGCTGGAATGATCAGTTACCCAGGAGCCAAATCAAGATGGCTGCCAATTCTTTCTGAGAACAGATCTGCCTCCCTTCAACTTGTAGATGTATCCTTGCTCCAACACACCTGAATCAAATGAACTGCCTTATGGCTGCTAGAGGAGCGACTCAATTCAGCCCCTGGTTCACAAAACAGACAGCAGAATGAGAAATGAGTCAGTCCTTCAGCTGCATTAACGCTACTGCCATGTCTATTCTTGTCTCCAGTGGATTTGTAACTTTGTCTCCATTTTTTTTAGCAAGCTAGATAACAGCTGTATAAGTGAGGAGTTCCACAAGATTAGTTCTTAACATTTTTTTCTCCTCAATCAAATGTCTTTTCAAATCCCAGACTGCCAGATGGCAGCATAAGTAACAGGACTCCATCTGCTGGAGGTACATCAGATTGAAAGTTATTGTCACTAAACACATGCAGTTAGTGTGAAATACATTTTTGATGACACAAACAGGTGAACACTTTGAAAATATTGAATAAAGAGAAACAAAACCATGGTTTTTCTGCTGGTCTGTTCAGCCTGACTGAACAGACCAGCAACCTGTTCAGGTTTCCATTTTGGACAGACACTGTAGTCCAGGCAGTCGCCAGCGACGAGTACTGCTGTGGACCCGGAGGTCCAACCACTCCTGGTGTGTCGCGCCCAACACCGTACTGGAAGCACAGAAAAAGATTAAAGCTCCAGCAAGCACTCCAGTAGGATGAGTACCATGGAACGGCCATTCCTTACACAGCGCTTTATTAAGTCCAGAGGACTTCAAACCACTTTATGCTACACTGTAGCCACAACTGGCCTGGGGCAAACGGACACCAGCACGCAAGGCAGGTGAAGCCACTTACCCAAGGACAGAATGATTGATTACGCAGTTCCAAAAAGTGAGTCAAAAAATGCAGTTCTTTGTTTGTTTATTCCACAGTTCCAGGCAAACAAGTTACAGGCTTCACAGGATTCTGCTGCTTCTCTTGCTCTAATTATCTCACCTGTTCACTGACTTAACCACACATCTCTGACATTGTTCCTCTGGGCTTGATTTTGAGCTGCTTCTGTATACTCCTCAGCACGGGCACCATTTAGGGGGGAAAGTTAGGACAATTCCAAGGGCCCCTGACCAACAGGTTGCCCTCCATAATTTTCTAATATTTTATTAGACTTCCTCTACATTCCAAGTAGCTTACCTTAAAGCCAGGTAAGGCTCTGCAGGGCGAGACGTGTCCACTGGAGGGTGGACAGTCTGATCAGACTGAGTCAGCTCTTCACCTTCCACACAGCCCAGGTTGGTTATATTACTCCCCACAGCAGCAGTATCCAAGCTGTCTCTGCTGCCTTTAACTGGACCTGGGGTGGCAACCCACACGGACACATTACACTCCAGCAGTCTTCCAGTAAGCCAGACAATAACACGTTTTCGGTTCTATGAACTGAAAACGTGTGTAAGATCTTTCAAAACACAGGGTATCTTGACATAGATACAACTGCAAAGCAAAGAGGTTTTTAGGACTCAGTTTGACTGAAAGGTGAGGAACTTACAGCACCGTGTGAACGACTCCCAGGCTGGGCGCTGCAGGTACGGCTTGGCCTGTGGCTGCTGCAGCAAACATAGAAGCGCTGAGTCTGCCTGCTGAAAAACACTTCACACACAGGCAACAGTCCAGTCAATATCAAGTGTTGCAGAAATTATTCAGTTGCTATAATTTTTCAGTTTCCATTTTTACATCTCTGTCGCATCCTGCCAGTGGTCTGACCCTGGTGGTCCTGCTGGGTTTATTAGCCTTTCTGAGACATTCAGAGTTTTTCTTTTCTTAGTAGCTTAATCTGACCAGACATTTGTTTTCAACTTCAAACCTTTCTGAATGGAAAGATTTGTGCAGCTATTAAGTCAGATCAGTGTGAGCAGTGGCAGTGTTACCTGAGGCTGAGAAGTCTCTGGTGAAGTTCGGCTGACAGACCATACTTGTCAGACTTGATCATCTCCCTGACAGAATCAAAGTCTTCCTTCAGCTGCAGCGCCCCCTGCAGACTGAGGACAAACAACCACAGCACACTGTTCAGACAGGCCACTGCAGGATGTGTGTGTCAGCACTTGCACACAAAAAGCTGACAAAAAAAGTTTTCCCTGAGTCAAATGATCATTTCAGAGCCTGACATCCCAGAGGAACACAAAGGTTGCCTCGACAACATGTCTGTTTCACAGCAGCTTTCAGACATCTTTAAAATTGTTTTGTTACATTACTAAGTTATTATAATATTTTATTATATTACACAAAAGGTGTTCTGTCAACTAAATAGTTCACATATCAGACTGTAAACAGCCAGTGTCCATTCAGAACATGAGGCTTTAAGTTCAGGTCCCTCCTCTTCATTTCTTCTTCTGTGGTAGATAAATTCTTTCTTTTTTTTTCTCAGCCCTCTTCCTTTTGTAATATTCACCTGGGCTGATAATTAAGTAAGTGTAATTTGGCTTCTATCATATTTGTTTCAACCCATTAACATGAATATCTGGTTAGATTTATTCAAGATACATTTATGAACTAAGCATAAACAGCTTAAAGTTCAGGGATTAACAGACTTTAGCTAAACATCAGCATGAAGACACAAAGCTTAAGGTTTTCAGTGGGCAGCACATAATGTGGTTTTGTTCACTGGTATTCTGAATGAAAAAAAAAACGGGAGTGCCTCTCTGCAAAAGACAATACAGAGTCACAACAAATTCAAAAACCAGCAACACAGTTCTGGTTCCTCCAACAGAACACACAAGAAGTAAAACCTCTATGTCACAAAGTCAGTTGATGGTGTTATGTTATTTCAATGAAAAGTACTAAAGCCAAACCTGAATTTGATCTTCTGCCTTAATATGTGCTCCATCCATGCCTCCATGAAAACCGTCATTGTGACAGCTAGTGCTTGGACGTGAGCATCTTCTGACAATGGCGCAACAGCCTCTAGAACTTGGCCAATCACAGTCTGAGCTGCCAGAGATGCATATTCACTGGGACTGCTGGGAAAACCTGCAATGCATAAGAAACATTCACTTTTACTTTGCATAGCAACTACTGTTGTGTTATGTGGTTGAAGATAGAAACCTCAGATTTGTTACTAATTGAAGGAAAGAAATTTCTTTTCCTCCATCTTATGCTGATGAAGCAAAGCATGTTTCATCAGCATTGCATAGGGGTGGAGATGATCAGAAAGAACATAACTGCTGAAGTTCTTCTCCTTCAGCAGAGCTTCTGTTGGATAGCTGCTTTCCATGAGACTCATGATTCTATTGCTGAAATATTACAGCTCAGGCCATTAAATCAACCTGATGTCTACAGTTGGTTCCACCAACTTCTTCATTTTTTAGAATGAATTTATTTATTTTAAAATGGTCGATTGATGGATAAGGGATGGATTGCATGAAATACATTTCAATAAAAGATCAGAGCAAAACAATCAGCATAAAGACTGAAATGAAGAACAGTTTAAAATGGAATCAAAGATTGGAAGAGCAGCGACCTCCACACACTCGTCTAAAGAAATGAAGACCAAGCACTGTAGCAACTGATGACTACAGTGATGACTCAATGATGCCCAAACACATAGAGCAACCAGTTGCTCTAGACATGTGGAACAGATCCAGCCTGGTGAGCCTGGCTCGGCCCATCAGAACGACTCTGGCATGCGTACCCGTCCTCTGGCTCGGCCTCCAGTATCCTGCAGACGGCATGGTGCGTTCAAAGATCTCCCCAGACATCCGCTTGCAGTCAGTAGAGAAGTTGCTCAGCACCATAGAAGAGAATGACTGGTGGAGCAGAATGTCGAGATCAGACCCATCAAAATGATTGGCATAACCTCATTTCTAACATGCGAAGAAAACAGTTTTAACACATTTATCTTTGGAAAAAATGTAAATGGACTTCTACACTTATTGTAATATTTTGCAGGTTTATCATAACAATTCCATGTTACAGGACGTGAGCATATTAGCCTTGAACCTGCTTGAATAGTAGGCAAGTCTTTTTCCCTATAGGCTATTGGACAATTGGAAACTAGAAAAACTTAGATTATCTATTTGTAAAAATCTAAGTCTAACTTTTGAAAACATAGTTTGCAAGGCTTTTATTATATTTAAAAAAAATTAAAAGACAGTGAAGGGACAAGAACACAGTAATAAATTCACCATGAAGTAATTCAGAGTTACAACATCATAGACATAAGAATGAAGTCTGTTCCGTCACAACCTCATTCCTGGCATTTAATATTCCAAGCGTCATCTAACATACTGAATTTTCAATCAGTTTTTCTCTCCACATTTTGAGGGCTGGAGTCTGAGCTTCTTTCAATAGCATTAAAATAAAGTGAACACAAGTAACAAGTTTTCATATTCTGAAAACTGCAGCACCTTGCCTCTGTCCCCAATTAAAACAGTCTTCTTGCTGATTCGGGTAATTTAAACCCCCATGAATGATGACACATTGCTCCATATCGGAGACCTGAACCCTCCCACAAAGCATGCAAGAGAGCACCTTTTGCTTCTTGACATTCCAACACAGGATGTCTATCTATACCAAGTTTGTGAAGTCTAGATGGAATGAGATAGAATCTGCTGAGAATTTTACTTTGAATAAATTTGTCTTTGGCCTCTATTTCTTGTGTACCTCTTGCCATAAATATTGTTAGCCAGCTTATTCCTATTATTTTCTAGCTTTTGGGTCAATACTTTAATCTGGGTGAATAGAGAGGTAGGTTTGTGTTTCATTAAAACCCAATCTATGTCTGTTTACATACCTTAGAGACATTTCAAATGAAATAGTACAGTGTTCTGTTGGGTGGGACCAGTACTTCCTTTTTTGGTTGAGGCAACCTACTAATGCTAACACTTGTATTTTGACCTAGTTTAGGATCCACAGGTCCAGTTCAACTTGAATTGAAAGCATTTTAGGGACCACTGTCATTTGAAACAAGTATGTATTCAGTGGGAATCAAAATTATATAAAATGCTGATGTGTGAACAGGAAAAAATTGAAGTTATTTATAAGTTCAAAGATAAAGCATGTCAGATTACTATCAATCTCAGGATGTACTGGACACAGCTATGAAACAGTAAGAAAAATGGTCCAAAGAATTAGCTATGAAAGGAACATTGTAGAAAACAAGATGCTCACACATGGACAAATGAAAGACAGCAATAACACTGGACCAAGCATCATCAATGAATCAAACTGTCCTGCACAGACTCACTTGCAGCTCACATGCAGCCCGATCAAGAGCTTCCAGTTGGAGCCTCTGTAGATGCTGACTGTGGCTCTGCAGAGTGGGATGATGGTCACAGTCTGAACTCAGGAGTACGGACTTTGTCTGACCAATTGTCTTATCCAGGCTCTCCAACAACATCTAAAGACAAAACAAAAGCAGTTTTACACTACTTAACCAAACTGATAGTTTTTGGATTACATACACCTTATGCAGCTGACTTCTGCTAAAAAAACTCATAAGTATTTGTTTGTCTTTACTTGTCAAACTAATTCCAGGACAGAAAGATAGGGCAATATCTTGTGAATGAATACAAGAACAGTTTTTAGGTGCCAACAGTTTGATCTGGATTTTGTTTTGTAGTTGGTGTTTATGCACACATTGCTTGGCATAGCATTTTCTCCAGCATATTAATGCTGCTGTAGCAGCAGCAATAATAATGGCTTTCTGATGACATGTCAGAAGATATGAGGTTATCTTTAACAGTTTTCATATTCTACTTCAGTGGGTCTGCTCAATGTTCCATAAATTTACCTGTGATCTGATGATGGGAACGTGTCTCAGTCAGTTTTGAAAGTCCAAAACGACCTACTCATGGAGCTGGTTATCAAAGACTAGGTTGGCATCTGAGCAAAGATCAGTGTAGTTCATAGTGGTTTCAATCTGTCTTTGAATAGTTTGGAGTGAATAAAGTCAAACATTAAACTCTGCTCTCTATTGGCAGTAGTCCAATTGTAATGTAAACTTTTGTAAATGAATTATGCTGTAAATGTGAACCATCATTGTGCTCAGTTGTGTTGGCCGTATGTACAGGCAAGACAGGTAGATGTGACAGTGAGAAAGAGCACAGCTAGTGACTACTGACCAGGATTTTATCTTTAAATGTCATGATTTTCTTTTCAGATTTAATAATTATTCAACTGCGACAGACTGGCGACCTGTCCAGGGTGTACCCCGCCTCTCGCCCGGAACGCAGCTGGAGATAGGCACCAGCAACTCCCGACCCCGTTAGGGAGAAGGGTGATCAGAAAATGGATGGATGGATGGATGGATAATTATTCAAATACAAAGTTTACTAAACTTTGGTTAAAAAAAACACAAAACATACAAATTATTCTCAACAAACTGCACTTATAGGGTAAAGGGTGCAACTGAATTCAATAATTGTCTAATTATAATTGTCTAATTATTGAAAACCAATAGTGGAAACAAGGTTTTTGAAATCAATGAATAGCTTACTCTGAGATCTCCCTGGGTGACGAGAAGGAACTTATTAGGACTCCATGAAGAAAGGAACTGGTGTGCTTTGGACATGATCCAGACTGTAGAGATTTGGATCGAAGCAAACAGCAAACCAACAGTCCATCTCTGTAGTACACAGGTGGGCAGGAGGAGGTCAAAAGATTCTGGAGGGAGAAGGATAAATACCCTTGAAGAGGCAGTGTTTGAAGTTGCTTTGGGTTTATTTAACTTGAGTGGTAAAAATTCTTCTTTCAAGGAGGACTCTAAACAAAATGGACCAGAATGGCAAGAATGAAAAAGTTAAATCCTTAAACAACAAAACCATAAGCCACAAATAACTGATGTCAGAAAAATTGCCTATTTCTTCAAAAGTTACAGGCAGTCTTAGTTTCACAGATAAATTAAAGTTCATCCTTTTAGATTACTAACCAATGTCTCTTTCTGGTTACTGATAATGAAAAACTGACAGACAATGAAATATTATGTGTTTCATTGTGTGTTTATGGCACAATGTACCATAAAATGGCACTGTCAAGTAACTGTCACCTTCAGTTGTTATAAAAATGCCATATATATATCAAATATGACTTAAAAGAAATTTGATTTCACAAATTAATGCCTTGAAATTGAAATTGGGCCACTGTTTCTTTAAAAAGCTCCTGCTCATCACCTTCAGGCATCACCTGCCTGAAGGTGATGTCTGCCACCTTCAGGCAGACATCACAGTAAAGCTCCTATGATGCTCCTATGCTCTAACATTGTTTTTTTGCAGCATTTCACTGAAAAGTAGTTCCTATAATGAGCTAAGCAGATGCACAGTTCCACCAGGTGTTTAATTGCTGCTGCCGCTAGTCTGAAGGAGTTGAATTGGGGCGTGGTGGAGGGTTGCTGTCTGAGGCGGAAGCTCTGCTGGATACTGCAGCTCCTTCAGTATCCACCAGCTGGAAGCTTGAGAATCTTCCAGCTGGTGTTCAGTGAGAGCAAGAACCTCTAAACCTCGATGGTTGCCAAATGAGATTCAAGGATTTCTCAAACATGCATGAAAGAGTCAAAGCAACTCTTTGAGGTATGTTTTTGATGAGGGAATACTTTATGGCATGATGTGAAGATCAAAAAAGTCAATTTTACATAATATGGCCCCATTAGAAGCAAAAACATAAAAAAAAGTCTGCTAATAAAAGAATAATAAAAGGTTGCAACCTTTTTCCCGTCCTGATTCTTACCACACATTGAGCTGTTTGATTGGCAACAACACAGAGACGACAGCAGTGGAGGGAGGAGCTGGAGGAAGTGTGCCATGGTCTGCGATATCAGGACACTTCCCTCTTCGTTTGAAGTTGCTGCTGCAAAGCTGCTGCTCTCATTTCTGACACATTTATCCTTCAGGGCTGAACCCAAACCTCTGCCTGCAACTGATGACACACACACATACGCACACACACACCAATGTAGCACATCATCGTAGCAGAATTCACATGCATCTATTAACATGGCAACTTACGTCAGGTTCATCAATCAGCAAAATGTTTGGTTTTACCTCATCTCAGTACAACCACTCTACCCCTAAAGAAAATCTTACTTTTTCGATAAGTGGTGAGGTTTGAAAGTCTCTAACAGGCAGGTCTGCTGCAGATTTTCTACAGGTTCAAAACACTTGAGGACAACAGCTGTGATGCTGTGAAAGCTTTCTAATGTATTTGATTAGCTTTATTGTGAGTGAAATGATCCAGCAGTGTTCTAAGACTTTACAAGGTGAGGGAGATTCTTTGTTTGACTGTTCCTCTCCTAGGACCCATCAGCCTGACAAGATAACACCGATACATAACATGCATTTCAACAGCAATACAGATTACGCACATTTTTGATATTACGACTCAGCTAAGACAAAAGTCATAAGTCACATCAATGTCTCATTTACAAGAGAGACCTCTTAGAGGTTAGAATATTTGACAGCATATCTATTTTTATGTAGTTGTTTAAACACACATTGCCAAAATTATACCATTTATTGCCCAAATCAATGCAAGAACTCTGATCCATGTTTTACTAACAGCAAAACAGATTATCATAACACTCTTGTATTACATGATGCATGCAGCATGCTTTCTGACTAGAGAGACAGCTGACATTGTAATTTATAGGTCTCTTTACTGGCTTCCTACTTTAAGGACTGAATTTCTAAAAGTCCCCCTCAGACTACTGAAGAGCATGGGAGCAGCCTGACGGCAGCTGGCAGCATTCAAAGTTTTAAAGGCAGACTTAAGACATTTCTTTTTAGCAAATCTTCAATCTCAATTTTTAACATAAATTTATATTTTTATTTAATCTTTTTGGGTTTTATGCTGTGCCTGTTTTTAACTGCTGTTTATTTCTAAGAGGTCTCCAAAAATAATTTTTTCATTTATTCTCATCTGATCTCAACTTTTCATTAACCATCTAATTGGTATCAAATTTACTATTTAGCTTATAATATGTTTAACAGCAAAAACACAAATATATGTTTTGTATAATTACCAGTGAGGCCTGCTTCAGTTGCCATAGCGATATCTATAGTGAGTGCAATATCTATCCATCTTTATGTGCGTTTGGGGTGCCGGAAGCTTGTTGTTTTTTCCCTGTACATTGAAATATGTAAAGTACTTTGCAGTTGATGTGTGAGATGTGCCCACTGACTGGTTGGGACAATTAGATTGTGAGTGCAGCACTAACCAGAGTCCCAGTGGGTGTGTGCTGACTGGACAAACAAATACAGCCTGAAGTTCTCCAGTATGGTTCGGAACGCCTTTGGAAACAGACCTAAAATACACAGATCAAAATACGTCCTGTTTTGTAAATATTCACTGTTCACAAAAACAGAACAGAACACAAGCCTGAAATCCTAACAGACAATATGAACTACACTACAGTCTTCATCTTCCAGCAGCAGTTTAACCAACATCTTTCTGAGTGCATGTGACTTGATTCCCTAAAGTAGTCAAGGAATTCACAGTTAGGAAAGTGAGACAGCCAGTTTGACTTGATATGCCATTCTTCATTGGCCTCTTAATGTTGAGCATTTGTGAGTGCTTTTCTGCACGAGTCTACTCAGTACCAGCTAAGATACCAGATGGCTTCAGAGAGGAGGGCAATATGAGGACTTCACTCTTCCAAACTCAGAGCTTCAAATCATCTGCTTAAGGACGATTATTTCGCTACATTTCCCATTAGTTTCTTTATTGTTCTACTTCTAAAATGTTGTATTAATTTCAGAATTCTGACTAATAATATATTTGCAGTGAACCAGTTCTGCCAGTATATCTACAGATCCATCAAATCCATTCTGACCTAGTCCAACCAAACAGTTCCACTAGCATGTTTATGTGGTTGAAATGTGACTGTTTTCTTTGTTCTTACAGATTTATATGATCACATACTGGTTGGTGTAGCACACTTGCCTCATGGCAGCAACATTTCCGGTTTGAATTGTGGCTGGGTGCTCTCTGTATGGAGTCTGCAGGACTCAACTGATCCACTGGAGCTACACCATCAGCAGGCAGAAATCCTACCTGTTCATGTGATCTTTAGCAAACGTAACATGGACAGAAAAAGTAATGAAGGCTGTCAGGTGAAATGCTGTTAGAAATACTGTAAAGGTGATAAACACTAAGAGTCTAAATATTTAAGTGTTATTGAGTATAATATTAATTTAAATAACCAGAAGAACCCTGTGCTATTCAGAAAGAATATTTTGTGTTGGTTTGTGGAATGAATGAAGAACCTGTTTGGTGAAGGTTTTATGGAATGATCCATAATGTTGAAAGAATACAAAGTGGTGAAAGAAAAAGGTCAGATTTAAAGCTGGGAGATGGAAAAAGAAATCATTTTCATTAGTTTCAAGTGAAAAAATGTTTATATGATAGTATCTGTTTCAATACAAACATGAACAATTAAAATAAGACATTAAGAATAAATTAAATTTCAAAAATTTTTCACAGATCTAATACATAAGAATTGTAGGATTTAATGGACTAATATTGCTCTTGCTCAACTGGATAGACTGAGTTTACAAAACACTTGTCGAGTCATACTGAGCACACAAATCCCTTTACATAGAGCCACATTCACCACGTCACACTCACAGACACACACGCCATACAGAGTGGTAGTAACTTGGGGTTCAGTGCCTTGTCCAGAGGGACAAACACACATGACAAGATAATGTGGAAATTGAGTCCACAACTTTGAGGTTGCAAGAGGACTCCACCCACTGAGCCACAGTGACCTACAACCAGCTGCATGTGGAACTTCAAGTCGCATGTGCAGAACTGTTTAGAAGGAGAAATGTGTGAAGTCAAGCAGCAAAAACATCCACAGCACCACTTCCTGTCTCTTGTCCAGCATGTAAAAATACTTCAGTAATGGTGGTCTACACATACTGCCTGTGGGAACACATGCTATGTTAAACATTTTTAAGTCTAACTTTATCATTGATATTTTCTGTTGCTCCATGAATAATTAAAACTGTTTTTTGCCCAGCACTGTGATGATTCCACGTTCCCCACTTTAACATCCAGGATGAAGGTTTTACTATTCACGGTGTCAGGTTAGCTGGTCACCGTAATCCTTTGCTGATGGAGTTGCTGGGAGATGATTGTGACAATTTCTGAATGTCTGTAATCTGTACAATTTACTGCTGTTGGGTGAAAGGTGAGTTTATAATCCAATAATCATCTCTAGATTGGCTCCTTTATTAGCAGGTATTCAAGCTTATATTAACTAACTGAGTGATCTGCTACAATAATATCATCGCACGGGTGTGGCACTTGTGGAATATTATGCGCACATTTCTTTCCTGGTCAGGCAGATCCAACCAGGCTTGGTCTGAACCTGGAGCTACAAAATCTTGGAAACCAAAATTACTTATTAGAAAATAGGACTGATAAACTGACACTATTGAAAGTAACACAAATCATTTGTTATGCAAGCAGACAGTGTTACAATATTCCAGAAGCGTTTGTTGTGCAGCTTAAGGTGTAGCTTAAATATATAAGGCTGTGGGCAGAATGGATACCAGATCTGAAAGATCTCTGAAAGATATCTTTTGCATTTTATGAAAGTTTGGTTAATTTTAACTTGCTGACTCGTCTTTGATCTCTCATATCACAAGCCTGGGGGAAGACGTTTGGACGTCTTTAACACCACATGGCACATCATCATCTATTCAGAAAACTAGCCTGAGATTACCTGCATTTTGCAGAAACAGATACTCTGATCAATATAATAAGAGGACAGTAGTGCAGGCTTCTTAAAACTCCAAAAATACACAGCAGTGTGTGTAACACAGTGGGCTGAGAGGAAATGTGCAAGTTACCTGTCTCTAAAGCATGAGTAACGCTGTGCAGGGTCTGGAAGCTCCTATGATCATCTTGAAGGTTGATGCTGCCTGCAGCGTTTCCTGCTGCTGCTGTGTGGCGTTTAAGCCACAGAGCGTTAGTGCAGAAGACCAACAGCTGAGACTGATAGTGTTGGACCAGATCAGCAAGGAGAACTGATCGACCCATGTCCATCCACTGCACAGAGTGAGGCCCACCAACACACTCTGGCTCCACAGTGCTGAACCTTGTTCCATCTCTGCCTCCTCTCCTCAAGTCCTCATCCTTCTGAACACCAGAACTGAAAAGCAAAAATAGTCTCTTCATCATTAACCTGTGAGAAGCCAAGTCAAAATATCATGAACTGCATCTGTTCTGCAGTGCAGAACAGATGACCACAGAATCGGGTGCCTTTCAGTCATTAACTTTAATCAGTGACAGTAGAAAATGACTAAAGTCCACAAAAAAGAAAAAGTGTGATTGTTTTCTAAAACAGCCAAACAATGTCACCAAGCAGTAATCATTTTGCTCATGGTATCCCTACCTTTCTGGAGCATCTGCTCCCGATGCCGTTTTGTCCCAGGTCCAGTCCTGTGTGTTGGTCCCAATGACATTCTGCTGGCTGAACGTCTCACACTGAACTGCTGCAGTTACACCGACTGATCCAGCCTTCCAAGCAGCCACACCAGGAGTCGAGACTGACACGAGCTGAGCAGCTGCTTCTTCTGAGGTTGGCCTTTGAAGTGCCAGTGGAGCCAGCAGGTCAGTGGAGGTCATGAGGACCTGAAACAGTGGTTCTACAGAGGACTGGTCCAACTGAGGAGGAGGCAGGGCTGAGGCATGATGGGAGGTGTCTACTGAGGGTAAAGGACAGTCACAGTTTCCTAAACCTTCCAGGTTAGACTGAGCTGCCTCTGCACTGAACTGAGTGAGTCCAGACTGAGGTATGCATGTTTGGCTCTGGCTGGTTCTGGTTTTTTCTTGAGCTTTCTTCTTTATTTTGGAAAGAAGACAGTTTCACCAAAACAGGGAGTTGAATTTCTAAAGCAGAACTCAGCAAGGAGCGATTAGGGCTGCAAATAGGGGAGTATTTATCAGACGTTTGCTGTGACAACATCTGGACAGAAGGCTGAATACTGACAGGAAGAGGAGAGGAAGTCAGATATGTCTGCCACAGCTGTTGCCAGGTCCACTTGGGAAAGGTACAACTGCATTCAGACTCTGGACTCCTGAAGTCATCACAGAATGTTTGGTGAGTGCAATGAACCTTGCAAACATGACAGCTCTCCTCAGAAATCCACAAGTCCAGTAGTCTGGCAATCATTTCTGCCCGATGCACAGCCAAGACACTCATCAGACCTCTGACTGACACAGCGGAAGCACGATGTCTTATAATCTTTGGAAGACTGCTAAAGGATTTGGATTTATGTGCCTCCTGCAAAACCAACATCCTCAGCTGGACTTTTTGCTCCTCTACAGCCTGACTGTACAGGTCTATTCCTGATAAAATGTCCTCTAGAACTTCTCTGGGTACCAAGTCCAATTCAGTCTTCCCAATAACAGACATAATACCATATACACATTGCTCCATTAGGAACAAAAGCTGTAGACCAAGTAGGTTTAGAGTCTGTTTCATCTCCTCCAGCATTTTGGTGTGTGAAACTAGTGCCTGTCTCAGATAGTGGTCAGAATGGACTCGGCTGGTGATGAAACTCCAGTGGTTCAGATGAAGTCGGAACTCCTGACTTAGAGAGACGAGGCAGATTCTGGATGAAGGTGAGCCGGGCAGGAGCTGAAAAGAAAGTGAGAATAGCTTGAGAGTAGCTTCTGAAACACTAGCGATTTGTTAGTGATACATCCCCACAAAGGTCAGGAAATCCACATATTGTCTTCTACTAATAGTTTTTTACTTCAATGCCTTTCTTTTAAAAATGAAGGAGCAGGAGCTCCTTCATTGACCATATACACATAATACCATATACACATTGCTCCATTAGCAATGTGTATATGGTACACATTGCCATACACACATTGGCAATGTGTATATGGCAATGTGTACAATGTGTAATGAAAGTATGTAATGCATACTTTCATTACTTTCATGTAATGCAGCTTTAACACCATTCACAGCTAAATTAAATCCTACAGGATGCAGCATACCGAGTCTGTCCAGAGTCTGTCCAGCTCTGGCAGACCTGCTACTTTTACAGCCATACAAGTCAGTGGACAAGGGTGCAATTCATCAGGATGAAAAATCTGTTGCTATAGTACAGTGGGGGTGGGCAATGAAATCATAATATCAAGTTCATCAAAAGAACAAAGAAAATGTCTTAAATCAGATTTTAATCAGTAATCACCAATGTTGCTAATTTCTCTCAGTTACCACTAACTGATAAAATGTAAGTCTTTAAGAACTCTCAGACTGAGAACATTTTGCCTCACTCAGAAAACAGAGAAAGAAAACAGTAAAAGAGAGAACTGCCTTATTATAAAACAAAAAACTATAATTCCAACAGAGCAAACAATCCATCCCTCCATCCACAGCTAAAAGAGAAGAGTGTTTTCAAGGGTTGGGTTTTCCTGTCACCTGAGTTTGCATGAAGTGAAGTTCCCTGAGCTGATGCTGCAACAAGTGTTTCAATCTGGATATGAAAGCTGTTGACAGACGAAGCCTTCTGGTGTATTCATGTATGAAGAGCAGCAAAGATCGCTGCTCAAAGAGCCTCCACAGAGATCTGTACTGCCCCTAGAGGAGAGAGGACAACAGGAAAAAAAGACCACCTTCAGATGGAACAGCCCATTCTCAGGCCCAACTTTCAATGTGACTCAGTCATAGTTAAAACAGAAAGCGGCAGATATTTGCTTGAACTCACTGGTAGGGATCTCATCTGGCCCCCTCCCACCGGTGAGCCCTGCAACCCCACTGACAGAAGATGCTGCTGCAGTCGCTGCAGACGTGCAGAGGAGCGCGACACAAGGTTGTGAGCCACAACAAGGTTTTCCTCCTCTTCATCTTGACTCGGAACATGGAACAGACACTTCAAACTGGGATTAAAAGTACTTCTGAACAGAATCTCTGCTTGCTGCAGGGACCGTGACATGACCAGTTACCTGAACAGATGGGGAAAAAAATGATCAGAAAGGAGCAAAAATCAAAGTATCAAAGTATTTTGAAATGATTCATAGTAGATTCTCTAACTTGTACTTAATCCTGGGTCCTTACAATTTTATGCTACCTGGAACCATTTATTAAATAGAATTTATGATCACCATTCTTTGCCTCACGGCAGCATTCTGTGGTTGCAAGACAATGTAACCGTGCAACTGCAACTTGGAAACTTGGTGAGGGCCTGAGACTGTCCTTGCTATTCTTTCATTCTGCACAATTAGCTCATGAAAACCAGCATTAATGTTTGCAGGTTTACTTTGCACTTTTGCTTCAGTCTGTATATAAAAATACCCATAAATAATTGTTATGGATAAAATTATATAATTTTTGCAGCAATACTGCTTTGTGACTGAAATAAAATAATAATTATTATTATTTCAGTCACAAAGCAGCATTGGACTTACACCAGTACATGTCTAACCACATTCTTTATATGTCACTGGCAGGTCATGTATCTCTGCTAAAGATTCAGATTAACAGCATTTGTACAAAATAAATGTTTCTGGACACACATATTATTCCTCCAAAAAAAGTGCTTATACACTTTGTGTTGGACTGATTGAGCTCTGATCGTCCACCAGTGAGCATGAAATAATTTTCCTCTGCAAGATAAACAAACAAAAAAAAAAGAAACATATGAAATGAACAGAATTTAGTTTTTCTATGGGTCAATATTAGCTCTTTTTCTGAGAATGGAAGGTGTTGTGTACTAATTTTGTTGGAAAGACAAATCTGTGGTCTAGAGTGGTAATCCGGATTAGAAAACAATACAAGCTGATGACGCCAATATTACACCTCATGTGCTTCTCAGGAGGTTCCAGGCCTGTAAATCCGTCAACAGTTAATTGGGATTGTATAATGTGTCATTTCACTATGTCACACTTAAAAGTGAACATAGAAGTAGCATATCAGGACCTTCCTGTCAGTTTGATCTGTGAAATATATTCATCAGCAGAACTTGATGTAGAAAACATTTCAAAGATTGTGAACAACTTTGGATTTAAAGCATCCTGCATGAGGGTCAAAACACTGAGTTGAGTCCAGTGAAGGTTTGTTTCATGGCTATTTTACTCAAGACTGTCAATGAATTTTGCAACCTGAAAGACGTGTCCCTTTGGTTCCACAACTCCAGCTGCATGCTATTAAAGTATGCAGAGCAGGCAGGTGACTTATGATGTGAAAGGCCAAAGCAAACTATACCGGCCTTCTGGAGGTGAATATTGACTCTGGAACTATTATCTGATCAAACTCCACAGTTCTAGCTCCACCATTGCATTCTGTAATGGTTACTAATTGGTTAGCATCTAGTTAGTCTAATTATTATTAGAGGGATAATGAGTGGGCCGCAGCAGGACGCCAGGATGCTGACATATAAGCAAAGCGGAAGAAAACAGGAGCGATGTGATCCTTCAGCACTGTTCAATAGAACAATACAATAACTGAGTGACTTTCAGCTTTAAAAACGGAAATTGCATGAAAGCAATCTGCGTGATGGTTGCGTTCATGCATTGAGTAGCCAGCAGTCACCAGTTGAAGCACAAAATCAAATCTTAAAGTTCAACAGTTTAGTTAAAGTCTATCAATAATGACAGAACTTTACTTTTCACCAACATCTCGTTACTTCTCCCACAAACGGTGCATCTTGGACGGAGACAGCTTATTCCAGCTAGCTTTTAGCCTCAGAGCTTGTAAGACGTTGAAAGTTCTACGGAAATGTTCCGCACAAACGCAGCATTACGCTGATCTGCGCCTGTCTGTCACCATAATCTGCACAGAACAGGAGCGCTTTTTAATCCCGTGTTCATGCTACGTTCAATTTCAAGTCTGAAATTGGGGGGGAAAAATCAGGTTAAACGAAAATCCTTTGGGTTAAAAAGCATCAACAGATCTGTCGGTAGGCAGAAGGAACGCTGTTGCCAAGCGGAAACACGTGAGCTTTGGACCGGAAGTAATCAAGTATGGTCATTCACAGCAGCGTCACAGCTCCTCTTTTATCACCGTCGCATTTACGGAGAAAATATAATGTATTAATTTGTATTCGACTCTAAAAACTGCTTCACGGACCTTTGCACTGAATGCCCATGTGCTGTAGTTAACATATGTAAACCAACTGGCCGTTTAATAACATTTTTGAAAGTGGTCTTTCAAAAATGAAAGACCACTTCGTTAGTCATATCTCATTTAAAATAACATTTAACCCTCAAATAGCCAGGATCTCGCTGGTCACAGATTATGATGCCCCCAATAATTTGTGACTTTACTGTAAATTATGTCAGTTTAAAACTTTTTCAGAGTTCTACCACTTCATTTTTATTTTGGTGTATTCATATTCATATCTATGGCCAAAATCACATTGGTCACAAATTATGATGACCAGAATAATAACTAAGAGGTGGCAGAAACATTAAAACCTTTAATTAATGTCTAATTAATAAATTAGACATCCATTTGTATGAAAACATTTCCTTATAAAAGAAATGTGTAACTGTAGCACGTTAATGATAGCTGTGAGAGTCAGCGCATCCTTTGCACCAAGCAGGGCTTCAGGTCACTATAATCATTGAAGTCTCAACATTTCACTAACACTTGATTTTCAACAAAGGAATTTTAAGTCTAACAATTTCAAATGTTTGACATCTGAAAGCAGCTATTTTCTTGTTGATGGATCATACTCACCTATTTACATGTAGACTTGAGGTGGGAAACCTCAAGCATAATAAAAGTGAAAACAGCTACGAATTAACCAGTCCTTCACAGAAACACGACAGTCTCAGAGATCAAAGTCTCTGTTGGGAGAGATGAGTGTCTCCTGCAGGTTACTGGGCTGGAAGGAGACCAGAGGACCAGCAGGAAGTGAAACTTGCAAGGGCTAAACTAAAACTCGATGGAGGACAAAAGCAGTAAATAGACAGCATTCCTTCTTAATGATTTATTTAATGTGCAATATTCACAACAGTGCAGCATAACTTATTTACTGTAAAGATGACCATGACATGTTGCCAAATAAGGTAAAGAAAATGAAGCTGAGACCTCAACTGAGACTACATCTTATCTTAGTGATTTGAAACTAAGCTGTGGGTTAACGTTAATAGCTGGTTCACTGCAACAATATCGTGATTTCCTATACTGTTGTAGATCTGACCACATTCTAGCAGGCATCCTCTACCACCATACATGCTCCCTTTGAGTTGCCTGCTCAACGAGCCAGCTATGGAGCCTGGGTGGTGCCTAATCCCACTGCATTGGCATAGGCTGAAAGCAAATTGATGACCTGCCTGGTTTCCAGTGTGAGTCTGGCTTCAGTCAGCCAGTCCTCCACCACTCTCCTGGCCTCCCCTCGCAGCTGGTTCACCAGTTTGGCTGCCAGCTCCAGATCCCCATGCTCTAGGCAATAGCTGGCATATGAAAGCAGCTTGAAGGTATCCAAATCCTCGCTATGTAGCTGGATGGGCGGGACTTCCTGTTGCTTCTCAAAAAGCAGTGCAGCTTGGACATATGATAAAAAGTACTGGTACAGGGTGTTGTGGGATTCATCGATGAGAGCAACTCTGCGAGCGAGTGATCGCAGAGAGTTGAAACGAGCACGAAGGGAAGCCTCGCTGTACACGCCGCGCTTCAGGGATTCTTCAGGCAGAGCTGACGCCAGAGCCAGGGCAAAATCATTGTCAACGCAGCTGGCACGCATAGCCTCAGCGGCGTCCTCCAGGGGCATGCTGGGAGACTCAGCACTGGCTGTTTTTAAGGTGTAGGTAAGCGCTTCCACAGACAGCCACAGCTGATGAGCTTTCCGGGCCGCCTCCTCTGCTTCCACATGGCCTGCAGGCAGAAACACCCAGAATTCACTTTCCATCCTGAAGAATAGTTCAGAAATCAATTCAGCATTCAGGAATTTACTGTTTGGGATGATATTTTCAGGCTGCAGGATCAATGTCGCCCATTGTCTTCACACAAACATTCAACATTTTGTTTTCATGTCCAATCCAGTGACCTTCCCGTCAGAGAATTGCTTCTATTCTCTGACAGGAAGTACAGATATTATTAAAGAAAGAAAAGTCTCAATCACACAAGTGATTAAAACAATGGTGACATTCTTGTAGCAAATACATTACTTGATGTCCCACAATTCTGGAAATCTGGAAATGACCACATTTTGCTATTCAGGTTGAAGTTAAACAGCTTTAACCTGTATCAAAGCTATTCAGCTGCAAAACCAGGGCAGATTGTATTTGTAGGAACTTCAATGTAAAGCGTATTTAAGCCCAGCTGTCAAATGTCTCTGATTTCAGAAATATTTGGAGAAAAACAGACAGAGTTCAGTCCTAGTTTCAATCCGGTTAAGGGTCCCTGTAGGTTGGCTTAGTGTGAGTTAGTGGAATGTTGAAGTGATTTTCCTTTTGAACTAATATTTTCATTTGGTAACTAGATAAAGAATTATTACATGATCCTCCTCTGTAGAGACCATGTAGGAAACCCTTCTGTGCCACAGAGAGAAGATCTCTGGCTGGTTTTGCTTAGGTTTGCACACCTTGAACTGATCAAATGTTAGCATTTAGCTTGGGGATTAAACTGTGCAAAAAGAAACAACATAAAAAATGGTTTTGGGGTTTTATTATCAAGGATAATGAAATTCTGAATGTTTCCTGTCAGTCTCCACCCAAATACTGCTGAACACAAAGAGAACCCTAGATCAACCAAAAGCAGATTTATTAGTAGATATGGTAACTTTTGAAATTTGCTGAGCCAGATATTTGAAAATCTGGGAGATTATCTGAAAAGAGCTATGAACAAGAAATGTTCTCATAATATGATAGATATGAAGAACCTAACCAGTAAGGTGGGAAAATCAAGACCTGGCATTCCGACAGACTGAATGGCTTTATTAAACATTTACCCTAAACCAGTGGTTCCCAAAGATTTTCTGCTGGGCCCCCCACTGATTTCAATAAAATCCCCCCCGAAAAAGAAAAAAAATAAAATAAAAAAAAAATAAAAATCAACTGGGCACACGTCATTCAACTAGCTGCTTAGCTTCATGAACCAGCTCAGTGTACTGGGCCACAATCTTTGCTTATATAAACCTATACACATATTTTGTTTTCAAACTCCACTGAAGTTTATTTCACACTTCAGGCTGCAACAAAACAAACTACAAACCATCTTTACAGTGAAACACTTTTGTGTAACTGTTTTTATTTTCCATTCATCCATACTGCTTCCCTGCCCCCCCTGCAATAGTGCAATAGCACCCCACACTTTGAGAACCACTGCCCAAAACACATCTGTTTGTTTTTCAGTTAAATAGTTCAGAAAAAATGTCAGCTAAAGGAAAAGGAAAATGATTTATCATGGTCTCATTTTGTAGCATAACAGAAACCTGGGATGTGTAGGCTAGAGACATCCACTGTACTTCTGATTTAACCTGATATTAGACTGGAATGGAAGCTTTTGTGTTGATCTTACTATCTATGGCCTCCTCCACTCCCTTCAATCTTGCGTAGGCAGCATTCATATCCAGAGTGAAGTCATCGAGCTGTTCCTGAGTGAGCTGACGGTACCGGGTTTCCTGCTCCAGCAGCTTACAACTCAGCTCCTGAAAACACAGCACTCATCACTACATCCAGTCACCTCACTAGAGATGTGAGAAACAGACATTTTGTCAAAATTACAGGTAATAGAAAATATTTTAAAATGAAACGATGCACTTGAATTCAACATTTTAAAATATAAAGACTCACAAGCAGTAAGCAAACCCTAGAAAACCATAAAACCTCTAGTTCTTTCTTCATGCACTTCCAGTCCAACAGTTTTACTGTACCAGTAGTTCTCCATCGTGTGCTCTCAGAAAAACAAATAAAAGTTTATCTTATTCTTGTTTCTCCTGAAAATCTTTACTTCTTACTCAGACTTCCAATGGCATGCCAGTTACAGTAAGAAATATAAAGAACCAAGGCTATGGTCTCCAATTTTTCACAAACTCTGCTCTGCTCTGTTAAGTTCGTAATTGTCCTTTTGGTGGACAGCAGCAGTACAAGAAAATTAGGGCATAATACACACATGTCAACATTTAGTAACAAGGAATGAAGCAATTTAATATTCTAAAATGTGCTGAGTCAACCATCTTAGGACTCTCTTAGACCTTTCCAGCAAACTGCTGTAGTCTGTTTATCACAATCGTTCCATACACCTGCCAGTCACACACACCAGTTCCCACTAGAGATCCCTCCATCATTGTTGGCACAGCTGGGTGGGGAGTTTGATTAATCACAAGATTCATATTCATATTCAATGGAATATTTGATTACTAAAATATTTGTTTACAAAAGCCCCAGACTGAACTGTTTTTTAAATTTAGAGGTCTTGTGTTGCCTTTTCTCCTTTGTCCAATCAGCTGTAGGCACCCTGCATGATGGGACAGAGCAGACCTCTACAGACAGACAAGATAGACAGGCAGACAGACAGACAACCCTCCCTCCCCACCTTCTACAGGAATAGAGTCTAGTCTATCTACGGTAAGTGCGTATAGTGTGTATTTGTTGTGTGTGGTTGGGTGGAGAGACCTGGTCAGCTTCAGCTCTTAGCTCCTGCTCCTGGACTTTGAGGACATCTCGGACATGGTCGGTGTGAGCGGCTGCCTGCCGCCGCAGCTGAGTTCTCATCTCTGCCTCAATCACTTCCCTCAGCTCAACCAGCTGCAAGCACAACATGCCTAACATCAGCACGACTCTGCAGCATGCCTGCTGCCTCCCTCAGGCATCAATCCACTGCACCTTCCTCTCCTGCTCCAGTCGGGCCTCCTCTTTAACGTGCTGCGTTGCTGTGCTGATGGCTTTGTCCAGACCTTTCTGGTCCTCAGCTCTCTGCTGCTCCAGCGCTGCTTCCATATGGATCTGCTCTCGGACTCGCTGCTCAGCCAGTTCTCGATTCAGCTGGTCAATGCGCCGATGTGCGTGGGCAATCAAAGCGTTCAGGTCATCTGTTGACAGTTTACCAGCTACACACATACACACACACACACAACTGAAACTATCTTTGGATCCACTAAACAATTAAACTCTCCAGCTGGAGCCTGCATGAACAATAATGGTTGATGTGTATAATGTGTACTTACTAAGGCCTTTCCAGTTGGCCTGGATCTCTGGAGTTAGGCTACTCACTTCCCTCTGAAACTGCTGCTTGGCTTCTTGAACCAGTTCAGAGTACTGGGCCACGATCTTTGCTTCTGACTCTGCTGATTGGACCTACAAGCACATTCCATCCAGGAGACAGGGTGAGCCCAAAAGGGTGTTCTGAATGTGGAACCATGAGCAGATCTCAGGAAGTCTATGTACATATAAACAAAACCTAAAGTACCGCACACTGTCACTGATTTACAGTATTAGAACATGCAAGCATATAGAGAAGATGAAAAATATGATAGAGTGCCCAGTTAAAATGATTTTAAACATTTAAAATTGAAAACCAAATCCAGGAAGATGTGGAACAAAACAAAGTTAGCTAATGATCAGCTCCAAGGTGATCATAGTCAGGTGGGAAGATCAGGACAAGAAAACTGTTTGTCACCAAGTTCTCCCAGCATAAGAAAGCTCTATCCCTGAAACTGTTCCATATCCTGAGAACACGTATGGAACAGTGTGTGTAGTGTGTGAACAGCATCTCATTGCTCCTCCCAGATTACATTTGACTGGAACAGACAAAACTTGTCAGAAATTTATCAGCAGAACTGACAATACTTGTGTATTTCAAAACAAATCAGTCTCAAGGTAGGAAGCTAATAATTTGTTCCCTTTTTCTTCACTCTACGCAGGGCGGACTTTCACATCCAGTATCTCCGTAAAGCTGCAGCATGCAATTAAAAAAAAAAAGAGACGGTTTTACATATGTATGAAAACTTTTGTGGTCCCAACATGACACAGATAAGCTGTGGGAATCAATCTCATCGGTCCTCCTCCTGTATTCTGCAGTATTACGCTGCTTGATCAAAAACAACAACCCAGAGCCAGCAGAAAACAGCTAGCCATGCACTCAGGCAGTTTTGATTTAGTCATTCAAGATTGTTTATTTTGATGCAACCTGCATTCGACTTTGAATGAATGTTTGATATTTTGCTTGACATTATTTGATATAGGCAGTGTTGTGAGATTTATTTGACTTTATGTGTAATTATGCTGGTGTAATTATGCTGTTAAATATTGTATTACCGATTACAGGTTTTACATTTGTCTTTTTGACTGAATACCTGCTGCATTGCGTTTGCAAGAATTTTGCGTATTTTTATCTAAATTAGGCAATTCTTTGGTTCCATTTTGGCAGATCACATAATAGCATTTGTACCTGAAGTGAAAAATTGACAGCCAATCATGTGAATGGTCTCGGAATAAGCAGCAAAAAACCTGATCAGACCATCCCTTATAACCAGGCCTTACCTTGGAGACTACTTTGTCCAAGTCTACCACCATTTTATGGAGATTCTCTTCTGCTGCTAAGATCAGCGGCCGTGCAGCTGAAATCTTCAACCCTTTGGATTTGTCAATCACTGATTTTAGACTGTCCAGAACCTCACTGCAAAAGTGGAGAGAAGATTTAACTCAACTGTCTGAACTCAAGACAAAATAAACATGCCTCCAAGAGAGCAAAAACATTATTTTTAAAATATGTTTCTTTACCTAGTGGTACATAACATTAAAACAGAGGGCTGTGCGTAAAGATAAGTTCAGTTCATTGCAGTAGGCTCTGAATGTGTGTACATCTCTTACTTGGCTTTGACAAGAGCAGTTTTGGCATCATTCACAGAAGTTGTTCTGCTTGCCAGAGCGGCTTCTAAATCTTTCCACTGGGTTGACTTTTCCTCTGATGGACCCTGCATTCATTAAAACATATAATTCAACGTCAAAAAATGTATCATCAGTATAAGATATGTGCTAAAATCATTTTATTAGAACTTTCAGCTTTGGTAACAGCTCTTCTCTTCTATGTTTTTTGATTTTCATGGTAGAACTTCCTCTGAATTGTACAGCTCTGATTTTATTTTCATAAACTGCTCAGAAGTTCTGGATGAATATAGACTAAGTCAGGGTTGCCCAAAGTCGGACCTCGAGGGCCGGCATCCTGCACGTTTTAGTTCTCTCCCCTGGTGGTACCAACAACCTTTTCAGCATGTCAATGTTCTTTTTAGGCGTCTAAGGAGCCATATTTGATGTAGTGTGTTAAACCAAAGTGAGAACTAAAACATTGCAGGATGCTGGCCCTTGAGGACCGACTTTGGGCAACCCTGAACTAAGTGAAGAGGATTTATTACTTTGCATTTCTATGCTATTTTGCCATTAGAAACCACACCATAAACAAGTCCCACCCTATTCCTACTCCAGTGCTTATTCCTGGATGGAGACACTTCTTGCAGTCATGCAGCACCCTGAGCACACCTGCTCTGCTCTGCCTCGTGTCTCCTAACTTTACACACACATTTGTGTGTGACATACAACCTTTGGGATATTTTCCTGATTTTGCTACATTTGTCACCCTCAAGCATTTTGAAGACTTTTATTCACCATAAACACAGTTAATGGTTTTAAGAATGATAAAATTCACAACAAAATATAGAAAAGCCCTCAAATAGTCTTCATTAATCAATAACATATAGCTATTTGAACCATTTCTCATTCTTTTCTTTCTAGACCCCCCTGTTGTCACTCTCTAAAGCAGAAGACAGACTTGAGAACAATTGAGGCTCAGAGGAATCCCTGATGCTTTCAAAAGAAAAATCTGTGTATATAAAAATGCATGGCCTAATATACATAATTCAGTATTAATCATTATTTAACAATCTGTGTTCCTGTATATTATATTTGGATTATTTTGTGTTTGTATACTTATATAAACATGTACTTTTAAAAAAATGCACTAGTACATATAGCTATGATGGTTGTTTTAATAATGTTTCCAGCAATAAAGCGTGAAAATTTGTTTAGTACCTATCAAGTTATGATTGATTAAATGGGGTGATACTCCACTGCGCCTGCCAAGCATATAGCTCAGAGTAGAGGGGGCAACCACTCCAAGATGGCTGCCTTATGTCATGTCAATAAAAATAGGCGAGAGTGGTCCATGAGGCGTCCATGTTAACTGACGATACGAGTGCAGATGTTTTGAAACATATCTACTGAAATAGAGGAGAGATGTAGAAATTTGTGACAATGAAATTTCATTGCAACATGAGAATGTTACAAGTAAACTTTGTCATAATTATAAAGCAAGTACGACAAAGTTTTATGTCGCAACAAATTTTTTTAACTACAGTAATGAAGTCATATTACGTGAATAGTTATACTATTTAGTCTTTAAAAGATGAGAAAAAAACGTCACTTTAATAAGAAGAAAAGCTTTTATAGTTATCAAGACCCGATGTGGACCTGACATGACCAGCTCATAAAGCCAGGTTCTTTGAACTAAACAGTTCTTTAAATTATCATTTCAAAGTCCTGCGGCTGATGTTTGATTCTGACATGTTAAAATATTATTTTTTTCTTAATTGTAAAACCAATACCAACAATAACTTTACAAGACCCTCAGTATTCCTCATTTTAGCACCGTGTGGTGTAGAGTTCTCATAAAATTACAACTTTGTTCTCGTATTAACACAGCTTTAGTGTCATATGTCAAACAAAAAACTAAAAAGTCTGGCCTTACTTTGTCATAAGCAAGTAATGGAAGCTCTCGGAAAAAGGCCAGGGTATAGATGACGTTTACCTATTTACTGTCATCATAAAATGCACTTCTCATCTCATTTTACAAGCTGGAATACAAGCAATATTGTTGCAAATTTTGCACAAAAAATGTTTAAAAACTATATACCCTTTTAAGTTAGAATTTTTACAAGTTTTGGAAAGTTTTTTTGTTACTCAAAATATTTACCTCCCAGGGAAACGTTTCCCTGGGGGTGTAACAGAAAATAATCAAAACCCACTGCACTAGCAGCAACAGGACAGTTAGTGTGTATAGTTGGCTCAGAAGACTTCGCACCTCTGCCTCCATTGCCTCTTTTAGCTTGTGTGTGTGATCAGTGATAGCCTGCAGAGCTGCCTCCTGAGCTCCAATAGCCTGCAGTGTCGCCTTGGCAGAACAGGCCAAGGAGTCATCCAGCCGGGCCGACAGCGCTGCAACACATACACACACACACACAAGATGTTGCAGTTTACAGCTCACATGGCACTTCACAGTTTTACTTGGTCATCTAAAGTACAGACAACTATTATCTTCATCCATTAACCTTGTCAGGTCGTATTATGACCAAATAAACAAGTTTATGAAGAAACTTGTTCCATAGTTATTAATTTTATACTTTATAAAAATTTAAACCACAGAGGTGAGGTAACACAATGTTATTCTCTGCAACATGTCAGCCCCACTGAACACTCATAAGCATCTCACAGTTGAGATGAGTAATGTTAATATTGTATGTGTGTGTGTGTGTGTGTGTGTTGCTGAAAACTCACATGCGATAATATCTTTTTCGTCCTGATTCTGTTGGGCCAGCCGAGCTGCCACTTCTTCTGCTGGCCGCTCTCTCAGAGGTTCTGCTGTTGCAGCCGACTTTGTGTCCGGAAGGACAGCTGCTGTTTCTAAGGCAACATTATGATCACTGTGTTGTTTACAGTCCTCTAAGGAAAACCAACACATATCACTTTGACAAAGGATACTTTTAGACATGTTAGTTTCCAATAGCAGCAGCCTGCTCTGCTTGGGTTTTCAGCCTTTTCATTCTAGACTGCACTGTTAACATGTCTAAAAGCATTTTACATATTTTAACTTGTTTAAAATGTAAAAAAAAAAAAAAAAACAAAAAAAAAAAACATTTTAAAATGTTTAAAATATTAACAGTGCAAAGAGTTTTACTTTTTTCATTAATTAGAACAATCTTTTTTGAAGTCAGTGTGTCAGTGACTGGTGTGCGTCACATTCTAACAGCAGTAGGTGTTAGATGTCTTGAGAACCTGAGATGTTCTCAAGACATCAGTTGTATCTTCTGTTCGTCTAACCATATATTGCACTGAGCCAAGATAAAGGTGCTTCAGCTCACTGCAGTCGGATGTGCCCCTGCTGGATTTCTCAAATGATTGCTGGGTGTTTGAAGTCTCAAAGCTACAGATTGTTAAAGTAGACTGAATGTGACTGCAAAATTCAACTTCAAATATTACAGCCAACATTTAAAAGACATGATGTGTTGTTATGACACCACTTATCTGATCTGATTCACCCTTAATGCAGACTGGTCCCTCACACCAACTGGCTCTCTGCTCCAAAGACCCTCAGATCCAGATCTGACAGAACTTTCTCTGAGCCAGTAAAAATTCTCAATTTTTTTAGTCTCTGCTCAAAACATTTATCTTCAGAAACCTTCACCTCTAGTTAGTTCAGTAGGATGGCTGGGTGTTATTTGTGCTACTTTTGGTTATTTTTGACTTTCTGTTGCATAGTTGTTGAACTTTTGTTATGTACAGAACTCTGGTAAACTGTGGATGATTTCAGATGTCGAGACATTCGATTTTTTTGCCACTAGAATTACACAGAAACCATATTCCCATCCTGACACCTTCACTGTGGAGTTTCTCCTCTTTTGCTACTTGTTGAAACAACATATGGAACAGGTTTATTGGTCCACAGAGGTTTGTCCTGAAATCTAAAGTTTCTAGACAAGTTTCAGCTTGCTGTTAGCCTTACTCCACACCCATCAGTCCTCGGACAGAAATTTAGGCAGACTATAAATGATTCATCAAGCAAGTAATTAAATAAGAAGCTTGTTTAAAAAAATATGGACTGTAAGAAGCCTTTCTTTCGATAGTTGTCAGACAGGAAGGTGTGTTGTGAGAGTGGGGGGAAGACATGCAGCTGGGGTCATCGGGCCGGGGCTCAAACCTGTCATGGCCGAGTCAAGGACTAAGACACGAGTCACACTTTACACCTGCACCACCACTGCGCCCCAGAAGCTAATGTTGGCATGGAAATGTAAAAAGTGATGAATAATAAGGTTGTTCTGAGGACTAGCTGCATAAACACTTCAGTCAGAAACTCTCAGTGTATTATTATGGACAGTGTGTGTAACATGTTAACACTTTTATCACTTTTGCACACATGTGATGCGTCTCATTTATATGCAGGTATTGATCTTGTTTCCTGGTCTATAAAGTGTTTGAACAATAAATATTGAACCACTACTGACAGGTGAAGCACATTGTTGGGTGAAGCGACCTCATGTTTGCCGACTAGCAGCAAGGGAAAGTGATCAGTTTCTCTTAAAGTCACAAAGCATGAATGCAAACACTGCCCATAGAACCAATTATGCTCATGTTGCATCATCCAGTGGCATTAAAGTACACTAGTGCCACCTAGTGCACCTAGCTAGCAACTGCTAGGGGGATTTAAAAACCTACAAGCACCCAAGTAATGCAGCATTCTTATAAGTGGAGCAGACTTCTGTTTTTCTTCACCACTTTTTGACAAAAATATATTTCTCCCATCTTGAAATAAATATTAAATACTGTTCCCCCCCGCACACCCCACCAAACTGATTTGTATAGAAGAATTGCAATAATATTAAGCCACCTCTCACACCAGCCTCCAAGGCTCAGTCAGCTACATCTTTAACAGAGAAGACTGCTAGGTGCTTTCATCTCCTCTGTCTGACAGCTGTGGCTTCCTGAGGACAGAATGTCTGGAACAGCTCACCTTCAGGCTTAGTCGCATCAGATATGACAACTTGCAAACTGTGTGTTCAAGTAGAGATTTACCTGACTATTTGTTCCAGTAAATCCCATTTTGAACCTAAAACCTGCTTTAGTATTTGTTGTTTTCAACAACAGTTACAGAATGGCCTTTCTAGTATAAATCAAATAGTCCAGTCTGCAGGAGGATGAGGGTTTAGGGGGATTGCTATTTTTAAAGCTGCTTCACAGGACTTCAAAGTGTTCCATCAGAACTCAGAATCTGTGAGAATGTTAGAAGGATGAGAAAGCTCAATGTTAACGTAGCATGAGTGAAACATGGTGGAGTGTCTGACCTGCAGCTGCTGCGGGCTCGGTGTCGCATGGAGCTGGAATGGACTGGACCTCACTGATGGCCGAGATGATCTGAGTCGCTTCTGCTGAAGCCTCTGCTTGGAAACCCAACGCACAAGGAAAACACTTACACAATGCTTTGACTGGCTTGTTAGAAATGTTACAAAAACGTCACAAAAAAGGGTAAATTATAAAATGAGCCAAAACTGGGGAAAAAGGAGCTTCAAAGTGACAATTAGAAAATCTGAGTCAAATCCCAGTGTCCCAGTTTAAAAAAAAACAAAACAAAACAAAATTTGTTTATTGTTTATTAGAACAGGGACAATATGGAAAAAAAACCATTAATAAAAAGATGCTTTAGCTTAAGCTAGTTTCCATCATTGTCCCTGAACCAGAGAGTTGACATTACAGTCTAATATCATAAAATATATATTGAAAGTCCCCATATAAGAAAGAAAGAAATAATCTAAATCAGGGGTGTCAAACTCAAATACACAGTGGGCCAAAATGTAAAACTTGAACAAAGTCGCGGGCCAGCATTGAACAAATGAACCTTTTAATATCAGAATATTTGTTTACATATGTAAAAGACAAACAGGTCTGTCTTTTACATATGTAAACAGATATTCTGTCTCCCACCTGTCCAGAAAGCTCCTGTTCTCTGCCTTTCTTTTCGGTTCTACAGTGACAGTTGTAGCTTGAGATCGCTATAACTACTGTCACAGAGGAGAGGGCGTTTCTGGGACCCGTCCTGATTGACGCGCCAAAACAACAGCAAGGCATTATGGGATTTGTAGTATTAGCGATGAATGAATGCGCTGTATCATACCGGTGGGCCAGCTCGCGTAGTCATTTGGTATAGCCTCGCGGGCCAAATATAATTACACTGCGGGCCAAATTTGGCCCGCGGGCCAGAGTTTGACACCTATGATCTAAATGTATCCTCTAAATGACTTTACTAAAGCAGGATGATCAACTTAGTGAGAGGTAGCTGAGCACAAAATCTAGAGTTTGATCTTGTTGACAAGTCAGGGTTCCAGGTTGGGGTGGTTCAGGGAGTTTCCTCTGTAGAGTCTAGAATGAGCTTAGGTGGGATCTGTTTCCTGTTTGGTCCAAGGTCCTCATCTCCCTCCTGGCAAATTCTTCCTCCTTTCTTTAAATCATGCTGTCAAACCATAGGTGAGCCAACTCTAATTTGGCATAATTCGCAAAAAAGAAAAAAAAAGAAAAAAAAGAAAATACAAATACTGATGTTTGGTAACAATACAAGATTCAAAAGCCCATTTCAAAATGTTACATATGGATTTACCTACTGTAATTTTTTCAGTTCATTTATAACTGTTTTAGGTGTTGCCAGTGCCTGTAGTTTGATTGTTCTCTAGTTTACTCTTTTGGGAAGAAACAAGTCAATCAAGTAGATGCAGTTTGAATTGACTGCAGAGTGAAAGTCTGGAAGAAGCAATTTCTCCAGACTTTGCTAAGACTTTTTATAAATGGCAACAAGTGTGTGAGAAAGCATGCCAACGCAGTGAGGTTTTACCTTGAATGTTCTGTGCCAGCTGTGATGATGCAGGGCCAGAATCCTGTGCCCCATGCTCTGTTGTCTCCTTTAGTTTTTCGGACTTAGCTTTGGATGTTCTCATCTGTTTTTCCATCATAGAAGGAGGCTGGACGGACTCCATCTAAACAGCAAACATTTGGAACAGCAAAGGATTTTAGTTGAGTGTCTCAAAGAAACATGAGGAAACAACCAAAACTGAAACCTGCGAGCACCTTCAGGCAGAATCACTTCTGCTGGTTTTCAGGGATCTATGAACAAAAGATGCTTTCACATAAAAGCACACACACAGCATCATACTGTCACTGCCATGCTTCACAGTAGAATCTCTGTGCATTCTGAACGATAGAAGGGGTAAGGCTTTGCCCCATTCTCTTAGAACTGAAAGAGTCAAAATGCCATCAATGAGACATGACAGATCAGGGAGCTTGCTCTTTCTCTTTCTCTCTTTCTTTCTTTCCAACATAATCCAACATTCTGCATTTAGAGTTGACTGCTATGGCAGAAATCTTATTCGCACATCAAGACATTTTTAAATGTAAAAGGATTCATTCAGAGTTTCCAACCCCAGAAGTAACAGAGGCTGACATGGTTTAATTAGGTGCACCAATTGCAGGTCTTTAAAAAGCCTGACCTGCTGATTCTGATTTTGGCCAATAGCGATTTTTTTTTGTCTGAAATGTTGCTAAATATAGCAAGAAAGTCACTGAATTGGTAAATGTGGGGTGACTATTGTTAACTGCAAACCTGACCTGGTGGGCAAGCATGTCTCACAGGAGCGCAGAAGATGACAGTGGTTAAACTTTGTACCTTGGCAGAAGTAGATAAGATCAGTGGATGAGATCAGATTCACATGATCTCCCAAAATGAAGGAAATTGGTAACAGTAATGATTTAACCCAGATGAAAAAAAATGTCTGTATCAGGCACAGTCTGACATGCAGTCACTGACTTCATACAATCTGCTGGGTTTCCTTTGACAGCAAACTTTCAGCCAGTTTAATGAGACAACGGAACTTGACTGCATTGGTTGACAACTAGGATCAGGTAGGAATGGATGTAACGGACTTTATATTGTCTGTAATACTGGTGTGAATTGACTTGTTTTAATAAAGTGCTTAAAGACAATATCTGGAGGGAACTGGTGCTGTCTAATAGGTGGGGTTGAACTAACCTGTTTCCTGGTGGGAAGACCTGCATCTTGAGAAGCAGGTCCCAAGGCCAGACCTAAAAGCCATTCTGAATATGGAACATTTTTCTCCACTGCTGCTCGAAACTTGTGGTCCCACTTGGCGTAGATGATTGTGCCTCCAATGCCCCCAGTTACCGTCAACAAGCCAGCTGCTACCACTCTGGAAGCACCGCTGAGGAGGAAGAGAGGAGCACACACAAGGAATGTTAGAATGCGACTTAGTAATTACAATAAGCAATACAAAGTTGACAGGAATATTTGCCTTAAATTCAGTTCAGATATGACAGCATTACCTGCTTTCTCCTGTTGTGTATTCCCTGCACTGGTGCACATTAGTCAGACGGATTCTCCCAGAGCTCTTCTAGAATGTAATAGGACACACAAAAAGAAACAGGTCACCATGTGAGAACAGGTTACTTCAGTTCTCACATCATAACCAAAAACCTTCTGTTGATAAGTTCTGTCCTGAATTCTCTTTGGAATGACTACAACACATCCGGACATATTCCTTCACATTTTTTATTTCAACAACTAAATGAATAAAAGCTTTGTAGCTTCCTGACAGAGCTGAAACTTAATTCAAGCTGCTATTGCCCATTTATTAAACCTATCAAAGTAGGTTTCCATACCAACCACATCTTACTACTGTGAATCTGCTCAGGGTTTGGCTGAAGGCTAATAATGTACTGCTTAAGCTAAATTCTCTGGTCTTAGAAGTCGGAGCTCAGACCTGTTGTTTTACCATTAGCAAAACAAGGATTTCTCTCCATTCTAAACATCAAAGCAGATCAACACACCGTTTTGGTGTAATGATGCAGAAACTGTCAGACCCCAAGCCTCACCCACAGTCACTATGTTTGTTGTGCACAGTCGCCATATTGAACCTAAGCTGGACCTGGACTGTGACTGAGTACAGGTCATAGTACTCAGTTTGAACTTCCACTCTCCAAAACTATTTCCAAGACTTTTCAGGTTCAGTGTACTTTAAAGATCTGCTGTTGTTGTATCAACCTTCCAGACCTCTCATGTCTTCTGGTTCTGGTCTGTTGAAGGTTCTGGTCAGAACCAGAACCAATCATGGAGAAGCAGCTTCTATGCTGAAATCTGGAACAAATTAATCTAACCCCGTTTTCCTGAAATCTAATCTTCTTTGTTTTGTTTACATTCAAAATGAGATGATTGTTCCCACACCATGCCACAAAGCGGCCCACCACCTCGCTGTACTCAGCCTTTTGTCCATCTCTGATACACCTGACAACTGCAGTCATCTGAGTATTTCTGTAGATGACAGAAGTTGGACTTGTGCAGTAGGTCTGAACTACAGAGAGTGACCTTTGTGACCTGTGTCTTTTGGAGCTTCTGACAAAGCCAATCAGGATAAATTCAAGTCAGGCTCTACAGAGATCTGCTTATAAGTTGATATGAGAGCCAGCTGTGCAGAAGCAGAAATATCTAAAAGTTGCATGAGTCTGGCCCTTGAGCACCGGATTTTGAGACCGCATCACTACAGGGTCTGCTGCTCCTCACAGAGCCTAACAACTCACTGCGTCACAATCCCCCAATGACATTTCACCAATAATGTATGGCGTCGAATGGTTCCAAACTTTCTAAAGCCTTTTCCTTTTCCTTGGCTGAAGTGTGAGGACCTTCAGCCAGTTCCCTGACCAAGAATGTAAACAGACCATAGATCCGTTTAAAGTGAAAATATGTCACACTACGGACCAACGTGCTGGAACCGCTGCCGTTATTAAGACACGAACAACCGCACAACTGCAGGTTAGCAGTGAGCTCTCTGAGGCACCTTGAGCCAAACTGCGGGTCATTGAATGACAACAAGCTAACACCAACATGGCAGCTAACAGCTGCAGTGTAATTTCAGTCCTACCTGAGCTGTGGCCTTGACTCCACGCAGACAAACCCTCAGCATGGTCCTCGTTTCCTTTTTCTGAATTCAGACCTAGAACTACCCTCTCAGCACCACTTTGCTCACTTTTTCCTACTGGCCTTAGTCTAACTGACGTACACCACCATCTGACAGGCTCTTCTTCTCAGCGCTTATGGATAATTTCCGCTGGAATACTCAACCTATTGGAGCTTTACTGCCACGCAGTGGCGCGAAGAGGGATCACCTGGAAATGCTTTGTCCAAAAACAGACACAGAACCTCATTATAAGGCTGTACTAACTTTTCTGTACTAACAGTAGTACAATCATTAGTCTCCACTTATATTAAAAATAACATAAGTTTTAATATTTTCAATTTAACTGCATAAATATGCAAGTTAAAATATGTACACCTAATAGTTTAATTCCATGAGTCTTTGCATTTCAACCTCAAGTCTCAACACTTTCTTTGTTATAAAAAACGTCTTATTATAACAAAAAGTTTTCAGTGTGCTCTTTTATTTTAAACTCTTCAATATGAAACAGGAATAAAGAAAAAACATAGTTATAACTGCATAAAAAAGTTCAACAATTGACTTAAAACATTTTTGTGCTTACATTTTTTCCACCCCCTCCCATCCCTAAAGGGCTTATTAAGACAAAACTATTTTCCCTCACTGAAATGAAATCACCCCAGCGGCAACATGTAAAGCATTAATTTCCCAATATTTGATTCACTGAAATGAGTCCAACTTGGTTAAAACAGGAAAAATAAAATCCTGTAAATAAGACTCCCTGAGCAGATTAATCTGTAAGAAATTTCAGCCTACAGTCCAGAAACAAGCAAACTTTAAACAAGAAAACCAAAAGCATCCCCAACTTGAGAATCAGTCATAGACACTGTCCATGTTAACTTTGAGAGACATCAGTGTTGGGTGAAATCCTTGTGCATGTTGTCATCAGAGGCCCTAGGCCACATCAGGATCCTCTGTCTTCTTGACTTTAACTGGAGTAGCTGAACAGTCTTCATTCTAGACAAAACAGAGCACAACAGGTCAGGCTTGACAAAATGTCCAATGGAGGCACACAGCTACATTGCCTTTTAAAACGTATTTGTACCTCTTAATGTGGATGTGTCAGTTTGGATGCAGAGATCATCAGCCCAAATGTACTAAGGAATACAGCAAGTCTTTTCTGCCACAGGCTATCAGACTTTATAATACACATATGATACTGTGTAAAGTTGTGCGTTTTAAATGCCGAATACAGTTTGAGCAATATACTGAGCGATATGTGTGTGTCCTTAAGACTATTGTTGTTATTACTGTAGCATGTTTATTATTTTCATTCTAATTATTTACTTAGAAATAATTAAAAGAAGACTGGTTGATTTTTAGACCTCTGCTGTCATGGATAAGGTCAGTTTCATATTTAAGTATTGGCTAAGTTGATAAGTCTGGTGACCAATAAATCAATGGCCCCCTAATTATCTAAGGTTGCTGCACATTTTCACTGCAGGTCAAAGGTTTGTGTATATTTGTGCAAACGTTTGTGCCAAATTTATTTTTATACATGCCAACTTGTGTGTAAAATACGCCACCGCACATTTTTTGTGCTTACACAAGTTTTATACATGAGCCCCAGATGGCTGAGACTCCTTGTCATGACATGGAAGCTATTGAAAACCTATCTTATATATATTTTTATAAAAATCAAAAAAATGTAACTTGGGTTAAAATCAGTGTGCCTCATCAAACATAGTGTAGTAGAATAATTTCACAGTAATTTTCAGTTAGGTTACATGACTTGGAAGCTATTGAAGAAAACTCCTAAATTTTGACAAAGGAAATGACTAAATATGTATATATATATATATATATATATATATATATATATATATATATTTTTTTTTTTTTCTGTGCATATTCTGCACAGAAACATCTGTGCAGAATATGGACTGGAAACCTCGAGATCAAAGTGGGAAACACCCCCAAAGGTGGTGGGGAATGCCAGAGCTAAGATCCTGTGGGACTTCCAGATCCAGACATACAAAATGGTAATGGCGAACCAACCAGATATTGTCGTAGTGGATAAACAACAGAGGAAAGCCGTTGTGGTCAATGTTCCCTCTAATTTTTAATTGTCTGAGCAAACACACAAGTTTCCTGAGCACACTGAGAACCACTGTGAGCATCATTAGTGCACACGGCGTGGCCACGCACAAGTATTATAAATCTGGGATCATAGAAATGTGCATGGCTTATTAAAAGAATCAGATTACATCAGCAATTTTCATTTGTTTGCTTTTAATTTCAGTGATTTGCCCAATTAAAATGAAAAAAAAAAAAGAAAACATTGCTGTTCATGAGATGCCTACTATGTTATAAGAGTCCTGCTTTAGCCAGGGTGAGAAATGAGGCATTACACCTTTCAGACATAACTTTTTGTTCATATTAAAATATTCACATTTTGCACAATGAAATGTTTTCTGTAGCTTGTGATACAGTATAAATTCTTGTAAAATATTTAATTACACAGTTTTTTCACATCTGCCCTTCTCACTTCTTTCAGTGGTTGTACAATTTGCCCAGGTTGATGGGTCAGTCTGCTTCTTGCTTTATGTACTTGAATTCAGCATATTGACTGTTAATGGCCTCCATAATCTGTGGGTGGAGGAGAATGGCCTCATGCACCAATGTCTGCTCACCCATAGTCAAAAGTCTGAACTCAACGCTTCAATATCAAATGCAGACCTTTCCTTTAATTCATGCTCTGAAAAACGAGCATCAATGTGATCACACAGAGCTTCCTAATACAAAGAATGATGGCCCCGTTGCCTCCTTGACACGGTCACTCCACTGTGCACTGTACTGTTCTTCTAGTTGCCCAAACTCTGACAGCTATTTGATCTTAGAAGAAGTGCATTTCTTGTTTTTACTTTGGCTTGGTGAGTGGATGTCCCACTTAGACATGATAAGGTGTTAGCGTTCACGTCTTTTAACTCCGGTGCACTATTCTTACCTGCATGGTGCCAGCGCACATGACCGAGACACGTACACAAAAAAGCATGCGATGATTGGCTGCGTAGCGAAAGTGAACCGTATTGTATCATTGGATGGATTCCTCTCACTCACAGAGTTCGATGCAAAGTAGTACAGAAAAAATTATCATTGGTCCATAGTCAAAACTGATGTCTGAGCTCAATGTCCAGTTTACGTTGAACTTTATTTTATGCGCTACATAGATTTTCTTGTGCGCTGAGAATAGGCGAGCAGTGCGCGATTGCGCAGGCGCGCAGCTTAGAGGGAACATTGGTTGTGGTAGATGTAGCAATACCAAGCGACTACAAAATCAGGAAAAAGGAGCACGAGAAACTGGAGAAATACCAGGGCCTCAGGGAGGAACTGGAGAGGGCCTGGAAGGTGAAGACCACAGTCCACAGTGGTGCCTGTGGTCATCGGGGCCCTCGGGGCAGTAACCCCCAAACTGGATCAATGGCTACAACAGATTCCAGGAACAACATCAGACATCTCAGTCCAGAAATGTGCAGTCCTTGGCACAGCCAAGATACTGTGCAGGACCCTCAAGCTCCCAGGCCTCTGGTAGAGGACCCGAGCTCAGAAGGGAATTTATATATATATATATATATATATATATATATATATATATATATATATATATATATATATACACTGCTCAAAAAAATAAAGGGAACACTCAAATAACACATCCTAGATCTGAATGAATGAAATATTCTCATTGAATACATTGTCCTGTACAAAGTTGAATGTGCTGACAACAAAATCACACAAAAATCATCAATGGAAATCAAATTCATTAACAAAGTATTCAATGAGAATATTTCATTCATTCAGATCTAGGATGTGTTATTTGAGTGTACCCTTTATTTTTTTGAGCAGTATATATAAAAACCTGAAAAAGAATAAAAATGAGCGTGTCTCATCAAAATTGTCCAGTAAAAAAATTTAGCACTGATTTTCAGTTAATGTTCTGAAAACATTGAATAAAGCTATTGAATAAAATTACATTTCGCCAAAAAAAAATTCTTAAAAACCAACATTGGAAACCAAGTCAGGTTCAGCCTGTAGAGGAGCTCACCTCAGCTGCAGAGCTATGGACCAGAAGGGAAGACGGTGTGTTCTGGGAATCAGCCAAGGCAGGAAAGTCCAACTCAATGTCCACAATATCATCAAGGTCCAGCTCCTCTCTGCAGAAACCAAGCAGTGACTCATCATGGCCATGCAAGTCATGAAGGCGTTACCACCTGTTGACCACGTGCAAGACGGTCACTCAGGGTGATAACACATTAATTATTTCAGACTCAGATTTCAACTTCTTTTTTCAAGTTGCTGTTAGTTTGTTTTTAATGCTGTTCCTTCCTCATATCCTGACAGCACAATCCTAAAGGACTTTTTATTGTTTGTGTGGTGGCTGTTTAACTTTGGCTTTATTTGAAAAAATCCAAAATGCAGAATTGCCACAACTGGATTTAATATTTTTTCACTAACAGATGATTCTTTGCTAAATCAGCTGTGAGTATATTTGTGAAACAACCAAGTTCAGTATATGGACCCATCTCTGTATAAGGGCTGTGTTCACACAGCTGGCAAATGCTCCACTAAAGGATGTTATTAGCTGTGCTTTTTTGTCAGCTTTGCTCATGTTATGATCTTGTGATTATATTATCAGCTCCCATTGCTGGATATATTTTAAAATTCAAATTACTGCAGTAAACAGAGCGCTGCTGTATAATGTCAATGCACTTCTCCGCATGTAGATTGCTTTGGGGACAAAAACACTTCACACTGAAGTCTCATTGCATTCGGGTTGAATTAGTATGAATGACTATGCAAAAAAAAATGTGGATTTCAAAAAAGAAAAGAAAAAAGAGATTTAGCAAGCTTTGTGAATGTAGCCTTGAAGAAGTGCATTTCTGAGGCGCGCAGCTTAGAGGGAACATTGGTTGTGGTAGATGTAGCAATACCAAGCGACTACAAAATCAGGAAAAAGGAGCACGAGAAACTGGAGAAATACCAGGGCCTCAGGGAGGAACTGGAGAGGGCCTGGAAGGTGAAGACCACAGTCCACAGTGGTGCCTGTGGTCATCGGGGCCCTCGGGGCAGTAAGTCACTAAATAAAATGATCAATGAGCTTGCCAACTTCTCAATATGTCTTGTTGCAAATCGAATAATCTTTACAAGACTGACATCTAAAAATTAAGAAATTGTGGGAAAAAAACATAAAACTATTGCGAGACTAAAATATTTAGCCTTACTATACATATCCTGTAAAATTCTGCTTTCACTGAAAAAGAATTAAGTCTGGAAACTGTTCTCCAGACTATTGAAATGTACAAAATTATTTTAAAAAATGCAACCATTTCCAGGCTCCATATATAGATTGTGGGATTTTCTAGATCATTGGTTTTTAACCCTGGTCTTCAAGGGACACTGCCCTCAATATTTTAGGCACTTTAAACACATCTGATTTCAATTGATGGCTGATTTACAGGGTTTTGTTGATCTGTAATCACCCAGTAGGGTGTGTAAAAGCAGGGAAACATCTAAGACATGCAGGGTGGTGTGTCTTGAGAACCAGGATGGGAAACACTGCTGTAGATATCAGTGTTTATTGCTCTGCTCATTTTGTTTTCCTCCCCTTTCAGCTTCATGACCCTGGCAGAGTAATGATGAAGCAGTCACTGGAAACCTGAGGGAGCCAGTGTTTTCTTACATATTGTCACTGAGGGTGTGTTCCTGGCTGCAGCCTGCTGGGGGATCCCAGGCATGCAGCTTAACCCTCCACAGTTTGATCTGCTGATCCCAGGAACGCCGGCTGTACTTCCTGAACTTGTTGGGAGTCTTTGGGTGAACGCCTGGCTGTCGCATGTGCCTGAAAACAGAAAGGGCTCATGTTTGTATGGTTAGCATTTAAACACACAAGACCTGCTCTCCATGTTCAATGTTGCTTTAAGATGCTGACAATGTAACATGCATCATCTTACTTTGGCACCTCCTTGATGTAACGGTCATAGGCCAGGGTGTTCTTGCCGTAGCTTATCTGCTTTTGTCTTCGCATCAACACAGCTTCGTCAGTCTCCATGTTTTCACCCTCTCTGGAGTCACAGCTGCAGTATACAAAAAAGTTATTGTCCTTTCACTAAAAACCTGATAGAACAACTGATTCCACAATCCAAAGATGAAGTAACAACAGCTCTTTTTACAAAACCAATTTCTGCCCTTAAGAGCAAGTATAAGGATTCTTTTTGACTTGTTAGTCAAAAAGATTCTAATGAGAACTTTGGAGCGAGCTCAGAGGAGGTGTGAACATGGCAGACATGATCTGAAGGGTGATTGGCTTAAAGAAGAATCCCAACTTGCAATAGGATGAGCAGATGATGGAATATTTGCTTGGTGCAGTGCTAATAAAACATTTGCAAAATGACTGGAGATATGGAGTCGAGCAGTCGGTTTTCACGGGTCAACAGGTTCTCATCCTGTCAGTGAAAGGTTTAGTGTTGCAGGAACAGACTTTCATTGAAGTGAGTAGTTTTCTTGAGGAAAGTCAGTAAAGAATGCCTACCCATGAGAACATAGTTTAAGTTTACTAAAGCCATATTTGTAAATGGCTTTAGTTTGCCGTCTGCAATGTCATTACTATCGCCAAACAACAACTGTAAACAAGTCGTTGTTTGGCATCAATCACATTAATCAGGATAAAATACATTGTTTTTGTGGGCTATTTTGCCCCTACTTGAAATATTTTAGTTTAACACTCTTTTTTTATTAAACGGTGCTAAATAGAGCATGTTGGTAGCGATATCACATGAGATTGAAGATGTGTGTACGGTGTAATATTAGTGTACAGTGTATGAAGCATGGCTGCACAGTGGCGCAGTGGGTAGCGCTGTTGCCTTGCAGCAAGGAGGTCCTGGGTTCGATTCCCGGCCCGGGGTCTTTCTGCACGGAGTTTGCATGTTCTCCCTGTGCATGCGTGGGTTCTCTCCGGGTTCTCCGGCTTCCTCCCACAGTCCAAAAACATGACTGTCAGGTTAATTGGCCTTCCCAAATTCTCCCTAGGTGTGAGTGTGTGTGGTTGTTTGTCCTGTTTGTCTCTCTGTGTTGCCCTGCGACAGACTGGCGACCTGTCCAGGGTGAACCCCGCCTCTCGCCCGGAACGCAGCTGGAGATAGGCACCAGCAACTCCCGACCCCGTTATGGAGAAGGGTGACGGAAAATGGATGGATGGATGGATGTATGAAGCATATCCTATCATTTCAGATGCACAGTGACCTGTGCAGTTATTGGACATAGGTTGACTGCGCTTCATTTGACAAAGACCGCCATACAACATAACAATGTGCAAAAAAGAGTTTGCAGTGTTTTCTCTTTGGAGTCATCTGTGTTTATCCATCCATCCATTTTCCGTCACCCTTCTCCCTAACGGGGTCGGGAGTTTCTGGTGCCTATCTCCAGCTGCGTTCCGGGCGAGAGGCGGGGTACACCCTGGACAGGTCGCCAGTCTGTCGCAGGGCAACACAGAGAGACAAACAGGACAAACAACCACACACACACACACTCACACCTAGGGAGAATTTGGGACGGCCAATTAATCTGACAGTCATGTTTTTGGACTGTGGGAGGAAGCCGGAGAACCCGGAGAGAACCCACGCATGCACAGGGAGAACATGCAAACTCCGTGCAGAAAGACCCCGGGCCGGGAATCGAACCCAGGATCTTCTTGCTGCAAGGCAACAGCGCTACCCACTGCGCCACTGTGCAGCCCCATCTGTGTTTAATTTAATTTTAATAAAACATTTATTTTATCTGTCTGATACGGTTTCACTCTTACAAACACCTCTGTACTTTAAATATTTTTTTAAAAGGTAGGATATTCTGATGCAGGGTCTTAATGCACTTATATGCGCTACCCACGTATTTAACAGGTAGGATATTTTGACTAAATCATTTAGTGATTCACCGTGTACATAGAGGTAGGATTTTCTGGGTAGGGAATTTAGCAGATAAACTTGTGCCACATACCAGTGTGAAACAGATAGCATATCCTGGTGAAAGATTTTGGTGCATTGACCTCCAGGGAGGATATTTTGATGAAGGATTTTTAGTGCATCAATATGTGCTACCTCTGTATTTTATGAAACAGGAAATTCAAAGACAGGAAATTGGTGCAACAAAATGTGCTACCTAAGTATTTACTTAAAGTCGGGTATTGTGATGAAAGTGGGATATGCCAATTATGTACAACCTGTACAATTCAGCTATATTTTATAAAGCAGAATATTCTAAGAAAAAGATTTGTATGTACATCTATACCTTTTCATTTTAAATGGGTAGGATATTCAGATGAAGGAAGAGCTCTTCCTTCATCTGAAAGAATGTTCATATGTAAATATGAATTTACGTATTTCATGTATGTAAATTGTTCCAATGAGCTTCCACTTTAGTCCTGTCATTCAAAGAATGTTATCCGAAGACAATATTTAACATTCACACAACCTGCAATAGTTTTTGGTTTGTGAATGTGACGGTAGAAGTTTTAGATGCATAGCACTGACACACAGACATAACTATCTAGCCATCCTATAGTAGGAAAATCTGATGAGGTAGCACCAATAATCATAAGATTATCGGTGCACCCCAAAGACTAAGCGTCAGACTGTTCTGCTGGATTTAAAGTCGACTTATTCACCCATAATTAAACTCTTTCTTCCAAACCAACATGATGCTTTCACATTCCTAATTATGTATATCACTGCATCTGTAATGCTTCATGCTTTAAACTTTTGTTTAATGTTTGAGTCAGATGTTCTTGATAAAGTCATGTTTACCTGCCAGAAGAGCCAGATGAAGTTTTTCTCTCCCTCTGATTGACCTCTGAACCTAGTATCCTCCTCCTGTATCTGAACAGGGGGCACATAACATCAACAAACAGCAAGTAATAATGAGAGCATTTAAGAAGACTACTGAAATTAAAATGAAAAACATTCTTTTACCGTTGCATATCTCTGTGAACATCTCGCCTCATCTCTTCATCCTCCACCTGGCTCCCCCAGTCAGACTGACGACCAAATCGAGACACAGGTGCTGCGCTCTCTGGGGTGGTGAAACTGGGGGCGCAAAGAAGAGGTCAGGCCTCCTTAAAACTAAACTCAATAACAGAAGCAACAGCAGCTAGCTAAAGCCGCATCTGACTGCAGTTGGCAGTAAGCATTACATCTGTTTGAGAAGCTGAAATTGCTAACAATTATTTAGGCTTTCTTCAATAAATATTTGAATAACATTCCAGATATGCAGTTCCTGATTCAAGAAAATAGTTCAATAAAAAGGCCTGCCTCTGTTTCAAACAAACTCTTACCTGGAATTCCTGCTGTCAGAGTGTCCATCATCACCCTCCTCGTCACTGTGGCTCCTCAGACTTCCATCTATTCCTCTCTTCCGGCAGTGGGACCACCGAGACGGGCCAGTACTCCTGCATCCCAACAAAAGCCTATCTTAGTTTGGCCCTGTATTAAACATCTCAATCCTAGCACAGGAAAGCCTGTGTGTGAATACACTCTGTGGCAACACTGACAGTACAGCTGGCCTTAGCTTTTCCTGCAGAACAAATGAGCAACACAAAGCAAAAGGCTCCATTCAGGAACATCTACAACATGCTGATATGGCTGAAAAGGTCTTAGTGAAGGTCAACAGAGCAGGGCGGGACATTCATTCATGAGTTGACTGATTATTAGCAGAAGCTGATGAGCGAGTTTTAAAACTTCTCCCGCCATTTACTTCTTTCTTCGGATCCTCCATCCATCCATTGTGTTGAGTGGCGGGGATCCACAGCTTTCAGTCGGCTGATCTTTGATGTCAATATTAGACATGTATTCGTTCAACCAGATCTGTTTTTTGCCAATTGTTTTCACAGAAACCATCGTTTTCATTCAAATGTTGTTTTCCTTCACATAAGACAAATCGAAAATAAAAAGTTAACGGAGCAACAGCTAAGCTACGTTCTGCCATTTACTTCATGAAACTGATGGAGGCTTTTTACCGCTCAACGAACCATAATATTAACAATACAGTAAGATTTCTAACATACTCGTAACAAAATAAAGCTAACTCAAGTAGCTAACTGGATTCAAACATACCTGTGTTTAAAGTCACTGTCGTGAGCGTCGCTACGCGTGGCTCTGTACCTGTGAGACATTTTTAATACAATATGCTAAATGAGAGTGAATTCACTGAGCTGAAGCCGCAGAAGGACAGCAGTCTGATCTAGACAGACCCGCCAAATGAACAAGAAGCGCGGCCACAAACAACACAAGCAGTCACGTGCACGGAAAAGGCGGATCCTTTACTTCGTCTTTGATTTGTTTCTGGGTGAATCTGAATCCAAATGTTGCAATACTGCCACCTTCTGGATTCACTTTATAACTACAAACCAAAGCAGTCCCAGTTACTGCCACACGAGGCACGTCACTGTGTTGTTGTTTTAAGTCTTTATTGAGGCACAAAATACAAGCAGTGCAAAAACATATAGTGTGAAATAATGACCGCCCGGCGGTTACAAACACTGAGACAATGCGTGACGATATTAATGAAAGCACATAGGGTGCACGTTTTATGGCTTTTGTATCAGTGACGTCGAGTTTCGCGTTGCGCTCCAGAAAACTGTAAACACCGACATTAATATGAACAGCGCAATGAACGTGAAAACAGCCACGAATGAACCTGTCCGCAAAGTTGCATAACTAAAAGCCATTATAATCTTTAATATTAAGACAAGTGTCACAAATCTGTGCAGCAGACCATCTGAGTTATGGAGCCGCAGGAGGGACTTTGTGCGCTGCGCTCTGACAGCAACGGCGGGGCCCTGACACATGGGGCCGGTGTTCAGGGGGTTCTAAGAGCCAGACAACAGTGGAACACATCAAAACATACAAAAATAACTGCAGTTTTTTTTTTTTTTTTTTTGGACTGTTTAATCTCTCTTTCTGTTCCACCTTATAAGTGAAGATACATTGATATGTATCTCCACATATTTTATAATGTAATTATTATAAAATAACTTGCAATTAAATAAATATTGGCAAAGCTCAATGTAATTTTTATGTTGAGGCAGCGGAGGGTTGTTGTCTGCAGTTGCTGCAGTTCCTTTCCACTCAAGTAGTCAGTCATCTAAGTTACTTTTTAAGGAGTAATCAGTAATCTGTTTAAAGTTACTTTTTCATCTTAAAACTAATTCTTGTCACAAAAGTTGTATAATTCGTTGCTGCTGGTGCACAAAGAACTCGCTGATCTGCTGGCTAGCCTGTCATCTATCCCTTCACATTACTTCAAATTAGTTTTAATTTTTAAAACATTTTTACCTCCAAAATTCCTTAACTTATTTAAATAAAGTGCTTATGGTGACATAAAAAAAGAAGAAAGGATTAAATCCACTTCATTTATTCATTTAAGGACAACATTGTGATTCACTACATTAAAAAAATTCAATGTATTTAGTTGGGTGCCAATATCACAAACTTATAGTGTTTGTGCCGACACACACATAACTCACATAACAGTCACAGTTATGTGACTGTGCCAGTGCCAGTCACATAACTGGCACTGGCACACCTGAAACATCCATGGAACTGCCCAAAATAACTACTAAGCAGTGAAAAACATGAGGTAAACCATAAATGAATAAGCATGGAACTAACTTAAAAAAACATTTTTATTAACATAGCATAGAGCTATACTGTTAAAAGTACAACAAAGAAAGACAACAATCGATTCAAAACTTAAACAGAATTACAATGAAACTAGATTTAGATAATTTATTAAGTCAAGAAGTAAAAGTTACTGTGGAATATTTAGATAACTTAAACGAACACGTTTGTATAACAGAATTTAATCGTCGAATGACATTCTTGTTCACTCGAGAACAAGAATGTCAAGAACAAGAACAGCAAATTGGTTGGAATCCATGAATTTGTTGTTTGACAACAGTAAACACGAAAAAGAAAAAAGGGATATGACGAAGGAGGGTTCTACAAAGTATCTACCCAGGAGTAACCAATACAAATACATGTTATACTTTTTAGATATTTATAATATTTTATTTCCTTTCCAGATTACAATTCAGCACTTCTTACTGTTGGTTAGTCTCTGAAATCCAGAGAAAATAACAACATTTGCAACTCTAACAAGACAATCTTTGAAATACTTTAAGGGGTATGAATACTTTTGGACAACATTACAGATGCAGTTACATAACTGAACAATAATTATTTGCATCACATGTTCTACATCCAACCTATAATTAGGTTTCACCATTTAATCAGTCATTTTTACATTATTCCCACTGTGCTGATCACTTAGTAGTGCTCTTATGGAAGCTTAAGAACACATTGTGTGTGCTGCAAAAGAATTAATAAGGAATTCTAGTAATGAAGAATGTGCACTGAAGGTGCTAATAACTCCTGACCCCAATGAATTAATTAAAGTACAGCTTATCAGAATGAGAAACACAGGGGCTTCGGAAAGAGTGTCGTGGAGTCTTGTGGAAGTCCCTCTGAGGCTGCATAATGATGAAATTGAAGAGAAACCAGACTGAACAAATGCATAACTTATTCAATTAGTGTTGGTCTCCATGGGATGCACAGTAATTTTCCCCTATTATTAATTTCAGCCTACTTCTTTCGTTCCATTCTTTTACCAGGCATTAGAAAATGTGACACAAGGCATTGGATTTACTTGTGTCACAATGGACTTGTGACACAAGTGTCACAATGACATTGTGTCACTGTAGAATATCGACACATTATGCATTTACATGTAAACTTCTACAATGCTGTAGAAGTTTTCACAACTTCTACAGCTTCTACAGCATTGTGTAAACTGTTCATTATGTACACCTGAAATACAGAACCCACTGAAGAGAAAGTTTATTTCATTGAGAAGGAAAGAAAAAAACAAACAAAAAAGTCCAACCAAACAAATAAAACTAGTAATAGTGGAGTATTAATAGGAATTGAGAATAAATAATATCAGTGTTTTGTAGAGTACTTACCAGTTGTCTTGTGGAGTAAAATCCTATTTCTAGTACATCTGATCTTATGGATGGCTGATCTTGAAAGTGCCTGTGCCGCTAAAACACACCCACAATTCTCATTGATTTATTTCAAACCTGCATATAGTCAGAAGCAGAACACATACATCAGGGTGGTCCAGACAAAGCCCACAATTATTTTGCTGTTTTAAAACCTGAGTTTTGTAGTCTGTCTTCTGATTTCCTGGAGCGTATCATCATTCATGTTCAAACTCAGTGTAGCAGAGAAACAAACTAACATAACAGGCATGGCCATTGTTGGCCATTTGGGTGCCCTAAGCATAGATGCTTTGTGGTGCACCCCAAATGGGAATGGCCAGTAAGTCAGTATATTTTAATGCATTTTCCAATATCTTTGAATTTGGTGGTAGAAAATTATCTGCCATATCTTCATGGCAGATAGTCAATTATACTGAGCCAAGTTCTGCTGAAAGTCTCTTCATGTTAAAAGGAGTTGTCGTGCTTTTGGTTTTCAGTGTGACTGTGGTGTATGGGTAGTTGAAGATACACGACAAGTATGAAGGGTCTCTTGCTTGAACTTTACTTCTTCCAGCACAGATGAGTTATAACCACAACTGAGTTGTTCTCACGGAGGAACTGTGTGGCTTCTGGCCTCTAGCTCTGGCACAGACAGCAATTAGCTATGTCCGGGCAGTGAGTGGTGAGTGCCATAACCAACAACAGAAACATAACGGATCAGCTATTAGATACTGGTTGCTAAGGTAACCACCGGCTGTTAAGAGCAGAATAAACAAAACTTAAAACAACGAATCTCGCAATACTAGTCTTTTCCCCCAAGCTGCGTTGCATTTACTGATCTAGGCTTGGAAAACTAAAATAAAAAAATACAAAACCAAGTTTAAGATCTAATAAAGTTTAACCTTCCTGACAGAGTGTTTCCTCTCCACTGCCACTTCATGTATGCTCTGTATGAGGGATTCCTGCTCAGTCTCTGTGTCCACTCTCTGGCTGGTTGAGATTTCATAATCACTAATTGATTGATTGCCTACATATCTCTTGACATATTCCTTCATTTCCCACAATCCAAACTACCAAGTTTTAGGAGTCAGTTGGGTGCCTCACCCTGTTTCTCCTCCAGGGAAGCCACTTCACACCTGTCAGGTCAGCACAAACAGTGTTTGATCTGAACACTGTTTCCCACCAATCTGAGATCTTTAACTGATCTAAAACAGGAAAACCTGTAAGACTTCATATCTGGTAAAGAGATACAAAAATGTGTACAGTGCATGTTAATATCTGATTTCAGCTGCATATGCAGCCTTTGAAGACTGAGTTCATAACATGAATCACTCAAAATACAACACCCTGATAGCTGCACAAAATTTCAGAAAATGTTACCGGGTCATTTGTGTGAGAAAAAAATCTAACTATTAATTTGCAAGTTTGAAAGCTTTTATTTTCTCTATTGCAGATACAGTGTGTTGAATGTTTGGGTTGTAAATGACCTCCTTTCCATATTGGGTCTCTTAATGCCTGACATGATTAGAAATAATAGCTTTTAAAAAGGAAAGAATTAGCAGTGTTTGCTCAGGGAACAAGACTTCTGGGATCAGACCTGTTTTAACTGTCACCTTCCCTGAGGAGGCAAGCATCAGAACCGCTCCATTCCAAATTTATTGAAAGTTTTCTACATTTGCAGCTTTGACATCTATAAATACAAGGAGAGTAATTGGATCCCTGGAAAATAGTAGGGAATATGTTTATGATGTCATAATTCTATCTAAAATGTTGTCAGGAGGTCAGCACCGGTGGTCAGCTGTTTCCTTCTAAAATCACCAATACCAAGGTTCTTCAAATCCAAGCCTCAAGGGCCAGTGTCCTGCAACTTTTTATGTGTCTCTCCTTCTAACCTGCAGAGACACATCAAATAATCAGATCGTTAGCAGAACGTTGGAGAATTTTGTCATGTATGAGTTTTATGGTGGTATGTTTTTAACATTCTGGTCTTTGAATTCAGGGATGAGTTAAAGCCTCAGTAGGACTTTCTGTCATTGCCACTAAAAGTTTCCACAAAGCAACTTGTGTTTGATGAAGACCGCTGTTCAAAGTTTGACAGAAAGGGTTATAATAGACTATTGTAGTGTTGAGGGGATAGAGAGATGGGTCATAAAGAAACTAAGGTGTTATTGTAATCAATTCAGGCCATATTGGTTGTAGCTTACTTTACAGATGAATTTTAACTTTACTTAAAATAATTTTTACAATGTAAGTTAACTTTAATTTTGACATGTACTTCAACACTGCGACAGACTGGCGACCTGTCCAGGATGTACCCCGCCTCTCGCCCGGAACGCAGCTGGAGATAGGCACCAGCAACTCCCGACCCCGTTAGGGAGAAGGGTGACGGAAAATGGATGGATGGATGGATGAATGTACTTCAACAAATGCACAGTTTAAACCACATAGCATTTAAAAAAGTACTTATTTACTTAATAAGCATATTGTTTGTCTATATCAAGAGGGCTGATGTTACGGTTTGACTGGCAAGGAACAAGGACAAAAAAATAACTTCTATATATTTTAAAAAATAAATAAATAAAAATTTTTTTAAAAAAGCTTTCAACAACAAATCTCAAAAATATAGGATAAATGGGCCCAAAAGAAATCAACTAAGGCATACCTAACTCTACATGACAAATCAAAAACTGACCTCACACAGCGAACACACAGGGGAATTTATACATACAGGCTAGCCTAACAAACGAGGAGGGGTGGGAGAAGACACAGACAAACAATACATGAACTTAAATAACTAATTCAAATCAAAACATTTTGACTTTAACACAACTCTGAAAACAAAACAGCCTAACACCATAAATGTTTTAGCAGTTATGCTATTAGTAGAGAGAGAGGAAGAATGTTCATCATCAAGTCCCCTGATTCCACCAGCCTGATGGTTTGTTCCTCTTCCTGGTTCTTCTTCCAATCATTTTCCCCTGCCAGTCCTTCAAACTCACCAAAACAAAATAGTTAATGATCTGAATAAACAGAAGGTGTTTACTAAATTTGTGCACCCAAATTAGTACACAACCTAATGCAATAACCACCACCAAAGAAAAAACAAAATTCTAAATATATTGTGTGAAAACATTTAAATAAATTCTAACACTGGAGAAAAGATGGAGGAGCCTCCACAGCTGATAATAAAATAAATTTTTAAAGCACCATTAAAACTTATCTTCTGTCTACTGATTGTTGTTAGGCTTCCATTATGCTGACAGTGAAACAAGAAATTGTCCCTTCAAAACAAAAGCATCATAACTCAAGCAGGAAGTGAACCATTTGTAAAACTAATTAAAGACATCCATCCATCCATCCATTTTCCGTCACCCTTCTCCCTAACGGGGTCGGGAGTTGCTGGTGCCTATCTCCAGCTGCGTTCCGGGCGAGAGGCGGGGTTCACCCTGGACAGGTCGCCAGTCTGTCGCACTAATTAAAGACAATAGACATTTTATTAGCACAGGTATTAGCATAAGTCTTTTTCACATTGTGCTTCCCAGATACTGCAAAACGTTCTTATATTTAATCTTGATCCATTCTCATTTTTATTCTGTATAAATATTGATAAAATGCAAAACAAAAAAGAATTTGCTGTCAAATTAACATGATATAATATTGATTTCCTCTGTTAATTTTTAAGGTTAACGTTGCTTATTTGAGCAAATAACAGGTGTGATTATCATGTTTTTTTGGTTAAGAATTATTTGGAGATGTGCATTTTGGGCTAATTACGCATTTAATCAATTCGCTACTAATTGCTGTCACAGTAGCAGTTTTTTCTTTATGAAGTGCTTTGACTCCTCCAATGAGTCATCAAAAGATGTTGTTTATTTGGTGTGAGGTAAGGTGTACATAGTTTATAGTTTATCTTGCGTAGCATCAGTGAATCTGTTATCGATCACAGGGTCTGCTGAGGAAATCTGTGGCTGTGCATTCACCTGAATTACTTAAGCCTGCAGCTTCTGAACTTGGTTTGGTCTCTGTGAAACGGATAAAGGCAGAATGAATATATGGCATACATCAAACCTGGCTTTATCTCTTATCCTGGATTTTATAATCCTACTTTTGTGAAACTTTGCTTGTGTAAACTAATACACAGTTGAATCTTACAGGTACAAATGTATAACTTTTTCAAGAAAGCAAAACTAAAATTTTTAGAAAATTGTCATTATTAATTAATTAAAACATACTTAGGTTAGTCATAAAACTCTTCATTATTGCAAATCAAAATGTAAGAATTAGATGAAGACAGTCTTCATGACCATTAGCACTAAATAATGAAGAGAACTTGCCTCTAAACAAAAGTGATGATATACTTACAGTCAAACTGTTAATTAGTGTAGGTAATTACAGAAATTGCAAAAATAATTAGGTTTCAAAGAGATATTTAATTATTGATTAGATTAATTATCTCAAATTGAGTGAAGGCATTTTGGGGTAATTACAATAAATGTTAAATGGCAGTAATTGGGTTAAAATTTGAGAAGCAATGATAGTGGAAGTTTAACACATCATTCAAAAAATAAAGAAAAAAACCCATCAAAAGACAGATGGAAGGTGAGTTGACATTTGAATTATATAAATTTTCATACTGCAAACACCACCCTCCTAATAATCAACACTTAGGATAATTTTATTCACAAAGCACCATTTACAAAGTGCTTCACAGATAGAAGGAGTAAAAATCATAAAAGGCCTGTAGGGATCTCTTTGACACCAATGAAATAATTAATTTTGTGATATCAAATAGATGACATCATTTAACTGAGCCTGACCTGTGCAGCGCTATACACTCTGAAAAGTGTTTTTGGCTGTAGTTCATCTAATGGACTTTTTTTTGTTTGTTTTTTTTACATTGATCTAATTTAATTTGTTTGGTTTATTGATGGCAACTTACATTTTTGAGTTCAATTAACTTAAAATTTGGAAATCTTATGTACTTAAATTAATTTAATTATGGGTTGGGCTGCACAGTGGCGCAGTGGGTAGCGCTGTTGCCTTGCAGCAAGAAGGTCCTGGGTTCGATTCCCGGCCCGGGGTCTTTCTGCACGGAGTTTGCATGTTCTCCCTGTGCGTGGGTTCTCTCTGGGTTCTCCGGCTTCCTCCCACAGTCCAAAAACATGACTGTCAGGTTAATTGGCCTTCCCAAATTCTCCCTAGGTGTGAGTGTGTGTGTGCGTGGTTGTTTGTCCTGTTTGTCTTTGTGTTGCCCTGCGACAGACTGGCGACCTGTCCAGAGTGTACCCCGCCTCTCGCCCGGAACGCAGCTGGAGATAGGCACCAGCAACTCCCGACCCCGTTAGGGAGAAGGGTGACGGAAAATGGATGGATGGATGGATAATCTTGATGGATCTTTCTACTTTGACTTTACTTGAAACAATTGAGTTCAATGCCAGTTTTGTGACCCATGTCAGCTGTCAAACTCTGTGACTGGTTGTGGTTGGAGGACCACCTTTAACCAGAAACATGCAGACAGTTGTACCTTGGGGGAACAGTCCACCCTCTTTATTTACATCAGCACCACCAATTGAGGCTCTTTTCAGTCTTTGGAATGTGGTCTTTAGTGTTCTGTTTTCTGTATAAATTAATCTCCTCTTGTGGTGTATACACTTTCCTATTCAGTGCTATCTGACAGTTCAAAGGTCACCTAAATCAACTAGTGTGCCCTGTTTGACAATTCATAAAGTTAGAACTAATTTCACAAAGCCAAATGCTGATGATGGAGTCAGAGAGACATAAAATAGGATAGGGTGATAAGAACGGATGGGAATAGGGAATAGATATGTAAGGTAACTCAATTATGGAGGCAATTTCCCACCCGCCTCCTTTAGCCTGAGAGAACTAGAGCAAGTGCAGCACTTGCCTTCATTTCAGAGGACACATGCGTTACAGAAAGCAGAGAACATTTAGAGGCGGAAACTTGTTGAGTGTTGTAAGAAAAGGAAACACAAAAAATATTAGTAAATGGTGGTTGTCTATTTACAGCTTTGTCATATATTGTACAGCATATTTTGTGATGGTTTGCAGGAGCACTGTACCCTGATAAAGTAGCATTATGGTAGTAACTTCAATCCACTGGAAACAGGAATCAACTACAAAGCATATATACTCAGTTACCGACGTATTTGTTAAAGATAACTGTCAGTCAAATGTAATCAGATATATCATTTCTGATGTATCTTCTATCTAATCTATATATTTCCTCTTTGGTTTGGGAGTGAATTTTTTTCTTACTCTAGGAAAGCTAGAAAAACTTCAGTTTTTTTTCTATGTATTTTTGGCATTGTTGAAATAAATTTTCAGGAAAAATTTATAGCACACAACTTTGATCAGTGTTGTATCAAGTACTGAAATGTCAGAGTCAAGTAAAAGTATAGGTACCGCTCCAAAATATGACTTTGGTAAAAGTCCAAGTCATTGACTGAAATGTTACTTGAGTTAAAGTCTGAAAGTATCTGAAACATCTTGTACTTAAGTATGGAAATTACTGTAAAAATGGATGTACTCAAGTAATGTAATGAAAAGTATCAGTAAAAAGTAAAACAAGGCAAATCCAGTTTGAATGACATTTTTTATATTTTGGTAAACTTGTCAAATACACTTAAAATAATGTACACAACCAAGTGCAGACAAAATAAAACCTGCTAAAAGATAAACCTGCAGGCATCATTTAGTTAAGAAAATTAAGTGCTTTACCTAAACCACAAGGTTAACTTAACCTGCTTTAGGTTAACTTAACGTGCTTTACAACTGAACCAGTTTCTTAGTAAACCCTCCAGGACAGAAAATACAAAGTTTTTGTAAGCCTTAAGTTTTCCCTTTCAGTAAGGTCAGTGCTGAAAATGAGAAAAATAGTCAGTACAGAAAATGAGGCCAACATGAAGAAAAAAAGCCGTTACTATTACTCTACTTCACAAACTATAGGTGCACACAACTGGTCATTATGCAAAAGAAAAAAAGAATTGGGAGGGAAATGCAGCTTATTGGCATCTGAAGAGGGAGAGCTTTTTTGTAAACTTAATGGGAAAAAGGTAATAGACCTCCGTGAAGCTGACACCCCACCTACTCAAATAATCCAGCAAATAGTCTGATTGGTTAGAGCTCCGTTTGTGCAGCTTTGGTTTCCGAGATATTAAAAATGATTTTTTTAGGCCATCCAAAATATATACTTTTTAAGATTACAATTACTGAAAATATTGAGTATGACTAAAAATTCAGTAGAGAACAGTGTGTCTCGTGTAACAGCATGAATTTTGTGTCAGTTGGTCACAAGGCAAGAAATCTATTTCCATTCATCGGTGTCAAACTCCAGTCCTCAAGGGCCACTGTCCTGCAGTTTTTAAATGTGCCACAGGTACAAAACACTGGAATGAAATGGCTTAATTACCTCCTGTTGTGTAGATCAGTTCTCCAGAGTTTTGCTAATGATCCCATAATTCGATTCAGGTGTGGTGCAGCAGAGGCACATCTAAAGGTTGCAGGACAGGGGCCCTTGAGGACTGGAGTTTGACACCTGTGTAGTTTGGATGTAAAATTTGTTGACTCTCCCTGAGTGAACCTCCGACACCTTGAGGAAGGGAGAGACCTAGAGAACAGCTGGCCGAAATTAGCGTTAATGAATCGGATCAACCTTGAGCTAGACGCCGCTCACACCGGATATTGGAATAGCCAAAATCCAAATTGAAAACAACTTTGCTGCGTTTGTTTTAACGGCACAAACCTGCACAAACGGAGCACTAATGAACCAGCCCACTTTGGTTTGTTTTGGAGCAAAATGGGGGGATGGTAACTGGCCTAAAAAAATCATTTTTAATATCTCAGAAACCAAAGCTGCACAAACAAAAATTTTAATGGCACAAACCTACACAAACGGAGCACTAAGCAATCAGACTGTTTGCTGGACTTTTTGATGTAGGTGAGGGAGGTGAGAAACCTGTGCATCCTATTGGTGGTGATGAACAAGCCCAGGCAAGCAGGCTTTGTTGAAGTCAATCAGTAGGTGGTGTAAAAACACTTGCGTTTCTCTCTCTATTTTTGTAACGAGTAACTAAACCACACATTAAAAATGTATCGGAGTAAAAGTATGCAATTAAGTTCGGAACTATAGGGAAGTAAAAGTGAAAGTTATCAATTATTTTCATACCCGAGGAAAGTATGAAGTGCTCCAAAATATACTTAATGTAGTGAAGTATTTTTACTTTGTTACTATACAACACTGTATAGTAACAGTTTACTGTTTGCTGTGTTTACTGTGTTTGCTGTGTTTAATTGACATGAAATACCTATTGTATACACAGTACACTGTGTTTGCTGTGTATATTCTGTTTGCTGTGTATACTGTGTTTGTTATTTATACTCTGTTTACTGTGTTGTTTTATCCCGCAGTCTGATAACCCTTTTCTGTGTACTGTTCCAGTGTTTTATCCCGCAGTCTGATAACCAAAATCAAACAGAGTTATATTGTTAAACAACATGAAGTTACTGACGGGTAACATGTTATTTGCTGTGTATATTCTGTTTGCTGAGTTTGCTATGTATACTGTGTTTACTTGTATACTGTTTACTGTGTTTGCTGTGTATGTATATTGTGTTTGTTTGCTGTGTTTGATATGTTTACTCTGTATACTGTGTTTACTGTTTTGCTGTGTATAATGTGTTTGCTATGTATACTCTGTATACTGTGTATACTCTGTTTACTGTGTATACTGTGTTTACTGTTTGCTGTGTATATTCTGTTTGCTGTGTACTGTTCCAGTGTTTTATCCCGCAGTCTGATAACCAAAATCAAACAGAGTTATATTGTTAAACAACATGAAGTTGTGTTTGCTGTGTATACTGTGTTTGCTATGTATACTCTGTATACTGTGTTTACTGTGTATACTCTGTTTGCTGTGGCATATCACTGTTTACTGTGTT